>CM067322.1:40260417-40574474 GCA_034231615.1 Meghimatium bilineatum
ATAAATAATAAAAAAATAAGTAATGCATATTATTTAGAATAACTTTTATACAAGATATTCGCCGGTTGGACATCACTCAACATAATGACTGTTTCCACCTGATCATTACCTTATCGTAGTTACCTGAATTGTACCCACCTCATGATTCGTCAGGTCATGAAAGAACTCCAGAAGGCCAAAATAACATTTTTGGCAATAACTCGTGACAGGTTCATGAGAATTCCTGGAAAGTTATTATTATGTGACATATTCTTTCCAGAACTTCCTTATGAATATCCTGAAATCCACGCGGTCTCTGGCAAGTGTCCCGCATCATCTAGCGATATGTGCATGCATTCCTGAATATCTCATGTCCACCATGAATGCCAATAACAGATTGGCGGTCCTCGAATAAATCCATTTGGAAATCCAAAGTGCAAGTATGGCTCATCTCACTACAGAACAACGATACATCTTCATTAGACGCTTACAGATTGAACAGTCACAACGTGTATTGGCCAGGCAATTTACCGTGGTTAGAATTAGAAACACCATTAGTCACCTTTGGAGAAGATTTCAACAAACTGGCTCAGTGCAGTCCGGATGCGCAGTGGACGACCCAGAGACACAACTCCTTCCGAAGACCGTTTCATACGGCTGCGTCACGTCAGGAATCGGTTTGCATCTGCGTCCTCCATAGTCCAGTCAATGCCAGCAGCTCGTCGAATTTCAGATCAAACGCTTAGGCACCGACTGCATGACGCTAGTCTTTGAGCTAGAAGACCCTACAGATGTCCTGTTATTACGAACCGACATCTCCAGGACCGAAGCAGGAGATAAACCAGCATCATCAATGGATCGTTGGGAATGACTAGAGACGGAATTTGTTTAGTTAAAGTCTGAAAGTTTCTTCATACCAAGGTTGAAACATTAACTCCGGAAAATAAAATTTTGGTACACGTTTGAAATGTTTGTTTGTTTGTTTTTCGTTCGCTCCATTGTAACCATCACGGATATCCGTGCGATTTCCGCCGGGAGCGTGATTACGTTGTGCCACCGTTATGCGCCTTGTAGGCCTAGCACATCCGATTTCGGCATGCCTTGACAATTCGGGTGGGCTACCCTTAGCCTGTGACAGCCTCTATATCTGTCTCCAGGCACGCGTAATGGAGCCTCTTCGCCCAGACGATTTTTTGCTCTCGTCTGACTCGAACGAGGTGTTCCACTTTCTATGAACTTGCCTCGTGTAATTGGACGTGCTGTGCCTGTGCCCATTGGGTACTGAACCGTTTCTCATCCGTGAGCCTGGTTCCTTAAGGGGAAGAACTCAACAGAGGAGTTGGACCCTGGCTCTTTTGCCCTCCTAGCCGAGGTGTCATTCACCGACATCGTGTACCCCTTGTCCAAGTTCGAGTCTCACACCACGCGTTTGAGAGCAAGGCGTTCTCGAGCTGAGCGTCCTTGTCCCAATAGCGCCTGAGCCCATCAGGTACTGAACCCTTTCTCTCTTCAAGTGTATTTCCGGTATTGGAAAATCTGACAGTAGAGTTTGGCCAGGGCTAAATCGTTGTCCCTTTTATGCCTGGGCGCATCGAGTACGGAACCCTTTCTCTTCGCGAGCATATTTCCGGTTTAGGAAGGCTCGACATTAGAGTTGGATTAGGTCTTCTTGCTTTACCAAACGCCAATGAATGGGTCTGGGTCTCTGCCTGTAAGGAACACAGGTAACTAGAAGCTCGTCTCGAGCTGACGGAGCTTGTAGTTCCCCTTTCCTAGGAACTTTTCATTTTCTATTTGCAGTTCGCGCTGCCCTCTAGCGCTGTTCTGCCCTTTCATTGTTTCATTGTACTCAGTATGAAATCTATTTGTCTCTCGCCATTTATCTACCTTTACGTGCATTTGGCATTGGCCGCCCCTCCAATGTTCGGACTGGACTGACTAGCTTCACTGTATGATTACAGTGTCGCTATATGGGGTGCTGCTGGTGGTGTCGGAGATATTGTCTGTCTCTTGTGCAGTCAAATCTCTTTCCATCTGCTACCTCCACATTCTCGGAGACGATCCCCAAATGATTTGGCCAGAATCAGCACGAACTGCTGTATTTCTGTTTCCAGGGTGCACCGCGTGGAGGTACATTTGGGACCTGGTTATCTGCTAACCCTGGGTCCGCCTAGAGCAATGCGTTCCCTTTGCACCCCACGTTTGAAATAATGTTGCGTTTGTTTTTTTTTAGCAGTTTATGTGCTTTTTATGGGTACTTATCTTTTCATAGATTCCCACAATAGAACCTGACATTAATGTCGCTTATCCATAATAGTTGATATAATCCTAATGACTGACCTTGGACAACGATGCTAGTAACAGAGATGTATCCTGAATTAATGATTCTATTACGTACCCGAGTTTCTTCCATACTCCAAATAGTTATAGCAGTGTTCAGTACTCCTTTCTATCTTTTTTGGGTCGTTGGGTCAGCGAGAATGCTTGAACTCTTTCTTCGTGATGTATGACCCATAAAGCTTGATTTGTTATTCATCTGAAACTTCAAGTAGAGTTTCCTACGCTCTGGATCAAGCTCATATAGTATTATTAGATAATCTTGTATGGCCAAGCAAGAGACTGGCTTTGAGCTATAAACATCAACAGTTAACAGTGTAAGTTGCATATATTTATAACACAGTAGTAAGGTTATTAGGTTGTTTACAGGAATGAGTTATCTCCACAATTGAGGTACGACCAAAAAATAAATATACACACTTGCAGTCACGATTAGCTATGCTGTGACAATATTATCATTATTTTGCTACAGAAGAGGTGTGTAAATTACCTCAATGTCCAAAATCTTGCTCGCAAAGCCGTTTTGTGACTAATATATGCGCTGAGCATCGGGCTCAGAAAACACAACTTCGACTCGGGATATTTAAAAAATTGCTTTCAACCCCTTACATTACAAAGAAAATCTCAGTACAGCTCGCCGACTCAAAAAGGCCGCCCTCCTCCGTAACAAAACAAAACAAGTGATCATGTTTGAAGCTCAGATATGACAGAACATGTTAGACAAATACTTACATAGACTGAGGTAAACCCCATTCTGTCTATGTTAATATGAACTGGCAACCAGATAGCGGAATATATCATGAAATACTGATACACACTAAATCTGCTTAGAACTAAGCACCAGCCTATATAAACATAAATCCATATAATAATTTATGTGAGTTCTACATAATTTTCAAATATAATACATTTATGAGTAGAACAGTAATGCCATTTGAATTCATAGCTAAATAACTTTAAACCAGCAGAAGAGGAACCATGAAATTAAAATGTAATACGCTATCTTTATTGCTCATTTTAACTTATAGCAACAAAAATAACATCTATCAGTTGTTGAAGCTTTCTCACAATAAAATGGCGTTATTTTCCCTCTCACCAATTGGAACAAAAGATGAATGATATAACAGACATTTACCTAATCTCTTCACTCTGAATCTCTGTGAATAAGTGTTAAAGCCATGTGATTTCTTTTCCTGGGGCAGCGGGCTCGAAGTCATATTGCGATGTTGACGAGGGTTATTTTTGTTGGACCCATGACTGTGGAGTCAAAAACTACGGAGTTACGAGTTGTTTGTTACGCTCTCAATAGATATGGTTCAATCCTGTCGAGAGAGATACAATTATATGGAATGATCGAGTTGGATGAAATCAATTCTCTAAACACATTATAAGAACCTATTTACTTATTCAAAAAACAAACTCATATCATTTATTGCATGATTTGTTCGTACTTCCTAGAAACATCATTATATCTTGGAAGTACCACATCTTTTATTTGATCTCATTGTCGTTTATGAATAATGAATAATACATTTCAAACATTTCTGACATGACCAGATCATGTAATCGTGAACACGCAGTTGTTTCCTAGTATTGTATACACATTCAAATTAAAGAATAAAATACAATTTGGTGTCTAGGCCATATGACCACATTGATGATTCTTTTTATCGATTTTTATCTATTCTTTTTATCTGTATATTTTTCATATCATTTAATGATACGAACTACTGGAAACGTCCTCTCATTGTGTACTAGCAGCATTTAAAAACCATCGAAGACGTGATTGTTTTTGTTAAGTTTATGTACGTGGGCTGTTTTTCAACCCAGAACGCCTGCAAGTGATGATGTTGGTGCAGTCACATTGTTTTGTTGATGTGATGTTTCTTTCACATGTTTCGTGCTTCACGTATAAAACAGCAAATACATACATTTTTCTAAAGTCGAAACGGATTTAAATTTGACACACACATTAATAATGTTTAGACAAGTAAAATGCATTATCTGGTTTTTTTATGAAAAAGTTTGCTACTGTTGTTTTTCATGTCTCGACTGGGGTTACAAAGGAGATGACAAGATGCTGGCACGCTAATCATTGGAATGACGACCAGAGAAATTGTCAGTCATTTCAGTTGGTACCAGTCCACAATAGTACGGTTGCACGAACGATTTCTGGCAACAGGTATCACCGATGATCACGCCAGATCTGGTCACCCTCGTATAACAAAATAGCTCAGTATCGTCATATTGCACTGATGCATCTGCGCCACCATTTCCAAACAGCAGCTCATCCATGCGGTACTCTTTCGATTATTAGCGCAAGCACTGTGCGAAGGAGACTTTAATCCTCTTGCATGCAATACAGAAGTTATAAAATTGGGCCTGTCCTTACTAGATACCACGGGACCAACAGACTGGCTCGGATCCAACAAAAAATGTATTGTTCAAAAGCGGAATGGAAATCGATAATGGTATCTAATGGAAGCATGTGTAATGTATTGTCTGTTTACATGAGAAATCGAGTCTGGCGTCGTCATGGAGACGATATTGACGTGTATAGTTCAGCACAACAGATATGGAAAAGGAACTATATATGTTTGGGTTGGATTTTTCCATGTGCACTGTATTCCCCCTTAATATTTTCACAGTTAAAGTAACCTCTGATGTAAATATTAATCAAATACTGCCATCTATCGTTGTTGGTTCTTTCTTCCACAATCACCAAGGTTTGGAAATTTTTCAGTGCGACAACTTTAGGCCTAAGACTGTTAATGTAACCAGGAATTTCTCAGCCCAGGAATCTTTTCTTGTACTGCATTGGCCTGCAAAATTTCTCGACATCAACCCGATTGAATACGCTTGGGATGAACTGAACAGAATAATCTGGCAGCATGACATCAACAACGTGAATGATCTTGAGAGAGCACTCAATGTGAGTGCGAGCACTCATTGAATGGAACGCCATATCCCAGATATTTGTTTCCAATACACTCTGCAAATAATATGAGACGCTGATGCCAAGCTTTTATTCTTGCTGCTGGTGGACACACGCACTTTTTAATGACGGATATGCCTTGATGACAGTGAATGAAATCATATTTTTACACCATTGGTAAACAACTGCTTTCTTTCCGGTTCTGGATTGCTTTATCTTTTTTTTTTAATACTGCAGATTTGACTGAGCAAATGGTTCATAAATGTGAAAAAAAAATAGTTTAAGTTAATTTCAATTCAGCATGCAGCGGTTTTTGTGAAAACTCTATGATGCGTTTTCCGTGGTTGCTAGTATATTTCTAAAACATTAGACAATAAATGGAAATGAGCATGCACGATCTACTGAACATCGGCAATAGTAATGTTGCTGTGGAGTGTATTTGTTGAATATTGATCCAAATATTCGCATTAAATCAAGCACTGAATCCTCATATACTTTTACTGCTGTAACAATTCACACAAATTTATGATGAAAGTCTTATCCGAAAAAAAAAATACGCAATGTTCTTTCCAACTCGAATTGTTTCAAATATATCGAGAAAATAGCACAGGATGACAACTGTATTATTTCTTTGTACCGATAAGCGACGTTTCAAAGAGCAGCTATATATCCAGTGTCTTTTCTCTGCTTTTGCTGTAAGAAATCGCAGGATTGAATGACGATTAGTTTTCGGGCTGTGACAAATTATCCTTGTTAATTTATAATGCAGCAGTTTTCGAAATAGGAGCATCACCGGGTTGAATTATGTCTACTAAAATGCAGCGATTAGAAGATCTATTTGAATATGGATCATGCTGTCTTGCTAAAGTCTGAAACGTGGCTACCTTTCGACAATAATGAGTTATATGCCCTAATGCCATTACATTAATACAACTCAATCATAATTACTCGTAAACGTGTAATAATCTTATAAACTGTTATTACTATTGGACAATAAACACAGTATGTTAATGACAAATGCAGAAAGTAGACTTCGGAAAATCTTCATAATGCAGCATCATAGACTAAAAGATGGCATGACATCACATCAGTGTTCACATGTAACTATTGTGAACTTTTGTGACAATAGAACTGATGTTAAATTGTTACTTTTTTAACATAAAACTTAACATCTAAAACCGATATGTTAAGTTAATAGTACCAAAACAGAATAACTGCTAAGAGAGTGCTCGCTCACTATGCTGATAACAAAACCACAACACTCTATGATTATATCCGATTCTCGGAGCATGATTCGAAGATAGAAAAGAGCATGATAAGAAATAAATCGATAACTATTTTCAACAGTATCGCACGGATATAGCCCTCATAATGCAGGAATCAGAGGAAACATATTCTTCTTCTTTAGCATTCATTCTCTCAAACTCCAACTGTGTACTGGTTCTTTCTTGTAGCAGGACAATGGTCCTACTTGATTTCCAGTGGGATGGAAAATGCGTTGTATCGCAGTCTCAGTTGTGCCAATGACCCGACATATCTGTCTTCGGCTATAGAGGAAACAAAATAGTTGATGCATTAGTTAGTGCTCCTTTGGTGTCAAGAGCAGCCGATAGGGCAGAAGTTGTGTTCATGCATATCGTGCTGTTCGCTGCTAGTTGTTGTTCCTGGGTGGTATTAATATCCATTGTCATTGCCTCGTTCTTGATTGTTCTTCGTAGTGTTGTCCGGGGTCTTCCACGTTTTCGTTTTCCTGTTGCAGACTATGCTAGAGCGTGGTTAACATACAATTCCTTTAATATTGAGAAATATTTTGTTAATTTTATTTTATATTGTTATGCGGCATTTTAATTTTGAACGTTGTATGACACATTCTGATTTGTATTTTGCTGATGACAATGTTAAATTTCACTTTGTGATATATATTCTGATTTAGTCTAGCAATATTTTAAGCTTTTTTCGGCCTAATATTTACTATTTGATTTGAGCATATACTATTTAAAGTATGATATCTTCGTGCAAGATTTTAAGCTCGAATGGCTTTTCATATTCCTGTTGCAGACCATGACAGAGCGTGGAGGATCAGTATGATCTAAGCATATGACCTAAATACTGCCAACGTCTTCTAATAATAGTTGACACATATTCTTGTTTGGATATGACTCTTATTGATTAATTTGTGACAAACTAAATCCAATTTTCCAATCTATGTTTAAGACTTTCCGTAGACATTTATTATCAAAAGCATCGAGGCTTTTTTCTATGGCTGATTCATTGGCGGGCGATAAAAATTACAGTCCATCGCAAAGTGATGAGAGAGCATGTTTGAATAATGTGAAAACAATCTATATGTTTATAGAATAGACGAGACCAGAAATGATAGAAGAGAGGGGAGAACGTGTAAACTCTGGAAAGATATGAAGAAATGACAAACAATAACAGATTTGCACACTTAGTTTGTACCAATATCAATAATAGACTGGGAACACTTAATTTGTATACTCTTAGATGGATGACAAGAGTATCACTTATGAGTACGCCCTTTACTGCGTTTTTTGTTCCAAATCAAAAATCACAAGCGCGCGTAAATATTTAATGTTCAACTTATGATATATGAGAGTGCATTTGTAATTAAATGCTACATAAGTAGAACGAGATTGCTGTTTACACCCAATGATAGACAGATGGACATCTATAAGCATATGGGAATCAGATATACCCGTAAAACTGGAGGATATGACAAGATTTCTGAAAGACCAAAGAGAAAAAAATATTTTCCAGGAAGATCAGATGTCATGACGATACATCTATAAGGCTAAATAATATAACAAGATATATATGAGATTGGACGAAAAGTGTGTGTACACAATGAGCTGCATGACCCATGACGTCATCAGTATCTGAATGCATTGACACATGTTACTACTTGTCAGGACAAAGTGCGATTCTATTAAAAAGTAACCAGGAAAGAGTCAACAACACTGTCTTGTTCCTTTATTTACATAACAATAAAGAAATATGTCAAATAAATATATACGCAAGAAACCATTCATAAATATTATATTTCTTAGTTTTATAAGTATTGATTCAGGCTTTACTTCGAACAGAATGAAGTTGTTTGACATACAACAAGTATTATTTCTTTGTTATTATAGTTTCAGAAACTAACGATTGCTATTCTTAGTGCAGGTAAAATCTTCCAGACATTACTTTTGCTAATATGTTAGGAAAGACAAATGTATTCTGACTAAATAATTATTGAACATACTATAAGTTGCAATCATATTTTAAATGTAGTATTTATCGATACGCATCTTCAGAATACATCAGATGACGCCATGCAATTTATCATTTTGGTTTTGACATTTATATCTATGTAATAATTATATTTTTATTTTTATTTCTCTATCTTAATTAGCTAATTCTGTATGTTTGCATGAATATCAGAAGTAATCTTGATTCGCTGTTGAATGATTGAGTGTACTGTATATAATTTTGTGTATACATCGAATTAATTATTACTTATTTATGAGTGTATACGACACTTATTGTAAAAGAATATACGCACACACGTACATTTAATTTGATCACACTACGTATGTGCAGGCTAATACATAAGTCTCTCTTTTGAAGACTATGAGAAGCATGTGTTATTACTCATATAGGTACACTATAAACACGAATATTTACACCATTGACATAAATCAGGAAACGTTTCACTATATTTCATATCTGTTGGAATATAATATTTGACTTCGAAAGTCTGACTAATTTGCTGAATTTAACCATCTTCTCATAGTTACCGATTTATTACTGAAAAGTATATTCTAGTAACTTGTATCAGATAATTGTAGATTTTCAGACACTCCCCAGAAATCTAAAATAATAACAAATATCAAATACAAATATTCGTTAATGAACAACCGATGTCCTACCATTCACATTTGACATGCGACTACTCATAGTTATTTGGTATAGGATTATTCAACATCAGCTTTTAAGAGTCATATACTTTGGAAGCAAATATTTTGTTATAAAAATCCATGTTCTCTCCAAAAAATAAATGATTCTGTATACTATTATTGTATTGCATCAAAATTAAACTTTAAAGATTTATGAAAACACTTATTTTTTTGTCTTCATAAATTACAAGCGATTGAGCTCTTATTTCCTTACTTGCAATAGGGATTTTTACAGAACCATTTTTGCACCAGAAAATTCTCGGATGTATAGCAATGATTTGAGAGCCGTCTACTCTGTGTTGTATTTTGTATGTAATCTTGTATGGGGTTTGTATGCAGACATCAACTCACGTAAAAGTTCGCAACAATGTGGTTGTCACACTGTTTGCAATTTTTGACTATACAGTTCATATGACTGCTTGCAATAATTCCGGCCAATGAACATGATATAAAAACGTTGTATTAAATAGTATAACACAACTAACATTTTAGGCTAGCACTCTTAACCAGATTTTTGGTGGTTTATAATCATAATTTACATAAACTTCCTTTAATGTTGGGAAATATTTTGTTAATTTTTATATTATTATGCATCATTTTAATTTTGAACGTTGTATGACACATTCTGATTTTTATTATGTTGATGACAATGTTGAATTTAACTTTGTGGTATATTTTCTGAATTAGTCGTGCAATGTTAACCTTTCTTTCGACCTCGTAATATTTACCGTTTGATTATTTGTACATGAACTATTTTAAGTATGATATCTTCGTGCAAGATTTTACGCTCGAATGGGTAGACAATATTTTATGCTTCGTTTTCTCGACCAATATTTTAAAATTAATGTTATCATGCAATATTCAAAATTTGATGTGATCTAATCATTTGAAAACAAGCATTCACAAGTGGGGTTGGGTAGCTATATCATTACACAATGCAGAATGGGCAACAGTTATCAAATTTTACAATATTAGAAATATTGAACCACCAATCAGATATTAAAACCCGGGGTTTGATAAGTGATAAAGTATCTATGATCTGTCAGTGGATTATATACACTGTCTTATGTAATATGATCGATTGTTTTGGAGTTGGAACGAACATCATCAACATTATATGTTTTATCAAACAAGGATTCAAGGACCCTGTCAACATTAGCTTGCTAGGTAAAATACACATTTTCATAAATATTTTGAATAACATTTTAAGTATAAATATAAGTTTATTTGCGATTTTCATTTTCGCAATTATTTTTTCAGAAGCATTTATTGAGAGCACAAATATATAGGCCTGTCATTAGCGGATATTAAAGTACACAAAATAAATCCATTATCAGTGAAACATCTCAGAAGCTGTCAAGTCCATATATACCACTTCCTTCGTCTTTCACTTGAAAGTAGTAAAAAAAAACCAGTCATTTTCAAGTCCAAGATATATTTAGTTATTTTTTTTCAGCATACGTCATTAACAAGTGATATCAAGTTTGAACGATGTGTGGGGTGTGGTCTTACATGTTTGTGCGCCATACTTTCTTTGATGGCTGTTCTGTGAATAATTTTTCTTGGATTTCCTTCTTTTCTGTCATCTATAATGCGTATGGGAAATAATGTGAACGTTTGAAAATCCTTAATGTACATTTCGCGGCGTCTGCTATGGCAAAGCGACCTTTATTTCCACAACCCATAGAATTCCACAAGAAAAGTACAGTGACGAAAATTTGTATTTTTCGAAGATAATCGGCACACATGAGTTGAAGTCATGTGATTATGTATGCCATTATAACTTCCCAATTTTTGTTTGAATCGACAAACGTATGCGGTATGAGTTGTTCTTCACAAGTGATTTGCTGTTCCGTTGAGAAGGACAGAGCATATATGGAGAATCATGAGGACAAGGAATTAAGTTATTTGCGCTTTATCAGGAACTATTTGCTGAAATTTTTTTTAAATTGCACGTTCTTAAGTACTCATTTATCATGCCTTCGGTGGTCTCATTTCTGTTTGTTAGCTACATAAGATCGGAATAACCTGCAAATCCAATTATGGATGACCAGTCCAGAAAACCGATACGCCAACTAATTCGCTTGGTGTCGCAATATCAATGAAACAAGGTAATAAAGTTTTGCTAATAGTACGAAACACACATAGGCACACACACAAATTTGCGCAGTGAGTACATATTTTCAATTTTAATGAAGGAGTGTAATAAAGTTATAAATGTGAAGGTATGCAGGGGAAAAACGAAATTCATAAATCTAAATATTTATGTTTAATTCAGAGCCGTAGAAATGATTACCTTAAGGATGTGATTTTAAGTAAAGCAAAAAGATCAGTCGTCTGTTTTCGTGTGTAAACTTCACTATTTGAGGGGTAATTTGAAGAGCTTTTTGTGAAAAATCGCTATGGAAGATTCTTTTTTTTTTTTGCAGACCTTTTGGTTAAATTCCTAGTGTTAAAAGTCATGCTCATATTTGCTAAGGAGGGGATTTGAGCAGCCCTTATCTACGGACCTGGTTGCATTGATTCGTTAATTGTGAGGTCACTGATATCAATATGTCTGTATAATATAAAAGCAGAATATATATATTTTCAACAGCATCATTGTGACGTTTCATGTATGTCGTGACTACGGTGGTTTAATGGTAAAGTTGGATGCTCAATCCCCATTGGCCAAAGTGACCCAAAAAGCATGCAGGTCGCGTGTTTATGGTTGAAATGAACAGATATCAACGCCCAGGTGTAAACCACAATAAATTTTCTGTTATCCGAACTACAACCAGCAGGAGTCTGAGAAAGAATTCAGGATAAATCAAACCAGTGAAAAAATAATAAACATCTAAGAAATGCGGTGCATAAATCACTGTTAACTATTTGTTTTACTACATAAATAAGTGAAAAGTCCCTAGGAAAGGGAACTACAAGCTCCGTCAGCTCGAGACGGGCTTCTAGTTACCAGAGTTCCTAACAGGCAGAGACCCAGACCCATCCATCGGCGTTTGGTAAAGCAAAAGACCTAACCCAACTCTAATGTCGAGCCTTCCTAAACCGGAAATATGCTTGCAAAGAGAAAGGGTTCTGTACCCGATGGGTGTAGGCAAGAAAGGGACAACGATGGCAGTCCTGGCCCAACTCTACTGTCAAGGTTTCCTATACCGGAAGTAACTTGCAGAGAGAAAGGGTTCTGTACTCGATTCGCTCAGGCACAAAAGGGACAACGATTTAGCCCTGGCCCAACTCTACTGTCAGGTTTTCCTACACCGGAAATACACTTGAAGAGAGAAAGGGTTCAGTACCTGATGGGCTCAGGCGCTATTGGGACAAGGACGCTCAGCTCGAGAACGCCTTGCTCTCAAACGCGTGGTGTGAGACTCGAACTTGGACAAGGGGTACACGATGTCGGTGAATGACACCTCGGCTAAGAGGGCGAAAGAGCCAGGGTCCAACTCCTCTGTTGAGTTCTTCCCCTTAAGGAACCAGGCTCATGGATGAGAAACGGTTCAGTACCCAATGGGCACAGGCACAGCACGTCCAATTACACGAGGCAAGTTCATAGACAGTGGAACACCTCGTTCGAGTGAGACGAGAGCTAGAAAATCGTCTAGGCGAAGAGTCTTCACTACGCGTGCCTGGAGACAGATATAGAGGCTGTCACAGGCTAAGGGTAGCCCACCCGAATTGTCAAGGCATGCCGAAATCGGATGTGCTAGGCCTACAAGGCGCATAACGGTGGCACAACGTAATCACGCTCCCGGCGGAAATCGCACGGATATCCGTGATGGTTACAATGGAGCGAACGAAAAACAAACAAACAAACTACATAAATCAATCAGCACATCTCCAAATGTTGAAGTGTAATGGTGTAAAAGCCTTAGAAATTCTTATTGAATGTCAAAAACATAATGGTAGTCTAATCCTGATTATCATGTTCAGCAACTTCATTTCTTATTTAGCGTATCTTAGCACATTGTATTTACTTATATCTATCCAAGACATGATTACTACATGCATTCTTCAATAACATCATATTCTATAACATCACATTATGTTCATTCTAGTATTCTACTTGACGAAAATAGAAGACACAAAACAATTGCACAAAAGACAATGGAACAGATAATAGTGAAACTACAAACTGTCACTCATGGGGCGACTAGGACATGTTTAGTGTGTGGAGATTGTTGTCTCATTCCAGAGAGAATTAAAGTGACCCAGAAGCCATGCTGAAGTCGAATATGTCAGGCCGAAAGGAGTAGATACAGCAATTAAGTTAAATACATTGGATAAAGTACTCCAAAATCTAGACTACATGCTGCCAACCTGTTTTTGCTTGAGAACGAACGCAGAAGAAGAATAATAATCTAGTACTGATAAAATGATGTTATGGACACACAAAATATAAATAGTTTGCTACATGTAATTTCATTCATCTATTTCATTTTATCAAGGCCTTGCCATCTCTGACATCGGCTGCTTAGCAACACTAATCTGGACAAACATATGTTTAAGTCCAGCCATCATATCTGCAGACCTACCTTTCGATTCAGTAGAATTCCAGTACCTGACAGGAGGGATGCTTCATGCAACTTTTAGTCGTGTAACTGCCTGGATAACTGGTTTCATCACACTGGAGAGATGCCTGTGTATAACAATGCCGCTAAAGGTTTGACTGGTTGTCACCCTCATCTAATGTATTTTTTTTTTTAATTCACACTTCATATTCTGAAAGTCAATCAATTATCGATCTCAATTTGGGTGTGCGTGCTTTCTAGTGGAGTTTATAAAATTAAATAATCCAGTATAGGACATTATCTCATAACAACAGCAACAACCTCCACTGTGCCTTAGAGAATATTTCTTGTCATCGTGAAATGTTTCATCACGTACCTGTATTACTGCTGTTTACGAAGTGTCACGACTGTTAATAGTGGTTATTGTTAACACGCTAATACATTAATTATAACGTGCACAAATAAATTGGTCGCGTGTTCTCGGTATAGTAACAGATACATGTCACGTATCGCGTACCATGTAACGCCTATATCATTTGTTTTCATACGCTTGGATTCTTCTAAATATCCACAATTAGAGTCCAGGTCTCATAGACAAATATAAATATTGACAACACCAAGGATTTACATAAGTTCCTCTTACACAGGTGATCATTCTGCTTTTCCAAATTGTGGTTTAATCTTTTCATATTTTTCAAACGAAAAAAAAAATTATTTGTGAAATTGTGCGAGTTATTTTTATTTACACTACCCCCCCCCCCCCCATTTTACTGAAGACTTATCCACGGCCCTGATAGCATACATATTCGAAATTCTTCTGATCTAGGGTTTAAAATTCATCCAGTTGTAAACATCACACAATCATACCATCCGTATCATTGCGATAAAAATGTGTCAATCTTTCTATTTAATTTTTTTTTAACTCAAGGGCTAATCGTGTCTGTAGTAGAGTGTGACATCGACATCTGGAACGTTAGCCCAACGAAGATTGATATACTTAACATGAAAAAAAAAGCTATAAGCGTATCAATCTTGGATGCTTCGGAGATATAGAAAGAGTGGCGATACGCTACTTGCTGGATTATCATACGATGATGCATAGAGCGGAGTTCTGTCGTACAGTAGCTCTGAACCTTTCAGACGGTAACCACAGCTCATATGTAAGCGTTGGTGCTTGCGAGTCTTTTAACATGCATGGTGCGAGCGTATGTCCTTACGAGCACCGAGTTGAAAACGTCTGCACTACACGATGCTACTAAAATATCAAAGGAAGAATAACACGGGGGTAGTCATGGCTTGTCTGAATGTATTAAAAGGGTATGCTCTTAGTGGATATAATAACTGTTCATCACAAGCGATGATGACAACAGTTTCAGACTTTCAGTTGTTGCATCTTTCTGTGCGACAGCTTCATGTGATGTGGGGTCGATGTTGCAGCTCTTTAGGTACACTTTGAGGGAGTCTTTGGGGTATTTCTTCTGTCCACCGGCCAGTCCTTATCCTTTAAGGAGCTCACCATATATCAGTTATTTTGAGGTGCATTTGTCATGCATGCGCACATGTCTAATTTGAACCGTCTTCGGCATTGTTTCAATGATTGGGATATTGACTCTAGTGAGGACTTCAGTATCAGGTACTTTTATCTTGTCACCTTATCCTGAGACTTTCGCGGATACAACAAGTGTGAATGGAATTTAACACTTGGTCGTGTTAGCCACACACTGCCCAGGTCTCACAAGATTATAGCAAGGAAGTCAGCACAATGGCATGACAGACTTAATTTTGTGACGAAGCTACTGCAATTCTTCCGTTCCCACACGTTGCGCAATCTGAAAAATGCAACAGTCACATTTGAGAGCATGTTATTGACTTCAGCATCAATTTTATCAGTTCTGAAAATAGCAATACCGAGAATATGTCGACTGTTATGAGATAATTATTATTGACCTTGATGACTGGAGTGTTCACTGGAAACGGTTTTGAAACATTACCTCCATTTTCTAGAGGTTGATGGTCATGTCAAGCATATCACAAAATGTACAAAAACCTGCCCATGCTGGCGTGAATATATTTTCGGAGCTAGCACGGAACACAGAACACGGAGAAGAGTGGGAAAAGTAACCCTATCACGTTTTAAGACAAATGGAATATAAGAAACGAACAGCTATCAACCAACACAGAACAGTCAGCTGAAAGACATACTTAATATGATAGTGGAGTACATATGGGCCTGTCATGATGAATTATGATGTGTGTCATTGTGCATTAAACTACTTTGATAATAATTTGGATTTAGAAAACACGTGGGGTGTGCAGATATTATTTACCCAAAGAGAGAAAAATAAAATACGACAAATAGACATAGCCTTCATAGATTAGAAGGCGTTAGATAGGTACAGAATATGGTCTCTAATAAAAATTACGGATCTCAAAGACAATTACTTTTTGACAGCATAGAAGTGTGGTTGTTTTTGGTTTTTTAAATGCATCGATGTCAGAACTAGATTGACATTAGAAATGAAAACAGTCGAAATTAAATCAGGAGTAAGACAGGACTGTGTGCTGTTACCACTACTATTCAACATGTACATTATCACTAGAGGCTAAACAAAACAAAGATGGTTGTACACAGGACAACGAAATAAATGAACTATTATTTACAGATGACCAAAACCTTATTTGCGACAATGCTGAACAACTACAGAGACATATTAATACACTAATATATCTATCATATAATTCCGTCATAGTCGCAGGTATACCACATTAGATGCTTTAGTGCATAGTATTAAAGAGATCTTTATCGTCAACGATGCCAGTGAGTGAGGAAAAATATTGTCTTGTCCAGTCCTTGTTGTTTGTCTATGTTTTTGTTTGGCCTATTCTTCTTCTTCCACTTTCAACGTGGTCATTGTTAAAACACCAAATACATGCAAAATACACAATATGAAAAATAGTGCCACAAAAACAGACAATGAAAGTCACCAGAACTCACGGCCCTATAAATATACAGGTCGTAGAATTTATATATCTGGGAAGTGTTACAGAAGATGGTGAGCTAGGTAGGAAAATTGAGACTAGATTTCAAAAGGCCAATACAATATTCGATCAACTAAATTATACATCAGTATAACAACTACAGGAAGATGAATATATAATTTTATATCAAGATTGTGCTATCAATGTCAATTATGGTCTTTTTTCAATTGAAGCCTCCTGGGTATGAAAGAAAGCTCATAAACACAGCACAGAGGAAGTAAGAGCTAATCACCAGTAATTCCTGGGGTTCTCAAACAAACATCTCAACATTGTGCTATCAATGTCAAATATGGACTGATTTCAGAGTACAGGAGAGTAACATTACAGCATGTGAGATGAGGTGACTGAGAAAGATTGTCAGTGTCACAAGAATGGATAGAATGTGAAAAAACGACATCAGTGAAATCATAGGAACTACACTAGTCAATAGCTACATCAAGATAAAACAAATCAAATGGGTTGGACATTTAATGAGAATGCTTGATTTCCTTCCGAAAGCATAGGCTATACCAGAAGAATATGCAGGAGGAAAGCGAGAGGGTGACTAAGATGTAAATGAAGCAAAAATATCAGAGACATTTTACAACGACATGGGATTACAACAGCAACACATTTGGCAATAGAACATAGACTTCGGTACAATTGGCCGAAACCAGACAATAATGGGAGTCATTTGTGACAAAAATAAAATGCTCAACTTGAAATCCTGCTCTGAACTAAAAGTCTACTAAATCAGTGGATCAATCACTGAGATAACACACAACCTCAGCTCTATTTATGATTTCTAAAATGTTATCTATTTTGTATAATGGTTTACCAGATGCACTTTGTACTACTGATGCACCAAATATATAAAATAAAGTTATAACATGTTTTAATATCATTATTTTTACAATTTTATCTCTTCAGATCAAAAGTATATTCACAGCAAAACGAGTGACAATCATCATCATTTCTATATTCACTATTCTCATGTTTAGCGCTTCCCCAGCATATGCAGTGAACAGAATTGGAATGAAATATTTCCCTGCAAGAAACAAAACTCTTCTTGGGCTAGTATACACAACAAACCAGGCAGAAGTTGAAAAGTTCTCATATGCTATCAACAATACTTTCATCCCCTTCACAGCCTTTGTTGTGATCACCGTGTGTACGTTAACCTTGGCAATTAACTTAAATGTAAAAGCAAGGTGGAGACAAATGAATACAAGTTCTTGTCAAGCTGATCATGTGTCCAGTCGTAATCAAAAAGTTGCTAAAATGGTAGTGACAATTTCTACATTATTTATAATATGTTTTATTCCTGTCAGCATTAACTTTATGGCAATGTCGCTGGTGCCAGGACTTGCTATTGGTGGTAGATATATTAACATGTTGACATTAACGATTGGTCTGAGTCTGATACTTGAATCAATCAATTCATCTATAAATATTTTTGTCTATTATCATATGAGCAGTAAATATAAAGCTGTGTTTAAATCATTTTTCTGCTCCAACAAAGTAAATAAATAAACTACTGAACATTATAAACACCAACAAATATTTGATGTTCAATATTTCATCTATAAGTATATTTTGAAAAAAGGAATACATGAATACATATCAGTTTTACATTGAGCAATACATAGAATTTACGCTTTGACCAAAAGGTTTTCATCATTATAGGGACACACAAACACAGAATGGAACCATCAAATCAAAGTGAGATGAAAATTTAGTATAAAACTGACAAATCTGGAGAACAGCAATACAAAGATCAAGAGAGGCGAGAACTACGGAAATGTGATTAACATGAAGAAAAAGTACATTGGGTATTAATTTTCAATTTGCCTTTTCTGTGTGCCCTACTGTACTTTCTTATAACATAAGTTGATCATGTGTCCAGTCTGGGATATATCATTACTAAGCACTAATCATTTCAATTACTAATATTGTCAAAATATCACACCACACCTGAGGTTAAAGTTCATTTAGGTCATATCTGATTATTTAAATCTTTATGGTCAAGTGTAAACATAATTCTTTCAATAATTAACCTTCTTCTTGATCACAGTCTAACATATTTACACAGTTCAAGCAGGAAACAGAACAGATTTCTTGATTACAAATTCAACACATCCCACATATTCTATACTGTAATGCTGAATAAAATTCTCCTCTGCAAGTGATTGTTATGTAGACAGTTTTAGTGATCTATTAACAATTGATTGATTGTGTACCAAATGATGGAGGATGTGTCATGTAAATTCTTGCTCCATGGAATCAAAAATCAATATAGAACCAAAACAAAATACAAATCATTGTTAGTATTGTGCGCTGGTTTATGAGAGACAATATTCTTGAAATTTTCGTGTAAAGATATTGAAGTAAAGTAAGATGCAACACAAATCTCAATCTAGCAAATAGTAAACACTGATGTTGCCCTCATGTACTCTGTGACAACAACACCAATCCTCTCTCTTCCCAAAAGATAATGAGAACTGGTACCCAATTTTGTTGCTGCTTGGTTCTTCTTCATCGTTCATTCTCAAACTTCTGCTGGATCTCCCTTGTAGCAAGACCGTTGTCCTACTAGATTTCTAGCAGGATGTAGTCCAGAGAATGGAAATGTGCTGAGTCGCCGTTTTATTTGCACCAATGGCCCGACACATCCGTCTTCGGCGGGGCTGCCTGGTGGAAAACATTAGTTTTCTTGAAAACTATACCTAACAAATAAACTCAACCTTGTTGACCAATTGGTATTTTGGATAATAGGTTACCCAAATATTTTAGTGTGAAACAATAACAATACCTCTCATGTTTGGAATAGTTTAATCACAAGAGCATTATCAAATTCTATGTGTGGAAACATGTACAAATCATACTATACAACTTTTGCAGCAAAACTGTGAACTGTTCTCAAGTTATGAGTATACTAATGATAGCACTTGTATGAATGTTGATGTGTCAAGTAATTAGAGAGCTGATTCTCATTCAAAAGTACTCAGAATCACATCTCAATGTAAATATACTATAATAAGAATACTTTCGATTTCTATTTGGCTTTCTGAGTCAGGAAAAAGAACATTGGACCTATTGAGGAACTGAACTTCTCATGTCACGTTTAAATGCTAGGCTCTAACACTGAGATATTTACTTTACGGTAGAGTAAATAGAGTGAATTTTATTTTTGTGCCGGGACAAGCGAGAATCCGGGGTAATGAGATAGTGGACAGGTTGGCCTACGCTGCTACTATGGCTGTTGGTGTTGCGATGGATCGGGCAGACATTTTGAATCACCTACAGGAAAACGCATGAACAAATGACTACAAGTGACGATGACTCGTGTTTCATGACTAGAATAAGGGAGCTCGGTGTGAAATGTGGTGACGCTAGAAAGGAGCGGTTTCGTGGGCAAGAAAGTATGATGTCAATCAACGACGTACTGGGACCATCAGTCAACGTGTAATGGCAGATACACAAGGAGAGATCTAATATTGCCCGAGACACTCAAGGAGAGATCGGAGCAACTATGGACTTGTCCAGAGTGCAATGACGATGATCCAACGACTAACTAACTAACTAGCTGAGATATTTCAAAACTTAATAACCAAGTGCTTTGCATGCATAAGTTTATATATTACAAGATGTGATCACATGAAACCTGCTCTTACTGCATCATCTATGCCAGCCTGCATGAAGACATCACAGCTTAACCGTATAAACATAGACGAATGAACAAGTGATCTTGTGGTCATCCTCATTAGCATAGTTCCTGCTGCAAAGGACAATGTGGTCAGTAAGATAATGAATCTATTGAAATTGGCCAATGAGCAGTGGTTTTATTTCCTACAGCAACAGGATGTTGACCAGCTAACATTGACCAAAGAATGCAGACAGTGTATGGTAAAAAAAACTTCCGTCAAAGACAACAGTGAAGATCTGGGCATGAATAGTATGGGAAGGATGACAGATAATGAATTATCTTCTGCAGCCAGATGAGGCACATGCTATTGTGATAGACGCCACCCCCAAGATTAATGCAGCAACATAGGTTGATCGTCTTTAGAGCTTTAGCTAGCTAGATTATGAATTCTGTCATATGGCACAGAGCACACAGTGGCTCATACAGCATGAGATGTACACTCAGTGAAGTCCTTTTGCTCTGATAGAATTCACAGCCTACTTGAACAGCAGTATATGTGTCTAAATGTCAATAGCAACTTCTTCTGATGACTCCAGTAAATACTATAATAATTGCTTTACTTAATTATAACACAACTGCTGATGGTACCTTTCATAATTCACTTGAAATTGTTTCATTTAATCACACCTCCAATTTACAAATTTTTAGAACATTCATTAAGTTCTGATGTTTGGTATTTGTGTAAAGTCATTCAGAAGTCATAAACACAGCAAAGTAGTTCAGTATTTGTGATGTCATGAGCACAGCAGTTTGGTATTTGTGTCAAGTGTTAAAATATTATGAATAGTATGAAAAATAAAGTGTTTATGATGAAATGTAAGCAAGCATTGATATTTCATATTTGTACTTGTACTTTGCTTGCATATTTTCAGCTTACAGATTTTCATCAGTCACCATCATTACATCATTTAAAATTGTACATATGATACATTGTGTATCTTTAACACAGTACAATAGTATTATATGACAACTGTAATAGACCTAGTAAATACTAAATATCCAGACCAGGAACACCTACTAAATCAGAAGTGGAAACACTTTTGAGGTCATAGGCCACATCTCCATCGAGACCAGCACCGTGCAGAGGTGATGGGGCTTAGTTCAGCCATCAGGGGCTGGAAACTAAGACTGGTCGGGCAGTCCCACTCGAGCAGGACCATAGTCCTGCCCTAGTAAGCAGTGCTGAAGACGGAGGCATCCAGCCAAAAGGCGCACAGATAATCAGGATGCCACGCACAAAACACAATGGAAACATGTCTACATCTATAAATAGTTATGGTGCCTGCCCTGTGGCGGACGTTCAGGCAGGGACGGTGCCGGGCCCTATACCTCGAAAGGGCCCAACCTCAGTTACTGGAAGTCCTCAATTGCCCCGAGGAGGCAAGGGAATAGAGCTACTGGCCAAACAAGCAAACGACCAATAAAAATAATGCACTGGAATGCTGAGGGTGTCAACAGTAAAAGAGATGGATACAGCAAAAAATTGGAACTTGAAAATGTCCTCAGTGAAGAACAAGTTAACATATGCTGTATCCAAGAAACACACCTCAGCAGCGACATAGCCTTCAAAATCAGAGGCTACCAGTGCTACCGATCTGACCGAAAGGACAGGCGAAAAGGTGGAATTCTGACACTTGTTAAAAACAATATCAGCGCATGTCAGCTGGAAGTATATATGGAAGGGGCAGAATACCAGATGCTCCACCTAAAAACAGACAGTGCAGAATTCCATCTCCTGAACTACTACTGCCCAAATGATAAACCATTGGCACTAGACACAATTCCAGACAAAGAGAGGCTTATGGTGTGTGGTGACTTCAACAGCCACTCTCAGAGCTGGGGCTACGATCATATCGACAAGAGAGGTGAGGAACTTGAGAGCTGGCAGGATGAAAATAATCTCATCCTTATTAACCAGCCAGCAGACTCGCCAACCTTCTACTCGAGAGCATGGCACACCACCTCTACACCAGACCTGGCATTCCACTCACCAGGCTTGGAATGGAACATCACACGTGTTGTTGGAAAGCAGCTTGGAGGTAGTGACCACAGACCAGTATTTCTGGAAATCCACAATGAATTTACCAAGGACAGCAGCACGCTCACTAGGTGGAACTATAAAAGGGCAGACTGGAAAATGTACCAGCATTTAACCAGTGTTCTAACTAAGGACATGAACTTGGACAAAGACATCAATAGAGCAGTGAGTGAATTTAATAGATGTATACTACATGCTGCTAGTAAAACCATACCCAGGGGGGCACGCAAAAACTACAAACCCTACTGGAATGATGAACTGGAAAAGCTGCAAAATGAGATGGAAACATCTAGACAGCAGGCTGACAACAGACCTAGCCAAGAACATCACAACAAATATCAGCAAACAAAGGCTAAATTTCAAAGAGCCAAGTTACAAGCCAGACGGAGCAGCTGGAAAGAAAAAACAGAGTCGCTGAACCTAGAAAGAGATACTAGGCAATTATGGAAACTTGTAAAACAACTAAATGATGAAGGTACAGGGAGAAATACCAGGATCACAATTTATAAAGATAGAAACATTTTAACAGGTAAACATGCAGCTGATTCCTTTGCAGAAGACAATAACGTCAAAGTCAGCCCAGACAAACAACAGGAGGTTCGAGAGAACCAGCAAAACATTGGACAAGGTGAACCTATACCTGAAGTCATGGAGGCACCAATCACAATGAGAGAACTGGAGCATGCAATATCCAAATTGAAAATGAAAAAGTCCCCTGGAGCTGATGGAGTGTCCAATGAAATGATTAGAAACCTGGGAATTGCAGCAAGAGCAAAGCTACTGCAGATCTTTAACACAAGCTGGTCCACAGGCAATGTACCACAGGCGTGGAGAGAAGCAATAATGATACCACTCCTCAAATCAGGAAAAGATGGCAACACAGTCTCCAACTACAGGCCCATCAGCCTCACAAGCTGTCTATGTAAAACAATGGAACGCATTATCAATCTTAGGATGCAGTGGTACCTTGAAAGTGAAAACCTTCTGGTATCACAGCAAGCAGGTTTCAGACAGTGCTACTCTACTGAAGATCAGGCAACTTACCTCTCCCAAGAGATTGAGGATGCCTTCCAAGAAAAGAAACTGGTACTAGCAGCATGGATAGACCTCAGGAAAGCATTTGATAAGGTCTGGAAAGAAGGGCTCCTAAAGAAATTGCGAAATTGCAGGGTTAGCTCAAGAATGTACAAATGGGTAAAAGCATACCTGCATAATAGAAGAGCCAGGGTACAATTAGATGGTCGCAAGAGCAAGAAAGTTCTACTGCGTCATGGAGTCCCCCAGGGAGGAGTCCTGTCACCCACACTTTTCTTGGTTTACATCAATGACCTAGTTGCTGAACTACCACATGGGATCAAAGTGGCAATGTATGCTGACGACCTGGTGAACGGAAGAACATGCAACAGTGGCCACTAAACAAATACAAAGAGCTATCGATGCCCTAACCTTATGGACAAATAGATGGTGCGTCAGCATTAACACAGATAAGTGCAGCACTACACTCTTTACCCTCTCACCAAAACATAAAGCTGGTCATATCAAGATAGATGGAGAGCTCTTGAAAGAAGACAAACAACCCACATACCTCGGAGTTACTTTTGATGATAAGCTGACATGGAAGCAGCACATAAACAAAGCAACAACAAAAGCCAGGAGGAAGTTAGCTATCCTGAGAAAACTAAGTGGAACCACATGGGGAGCCAGTGGAAATATACTCAGTAAAGTTTACCAGCAAGGCATAAGACCACACCTGGAATACGGTTCAGCTGCGTGGTGTCCTGCATCAAACACCACATTACAAGATCTAGATAAAGTGCAAAACCAGGCACTTAGAATAATGTTGGGAGCAATGAAATCAACACCCATAGCAGAGATGCAGAAAATGGGAAGAATGCAAACACTTGGCGAACGCAGAGACACAAAAGTAATAATTCAAGCAGAAAAGTTTCAGTGTATGCCAAGTCATCCAATGAAGGAAAGATTCCAAAATCTAGCAATGGGGCGACTGAAAAGGAGCAGCTTTATCCATCAAGCTAAACGACTCAGTAGACAACTTACAGACCTACCTGAAGTTGACAGCCCCTTAAGGTCTGTACCAGAACAAACCCCGTGGAGTGAAAGCCATGGAATGCCAATATACATTCAGACCCATGTGAAATGAATACTAAGCGAGGACGAACAGAACAGTGTGCAGCGAATGACAGTCACCCTCAGTTTCCTGGATGAGGAATATCCACAAGATATATGGGTCAGAGTGTACACAGATGGGTCAGCACAGAATGCTGTGAGGAATGGAGGTGCAGGTGTATATATAGAATATCCACACAAGCCTAGAGATACAATCAGAACACCAACAGGAAAATTCTGCAATAATTATGATGCAGAAATCCAGGCAATTAGTGTGGCAGCTAAAAAACTGCTGAACTCCAACTCTGGCCTACAGCCTGTGGTATTCCTGACAAATGCAAGGTCAGTGCTTCAAGCTCTCCAGTCTGGAAAACTAACAGACTTAAAAAAAACTACTTAGCGAATTGTCTTACCAGTATAGGGTAACCATGCAGTGGATACCCTCTCACTGTGGAATACCAGGAAATGAAAAAGCAGACCAACTGGCTAAGGAAGGTGCTGCCGAAGACCAACCAGATATACCAATCACCTACCATCAGAAAAAACAGATGATAAAGTCAATAAGAAATCCACAAACACCAATACAAGATGACTATCACATTATGAACAGATCAGAACAAGTTATAATTCTACGTCTCAGAACAGGACACAACCGACTCCGCAGTCACATGTATACAAAGTTCAAGATTGGCAACATGGCCATGTGTACATGTGGACAGGCAGCACAGAGTGCCAAACATATACTTCAAGAGTGTTCTGAGCATGAAACGCTGAGGCAGACATATTGGCCAGAGGAAACAACACTGGAATCAAAGCTCTATGGGACACTGTATGAACTACAAAAGACAGTGAGTTTTATTAAGGAGACAGAATTACAGATATAGACATGTTTCAAGTGAACGAAAGAAGAAGAAGAAGAATAGGCCACATTTAGGATTGTGTGAGAATTTGGTCGAGCCTGCTTGCAGATTAATGTCAAAATCTTTTCTAGTCCTTTTATTTTCTAAAAGAAGCTGTACAGTTTGTTGTTGCTAACAGACAAAAATAAAACTTTGTCACCTCCAATGATGCACATCACATGTTGACAGTGGACACTGTCACCAGAAGTCTATTTCATTCTTAACTCTGTTTCAACTAGCAACCTCAAATATTTGGCACAATAATTTCATCCTTATCACTGTTTAGCATTTAATTTCAGTTTGGCTCAGATAGCTAGTTCTTTTATATTCTCTGATCTTAAGGACCAGGGAGTATGGCAATTTAAAATCTTGTTTATGGACAAATTTATAAGCATTTGGCTCACTTCAGTTACGTGCTCTGATTATTGCAGATCTTCCTCACATATTTATTTCATGTGTACATGGTCTACATTTAGAGTCAAAGTGACATGGATATGTTCACATGGAAATATACTGTCACTATCTTTAACCTAACCTTGAGGAAACCCTGTTTGTTTACGTTAGCTGACATACAATTTAGGCTGTGGTAATCACAGCACTTAGTATCTTTTTTTTTTTCACCCTCATCTTAGGTCAGGAATATATATGTCAACATACTGGTATATTTGGTTTTCCAGGGCAGGAATATCTATCTAAACTCAATACCCAGGTCAGTATTACCTATCTGAATTTAATATCTAGACAAAACTCCACTCCAATTTACTGATACATTGTTGGTTATTTATTTTATAATAGTAATGACATAATGTGTGACCTTTTACATCTTGCAGACGGTCATTACACAAAAAGACGAAGGAATCATTTAAACATTTTCTCAGGAATTCCGACTTTTCAATTAATCGTGTCACAGCAACAGAACATTTTTGTTTGTATCTTTCTCTTTTTTTTGTAAATATATTTAAACATATTATTTCTGAACAATGTTGCTCCCAAATGAAGTTTATCCTTCCAAACTGCCAGAGTTTCTGCAGTCTTTTCCCAGATTTTGGGGTCTACAAAAAAGCCTTTCACTGAGGATTTACAGATGCCTTTATACCTCAGCATTGGTCTACCATGGGCTCACTGGCCAATTCTCAGAATAGTACTTGTTTTGGGAAATGACAGTTTGGCATTCTGCAGATGTGACCCAGCCAGCGCAATCTATTTCTATTAAGTGTTTCCATGGTAGATGGTAGCTGAGTGTGACATAACATTTCCATTTTGGAAATTTTATTGTGCCATTTGATGTTCAAGATTTCGATGAGACTTCTTAGATGAAAAATGTTTACATCCTCTCATTTTTTCTCTACCAAAAATGGTAGTCGCTTTCCCTATATGTGCATTTAATTTATTATCTAGGGAGAGAGTGAATATAATTGTGGATCCTAGGTAACAAAAGTTGTTATAAATGAAAAAAATGATTATCTTGCTTTGCATGAGTATTGTTTAAAGTGATGTTTTTTGGTACTGTAGATCATTGACGCATTACCACAGTTTTAGTAATGTGTATTTCTTAGAGAGCAGCTCACAGGCCTTTGTCATGTTGTCAATTTTGGGACTCATTGTATTCGACTAGTGCAGCATCATCTGTGAAGAGAAGTTCTCTGATGATTATTTCTGATGTTTACATCTTTGCTCTGAGACACGCTAAGTTGAATAAAATGACATAATAGAATTGTATAATAAAACTACATTCTTATTATTCATAGAGATTATCTACTTTAGAAGACTAGAAACAGACATTTATCCTAAGATATAGCCACACACTATTTACACATACAAGCTACATTAAACAATGAAATGCATAGTAAAATTCTAACATTTATAACTGGACACTAAATATTTGAAATTATTAAACATCTCTGGAAAATGCATTATAACAATAAATTAATTAGTTTAAAATATCAATGCAACAAAAATATTCAATCAATCATAATCTTCACTGAACAGCAGTCATTAAAGTTTGCACCAAGTTAATAGTAAACAGTAACCTAAATTAATTCAAACAATGAGATTTCATCTGCACATTGGATATTGTCTGTAATGAATTTTAAATACATTCTGTAAATTGCCATGGTGTGATATTGCGGTCAGATGCTATCTGCTGATCCCTTAATTCTTCCCTTTTGGGAAGACTGTACCTAAATGTCCACAAGGCACAGCTTGCAATTGGGTACTGAAGTTTTGCTAATCATTGGAAACACACACAAATCTACATTGTTACCAAAAAATCTTTATCAAGAATACATTCACAATAAAAAAACTGCACTATTGATGTTTTCATGGTAGAACTAACTGTGAAGATAACCCGGAAGGGTTAAAACTAAATCAGAGATGAAACAACACAAACATCAAATATAAAAAAACACATCCAAATATATGTGAAACAAGACAAACAGGGAAATAACGGAACAAAATATCATCCATACAACTGCAAGTCATTGACCTCAAAAAGTTAAATCTTGTAAAATTAATGTATATAGCTAGCTATTCTCAAACACGATGGATCCGGTAATCTGAGAAGCACGACTTAAAGGCAGTTCCTGAGTATCATGGGTGCCCCAGTGGCCTGTGTCATTGAAGTGGTCAGCAACAGGAGTACCAGAGTCATTTTTGTTGCTGTAATACTCACGTGAGAGACAAGTAATGGAGTTCTACTGGATGACGACTGACACACTATCACTGTCGGATGCCTACATGAATTAATATAGTATACACAACAAAACACAGAATATAATCATACAAATGACAATACACAGGAGATAATCGACGTTTCGCACCAAAAGCCTTTGTCAAGATACAAACATAAAAATACCACAAGTAGAAATGAATACACCACAACAAGCGTGTCTGAGTGAAATATGGTAGTGAGATACCGAAAGGATACGAACAAGAAGTACACAAAGACAATAATATATGTGGAATGAGAGGAACAAAACGATGGCGTAAATGACGGCACACAATGAATAAAGACAAAGACCAATCCGACCGAGAACTAGGCAAAAGAGTGGTCAGAATTGAGTCCAAATGACATAATGGTACCCAACGCAAAATTGAGATGATTTTCTAGATAGATCTAGGTACGCCCTAGAAAATCGTCTCAATTTTGAGTTGGGTACCATCAAGCCATTTTGTGAATGTAGTCTTGAAAGCTTTTTGAAGCATCAATATATATATATATATATATATATATCTCGTGTGTGTGTGTGTGTGTGTGTGTAAAGTGACATATTCCTTCCTGAATGTTATGTTCACCATATATGCTCTGAACGCCTCTCTGTCCAGGGGGCAAACACATCTGCATTGGCCAGAAACGTGCATACATTCTTCGATGTCGCTGGTCCATCGTCTTCTTGGACTTACTCTTCTCTCATCAGGCGCTCTGCCCTCTAGAAACAACCATCATGCCACTTTTGTGTCAAAAATAATGCAGCTTCTTTCTTATGATGGTTATTTAGAAGCCACCGTTCATTTAATTTCAGTAACTTCCAAATGTCAATGTTCTTCTTTTTCTGTCCATGATACTCGTAGGATCTTTCTGTAGCACTTCGTTTCAAATGTGTTTATTCTTTTGGATATTGTCTTCTTTAAAATTCAAGTCTTGCATTCATATGTTCCACTGGGAAAACACATGATCTTAAAAGGGTTAATTTAGTCTTGTTATTACTACTTTGCCACAGCATTCTCATTTGTGTTAATTTGAGTGATGCAATTGCAAATCTTTTCCTAATCTTGACTAAACAATCTCTGGAGCTGTTTATATTTGTTCCCAGATATTCAAATTTGCTAGATATGGAGAGTGCTATTGATGACCAACCAGATATACCAATAACTTACCATCAAAATAAACAGGTGTTTACAGCAGTCAGATGACTGCCAACACAAGATGGAAACAGAATTATGAACAAGCTGTAATATTGTGCCTCTGAACAGGACACAATCAACTCCACAAAGTCCACAATTGGGAACACAACCATGTGTGCATTAGACATGCATCTCATAATTCAGAAAATGCATATACTTCAAGAATGCTGGAATATGAAATGCTGAGGCAAACATACTGGCCCAGAATGACAGTATTGGAACAAAAACTATTTGGACCTGTGTAAGAGTTACAATATTTTGTATATACATTTCTTTTAATATTGCTCTGTTTAAGCCAATCATCAAGACCTTATATCTGTTCATTTGTTTCTATGTAGCATGCCACAATAATAAGTGAAAATGAAAGAAAAACTAGTGAAATTACCATGTGGTCAAATGAAAGAAAAACTATAATGTGATCAAAAAAAAGGGAAAATTTACAGTAAAACTACCATGTAGTTTAATGAAAGAAAAGCTACCATGTGGTCAAATGAAAGAAAAACTACCATGTGGTCAAATGAAAGAAGAAAAAAAAACCATGTGGTCAACTGAAAGAAAAACTACCATGAGACCAAATGAAAGAAAATTTACCATGTGGTCACATGAAAGAAAACTACAGTAAAACTACCATGTGTTAAAATGAAAGAAAAATTATAGAACTACCATTTGTCAAATAAAATAAAAACTACCAAATGGTCAAATGAAAGAAAAAATATACAACTACCATGTGACCAAATGAAAGAAAAACTACCATGTGGTAAAATGAAAGAAATACTACCATGTGGTCAAATGAAAGAAAAACTGCAGTAAAACTACTAACTACCATGTGGTCAAATGAAAGAAAAACTGCAGTAGAACTACGATGTGTCAAATGAAAGAAAAACTACCAAATGGTCAAATGAAAGAAAAAATATACAACTACCATGTGACCAAATGAAAGAAAAACTACCATGTGGTAAAATGAAAGAAATACTACCATGTGGTCAAATGAAAGAAAAACTGCAGTAAAACTACTAACTACCATGTGGTCAAATGAAAGAAAAACTGCAGTAGAACTACGATGTGTCAAATGAAAGAAAAACTACCATGTGGTGAAATGAAAGAAAACTACCATGTGGTAAAATGAAAGAAAAACTGCAGTAAAACTACTAACTACCATGTGGTCAAATGAAAGAAAAACTGCAGTAAAACTACCATGTGGTAAAATGAAAGAAAAACTGCAGTAAACTACCATGTGGTCAAATGAAAGAAAAAACTACCATGTGGTGACTCTTGTAAAACTGAATTTTAAAATATTCTTTATTTTTCAATAAGTTATTGCTATTCAATTTCAAATTTGACAAAATAGAGTGATTCATGTGGAAGTTCTAATCAAATGTGTAAAATATAAATGCAGACTGAACAGAACAATACATAATATATAATAATATAATAGCTGTTTTAACCACATCTTATTATGTGATCCAATGTCTGTTGGGCCTTTTCCCTTTGACATGAAATTGGTCCATTGTCATGTACAAATATTTGCAGGCAGTTTATCAGTTTATTGCTTTGTTCCATTTTCCTGGCAATGGAGGAAGAATTCTTCCTGAGACAATGGAACCTCTCTATAGTAAATAAAAAAATACAATGTATTTCTTCTTGTTCTGAGGCACAGAACAATCCCTCTATAATGCATTCATTTATAAACATTTTTCCTATTTAACAACACTTTCCAAAATACCCAATTATATTTATTCTTTAATGTTTGCAGTGTATATTGCAAATTTATGTTATTGCATACATAATTCGTCGGTCTGGACCAAGTCATAATGAGATTTCATGGGAGACCAATTCACACAAATATAACATTGAAAATAATGTATAATCCTCCTTACAAACTACAACATTCATCTTAGTAATCACTGTATTGTAAATTGAACATGACTGAAACTAGCATGCCTTTAAACTAGTACACAGTGCTGGAATTGTGTCAGCAATCTTGAGCTTCAACAACTTTCCTTTTCTACTGAAGCTAATAATAAAGCTAATAATAATTTAAAAAACTTTCATTACTGCATGTTTTCTTGTTAAGGGATTCATGAACGTGTTTTATAACCAGTGAAATAAAGGCTGCTTTGCCACAGCAGTTGCCATGAAGTGTAGACGAATTACTTTTCCTTGTACCTAAAGACAAACATTACAGTCCCAATCATAGTTTGAACTCAAGATTTCGTGGTTATAATACAGGTGTTCTATTGGGAATATAGCAGTCCCAATCATAGTTTGAACCCAAGATTTTGTGGTTATAATATGGGTGTTCCAGTCATTTGATCATGTGTTCCATAGGAGTTAATAATAATAGGTCAAACCATCAATTCTGACTGCTAATTAATATTTTCTATGATTAGGACTGTTTTGTTAAATATACTGCCCGTTTGTTGAAGGGGCCCGAGAGGGGAGCAAATAATAGTAACACTGTTTACCTTCCATGCATGTTGTAAGAGGCAACTAAGGAAGTTATGGGATGGAGTTGGCTGTACCGTACCTTCCCATATAGGGTCGATGACCTAAATTCATGCTGAAGTTGGATGTGTCAGGACAAAAGGCACAAATATTTCATCAATGCTGTAAACTAAGATACAACCATTCCCTTCTCTAGACGACATCCTGTTAATCTGCAGGAGTTTGAGAATGTACAAAGAAAAAGTTAAATATACAACACATATTGCCTTATTAGCTGTTTTTACCACAGCTAATCAGTTTTATTGTGGACTTTCCTCAAAGCAATGAGCTCAAGCTCCACAACAGTATTCTGTTTTGCATTTAAACAGCCCCTTTCAACAGAATATTATACATTGGTTTCACTGTTTAATTTTTCATTTCAGCTATCTGCTGTATTCTAAACTTTCTACTGTAACATCAAATCTCTTCATAATCATGTACACATCAAAACATTAGTTATTTAAATCATAAATCATCTGGCAAAGCTCCATTACCTTTGAGAGTCAAAATAATAGTTATAATTAAAAAAAACATTATTGCACTCTCATGGATAACAAAATCATTAACAAACACAAAACAAAAAACATGCATAGAAAATAGAAACTGATTAATAACATTATTTTTGTTTTAAAAAACAATACAGTTGTATTCAAATTAACAAATGGCAAACTTTAGGAATATCTGGTTGGTAAACTTCATTCGAAACATAAATATGAATCCATGTTTAGTTTATTGTTTAACAAGACTTGTTTATGATGGTATGCCATGATGTTTTTGTGAGAAATATGATATTCGCTATCAGAAGCTGAAATTTCTTCAGGATTTCATAAATAACACATCTACTGTTGCTTGATATATGATCATCGAAATTGAAACAAAGTTACAAGAAAAGATGAATATCATTGCAAAATAAAGTCAAACCAAAGAGCTTAGTCTGAATAGCAGAGAGTAATGATAATATCAAAGAATACATGTCCCCAGAATGCAACATCACGGTAGATAGGATCAGTCTGAAGCATGTCAACATCTTCAAATATTTGGTTGCATTAATAACATCTGATGGAAGATGTATTAAAGAGGTCAAATGTAGAATTGCACCGGCAAAATTTCACAAGAAGAAGACCAACCAATATATATATATCTTTGCCAGTTGAGGTGAGAAAGAGAGCTCTTAGAAGTTTATAGAACCAACTCTATTGTATGAAAGTGAATCTTGGACGCTCAGCAGAACAGAGAAAAATTAAATTGAGGCTGCAGAGATGTGGTTGTATAGAAGAATGTTGAGAACTCTATAGAAAGATAAAATGGGTAATGAAGATATCTTGAAAGAAGTTAATTCAAAAAGAGAGCTGCTTACCCGCATGATAAAGAGACAATCACAATTTTTGGATACATCATGAGAAGAGGAAAGAAGGAACACATTGTAACAACAGGCAAGTTGAAGAGCAAGAGGAATAGGGGAAGACCAAAAGAGAAGATGCGTGACAACCTAACATTATGGCATTGGAGATCATCGGTATCAGAAATGATTGACATCACACAAAATAGAAGGCTGTGGAAAGACATGATAACCAATGCCACACGGCATGGAATAATAGAATAAAAAGATATGACCATTGATAGGCCATTATATATTCTCAATCAGGGCTATTTCACACTTTCCCCAGGACATGGTGACAAATTTGAAATGGGGGAGGTGGGGCACAGGAATATACTGCTTGAATGTTAAACAACAAGCATTATGGCGACGACAATACTTAAAAAGTCTTGGTGACTCAAACATAGACAATGACCTCTTTCTAAGGTACCATGGTGGCCACAAAAGGAGGCCACGAGCCAAAATATGGTTGGGAACCACATTGATTAGAGAAATAATTACTTTTCATAGTTCAGGATATGCTCACTCAAACCAGGTACATGTATATTTGAGTACCTGATATGCAGAGTTATAAATAAGTGGGAGTTATGAAATGGGTAACAAATTAAACCCCCTTCTCCCCCCCCCCCCCCAAACCCTTTATATTCACATGACAGTGCTTACTAGTTCTCTGAAACACTTTATTCTATTCTTCTTCAATGGTCCTGGGCAAATAAATATTTTAGTTGTTTAATAAAGTTTTACAAATGAGACAAATACACAGAATTGACATTCAACCACCAAATAAGGACAGACAAATACAAATAACTGAATGATCGTCCCAATATTGCATACTAAATTTCCTGTATGAGGTAGGACATTGAGACTTTTACTGCTGCACTACAATAGCTCTCTGGACTCCATTTACTAAGGCAATTATAGTGTGTGACTCAGTCTACACTTAGAAAGATTCAACAGTTAATGTCAATATGAAGTGATGCCATCTATAAGAGGGCAGACAGGCTTGCTTTGAATTCTATGAATCTATAATCTTTGAGTTGACATTGGATAAAAGGGATTTTCTGCAATTGTAATGATGTAAATGAAGAACCCAGGGTTTGTTTATGAAATTCTGCATCACAAGTAGTACAAATAAGACTTGATTTGGAACTTGAGCAGAGAAGTGTGTGTAATCAGCACGTCACAGATCCATCACATACACATCATCTGCCCAGTGATCTAATACAATCTCTTGAACTATAGACATCAACACTGTACAGACAAAGGAATTTATACAAACAATATATATGGATATAAACAATGATAGCTTCAGACAAAACAACATTATCTGAGGTATCTATTGTAATCAATATACCAGACTAGTCTACTCTGTGGCACTATGGTACAGAACACGCTTGTGATGGCCAAGGTACCGGGTTCCAATTCTGTCACAGGCAATTGTGCATTTGAACCATTCAGAAAGAAATGGCAAACTACTAAAAATATTTATATTTCCTTAGAAAATCACTACAGCCAAAAATGCTATGCTGGTGGCTATGTCCTGAATAGATCCTTTCTTACTCAACAATGTGAACAGTAAACATCAATACTGCAAACATATTTAACATACAACACTACATTAGATAATATACATCACTGTGAGCATTCATTCTCCAATTCTGTGAACTCATTACATCAAGTATCCACAATTATTGTTAGATTCAAATAAAACAGCCAGGAAGCAATCTGCTCTCAGAGATATGAACATCACATCTCTAACAATTTGATCACACCAATGCTGTAAAGTATGTACGTATGGCCTTTTGCAGATTAGCAGGATGTAGTCCGGAGAACAGAATGCGTTGTGTCATGGTTTACAGCTTTGCTGCGACATCTACAACTTTCGGCCTGACACATCCGACTTCAGCATGGCTTTGGGTCACTGACCCTATATGGAATGGGACAGCCAACTCCATCCCATAACCTCCTTAGTCGCCTTTTATGACATGCGTGGAAGGTACAAAGTGTTGCTATTCTTTGCTCCCCTTTCGGGCCCCGGCATCACACAGGCGTCTTTACACATATTATTCTTGAACAGTGCTGCTTCAGCACGCAGGTTCTGGGTCTAGACAACCCGAGTTTCAGCCATGTTTTCCCAGTTTTTTATTTTTATGTGGAAGCCTTTCATTGAGGATTTACAGATGCCTTTATACCTGAGCATTGGTCTACTGGGAACTCAATTCTTTGAGCCAGTTCCCCAAATAGCACTTCTTTTTGGATGCAGGCAGGTTGGCATACTCTCTGACATGATTTAGCCAACAAATCTATTTATATTAAGTATTTCTATGGCAGATGTTAGCTGATAGCTGCGCAACACTTCCGTGCTGGTGATTTTGGAGTGCCATTTAATGTTTAGAAAATGAATGTGTTTTTCTTACGGTGTTCAATTAACAGATTTTCCTCCCAAAAGAAACGGCAACCTACAGGACTATTGTGCCTAGAAATTCAGAATGGATACAGTGAACAGTGGTGTAAATAATAATCATGGTGAAAGTTGTGTAGTTAAAGAGATAGAAGAGGTTTCAGTGGCAGCAGTGCATGTGCTAAAAGTAAACATCAATTTGACCAATTCGTGTGCAGAGAAACAAGAACAGGTATCAAAAGGCTGATTCTAGAGGGCAGTGCCGGGGAAGTGAAGAAGAGGAAGACCAAGAAGACGATGGACCAGCGACATCGAAGAATGTATGCACATGTCTTGGCCAATGCAGGCTTGTTTGCCCAAAACAGAGAGGCATTCAGAGTATTCATGACGTAGACAATGTTCTGGAAAGAATGTCACTTGATATATATTTACAGTTTAAGACCTTAAAGAACAGTTCGCAGGCCATTGTCATGTTGTCAATTTGGGACTGCAAGATGGACTCACTATGTGCCACCAGTGTAGTATCATTGATGAAGAGAAGTTCTCTGATGAGTATTTCTGTTTTCATCTACGCTCTAAAAATCGTCTGGGCGAAGAGTCGCCACTACGCGTGCCTGGAGACAGATATAGAGGCTGTCACAGGCTAAGGGTAGCCCACCCGAATTGTCAAGGCATGCCGAAATCGCATGTGCTAGGCCTACAAGGCGCATAACGGTGGCACAACGTAATCGCGCTCCCGGCGGAAATCACACAGATATCCGTGATGGTTACAATGGAGCGAACGAAAAACAAACAAACAAACATCTACGCTTGGAGACGCACTAAGTTGAAAAGTGATCCATAGTAAACGCTGAACAGAAAGCATACTAAAAATCACATGTACACTATATTTAATCTATCTATTTTATTAGCATTCTGATTACCACTCATCTATCAACTCTGTCATTTGCTCAGTTTTCAGTTTTATAATTAACTCTGTAAATTATATGAATATAAAAGTGTAATACTATATAGAATATTATGAGGGCAGAAAAAAATGATACTAGAAAGTTATATTTAAGCACTAATGAAACATATGGGCTAAAATCAAATAAAATAACTGTGCACAATAAAGATACATAAAACTTTCAAATAATGTTTCATGTGTGGCCCAATCACAATAAATAATAAATTAACAAAACAATGCTGTTTTAGACAAATACATTTTAGTATATATTAATAATTCAAACAAAATGCAATTATTTATACAATGGGATTGCTGTTAAACATAAGTTCTCAATTTTTATTTCAACTGAATTTATATTTTGTAATATCTTTAGTTGTTTAAATAGTATATTTCTACAGGTTTCCACATCATCTAATTTCTTCTTTGGGTTGTAGTTATCTCTTACACTTCTCACCTTGTGTTACTCTAGAACTCAGCTTGATATATTCTTTGCACTTTGACAAAAATAATAATTATGCAGTCACATCATTAAATCTATGAATTGTCACTCATTTATTTCTTAATTTTCTCTGTATCTCAAACATTGTTTTAAAAAAAATATTTAAATGGCAGCTATAGTCTGGCTACAGTTCACATAATATTTTCAATAAGAATCTGCCATCCGACATGATATCAAGTATGGATGATAAAACATCAATAACCTGGGATTTACAGATGTTACATGTGAAAAATACAATTACCTGGCATAAACCAAAGCTGGCTTTTCTTTCTGTTCACAAGAACAAGCAACTATCTACATAAATATATAAAATACTAAATAACATTTATTTCAAGACATAGAACATCTAGAAAGCTCAATGCAGAAGCTCTTTAAGATATAGAAGTGCTTTAACTTCTCTGCTTAACTGCAATGGGACATAGATGAGAGAGCAGTAAAGAATCTATCTTTAATCATGTATAAACAGATTAAATGTTCAGAAAATATTTCCTGTTTTAGTGAATAGTACAGGTACAATAAACATCTGCATTAAGAACAGTTTATCTGTTAAAAACAAGCTATGAGCTATGCCAGAAAGTGTTATGAATTCTGGAAGACAAAAAGGGCCAGAATAAATATGTAGCTTTAAGCATTATTTAACTATGATAAATGGTAGTTTTAATGGATGCCATGCAGAATACAATAATGTGGATATAAAATTATGGTGAACAGTGAGAAGTGATACTGATATTAATAAATCAAAGTTCAAAAGCATTAACAAAATACATGAAAGACTCAAAACAATCCTATACTAATTAACTGTATCAGGAATAACAAATCAAGGAAAAACAAAATTCACAGTAATAAGTATCCAAAGAATTTTAAAAAAGACTACCCTAAATGATAGCACATAGAGTCCTATAACGATATGAAAGAAAATCACGAATACTAAAACTGATGCAGAATTAGAGTACATTGAGACGTACATATAGGCAGAAATATCAATAATTTAAAAGTTAAACATCTGCAAATGAAAATGTGCAGGGGGTCAATGGTGCAAAGATAATCTGCTAAAGACATTAAAATCATTAACATATTAGCGAGGACTGGTGATAAGTCATTTATCACGTCAACCTGTAGAGCAAGTCATTGCTGTTATCAGGAGAGACATTCTAAAGACATTGTTGTCATGTCTTTGACTGCAACCTTTCATATTCATCATTCAATACACACATATTCAAAATTTTCATTCAATATAACACTTCGCGGCACTTGTGGCTAGGACAAGACAATACAAAAACTGGTATTGCAATTTTTCAACCATGCTTTGCTCACAATAAGCTGTACAGGTGTGTGGTCACACACATCATCAGAAGATGCTGTGCATTGAACATGACACTCTGCACACACAATACAGAACTGAGTACCTAGAAATAGGTATTTTAGTAGCACCTCATGAGTGACATGTAGTTCACCGCTTTACTTATGTGGAGTGAACCTCTCTTGAGAATATATTTTAATATTTGATGTACCTACACATCAGTGTAATGTTATTAGATGTCCCTTTCTTCCACATCACAGGATTTTGCTTTCAAATACTTTTACCTATCATTCATGTCTAATAATGTAATAAAACAGAACAATTTGCATTCATCTTTTTGAGTAGTTGTCTATTTACAAATATCTGTAAGACATTTATTTTCTCTTATTTAAACCAATACGCCACATGAAGTCAATCATGTACAACGTTTCAATAATAATGAATACATGTGAATGAAATTACACATTATGGCAAGAGGAAAATGAAAACAATTAACAAACAACACTAGAGATAGTATGTTGTGGAGAAATATGGTCACCTATGTCAATAAGTATGACACACACACACAAAATTAACACAATCCACCAAATTTGAACATGCTGATTTCCCAAAGGCTATCCAGAAGTTCTTGAAGAATGGAGATTCTTTAAGTACAAAAGAATTTTGATTTCAATACAACATATTACATCACTGCACATACAAAAACTAGCTTGCATCATATTAATCAATTTTCCTAAAAGCATACGCTCAGTAGAAAAGAAACAATAAATAAACACACATTTGAAGTAAAAATAACACAGTGGAAAATAATTGTGTGATGGAAACACTATCAGAAAACAATGTAAACATTCAATGAGCTATAGACAGCACTGAACTCACTGAGGCAGAGAAAAATGATGAGACTAATAAGTTTCTGGCAAAGAACAGTAGAATATTATGCAAAAGAAATCAGAATGCCATGGAGAGAACTCAAGAAGACTGTCCAAATCAATGTTTAATACAGACCTGCAGTAGTAGCCATATGATCAATGTAAACAAAGTGTTTGTTACTGCATGCTTTGCTGGGTGAGGGGAGGGGGAAGAGGGAGAGAGGCAGCTTGCTTTGCCACCACAAGAAGAATTTATGTTATTGTACCTCAGAAAGACAAAAATCCAGTCATAAACATGATGTGAACCAGGGATCTCATGGTTATGAGAGCGGTGTTCTAGCCATTCGGCCCCTCGATCCACATTAGGAAAGAACATGAGGATCAATAACGACTGGGACACAGCTTATACAAATTCAGATGGCTGATAGAATGGCAAGCATATCACCTATGAGAATGTCTCCATTGCCGTTATGCTGGTTATAATAACCCATAACCCACATCAGAAATAATGAAATATTAAAATAGAACAATGTTACTGAAATATAGCAGGATTACTGTAACTTAAATTGTACACTCAATTACACTTACTGACTGTTAATTAGGTTTTCAGACTGCTCTAATAAAACACAATCTGAAAGTTAAATTTTGACCATAGCAAAGCATGATCTATTCTGTGGTGGTGGGTTTACTGAGACTTGTCTCACAATGACAATTTTCTTGAACTACTCGTAGCTCAAGGTTTCCTTGGCAATTTTATTATGAATGTGTTTTATTCTAAAAGAATGCACTTCCTTGTTAATAAAATGTACAATGTGTCCTGTCATATCATTACAACATATTCATTCTCATAAGCTGTAAACGCCATTAGAATACAGCCATGGTGTTGTTAATGGAAAAAGCAGAATTAACCAGGTGACCAATCCAAGGATGAAGAGAACTATCAGTTTGAGCCTGGTCGATGATGGGTAGCCCATTACTTCTCCAAAAGATGGGAACCCCATATGGTTGCAGAATGCATGAGCAATAACTGGTGCCATCAAATGACCTATGGAAAGAAAAGTATAAAATTTAATGCAATCAATAACAAAACAAACATTGTACAAAAACAATAAGAAAAAGAAAAAAAGCAATAAAATGGATAATGGCAATAATGACATAAAAAGTCAGCAGTAAACATTAACAGGACACCAATGGACTTACCTGTTCTCAAAAACAGAAATGCTGAATAAGTACCAAAGACTGTGGTATATGAAAGTTGAAATACTGGGGAAAGAAAATGATCTAATTTAATCATCCAAATTCACATATAACTATTTAGTGTGAAAGTCATAACTTAAAGGATTCTTGCAAGCAAGATCACTGTCTGCCCTTGCAAGTTAAGTTATCTTATCCTGGGGATCTCCATGGCATAGTGGTTGAGCTGTTCACCATACTCAAGAGGCCATAGATTCCAATCTACTCACGACATTTTGTTTACAAAATGGCTTATTTTGGTGATTACTGAAGACTATCACTTGCTGCTAGGGAGTTATATGCTATGAGTGGTACTCTCTTCATTGAGGGGAATGCAGTACATATTAGTTAACCATAGTACAATGAAGTCAATCCCCCATGCCTTTTCTACCCTTTTTTTCAAGTTAAGCTACATTCAAATAAGGCTCAATATTTCCCAATTATGACAAGAGACTGTGGGACAGCTGGCAATGAAAAGTTCAAAAATCACACAGCTCACATTGCTACAGTGAATGCAGTGCAATCGGGAGAAGGTTGAAAGGTGTTATCTTGCTAAAGTACAAAAGCACAAGCACATGATGGGACACTGCCATGAAGAATGTAGCATAGAAAAAGAATCCATTAAAACAGTATACATATAGTGTACACCTATGACAATCAGATATTGTGTAAGTACAGTAGAAATCTGATTATCCGAATCTCAAATTATCTTAATCGAATTTGGGTGAAATAATTTTAGAGCGAGACTATTAGCAGACACGGCAGAGAGGTCCCGGAGCAGTGCCGTTACTAAGTAGTTTATTTGCAATACATAGTTGCTTACATACATATTACTGTACTTTTAATTATCCAAATTTTTCAATTATCCGAATTGGCCCAATCCCCAATTAATTAGGATAATCAGATTTCTACTGTAGTACACTGTGCTTGCCTCTACTAGCCCAAACCTTGTTATCTACACATTTCCTTGATAACTAAATGACTAGAGTGAGCTGCAGACCTTAGATGTAAGTCTTTGTGGTGAAAAGGTCACAACAAACAATACAGATATCAAGCCAGTTAAAACCTATTAATTCATTTCCTCAAGAGTGAGTCCCATCATTCTTACAAAATGGAAAATACAATCATTCCAGATGGAAAATACGGGTGTTCGTCTTTTAAAATTATTTTGTTTTGTTTGCTTGTATTTCAAGCACCTCCGAAATTGACTAGAATCATTATCTTTAATTCCATACCACTAGCCCATTGTTTTGACATGTATTTATTGAAAATGCTTGTAAACATCATGAATTTTCTGAAGTTTTTTCATATAATCCTTGACACTAATGGAAACTGAACCAGGTATGTTCTAGAAGCACCGAATTGCCTTGCAACTCGAGTAAACTGGCTTTTCATACTTGACTAACAGCAATATTGTACTGTCTCTATGTTATTTATGTTTACAAGAAGACTTTAAGTCCATGAAGTACGAATATATATGTTTGTATTACTGAGGATACTTCAATACTTGTACGGGATGTTCGTTGCTGTTGTAATAGTCATTGTCTCCATTGGTCCGTTCTCAATGGCTTGAGTATATAGGTTAAATGTCTTGATGAGATCACATCTTTTTTGGGGGATGTGGTTGGTCAAGTACGGAAAACCTGTTTACTTGAGTTGTAAGGCGATTCGGTGCCACTAGAACAGACTTGGTTCAGTTCCCGTCAGCTGTAAGAATTATTACACGAACTAGATATGGTAAATATAAAATTATAATCATATTAGAACAACTAAACTTATATCTATCTATAGATGATTGCTACATTATTGTAAATGGTTAGATAATTTATTTGGTCAACTATGCTAACAAATTTGTTACTGTAAAGTAATGAGATTAGACTTACTGAATAAACATGAAAAAATTATGATATAGCCGTACCTGTATAAATATTGAATGTGGGCAGCAATCCAAAATGAATTTTGCAGTTTTTTGTTTGAAACACTGCCAAGATTGATATAGTTAGTGGAAAGTTTTAACAACTGTACATAGAATAATTTGCAGTCCTTTCGCTTCACCAATGTCCACATCTAAATTCCCTGGCCCTACCTCAGAACCAGGTAATTAAATCAGCCGCTGGGTAATAAATATTTCAGGTAAGTAATGCACGCTGACTGATCAACTGTGATAACAGTAAAGGGATTGCCCTCAGGCAAGCATTAATTATCTGGTTCGGACAAGTTACTAAAAGTCTAACCGTATACATACAAATTTCAGGTATTTTTACAGTAAATACAACATCGCTTACTCGTTTGGCTCACTTTATTAAATTAACATAGCAACGTCTCAACACCATTAATGAAGTATAAGGAATATGGTGTTTGATATGTATTTTTCTGTGACTAATGGCAAGTATGGTCAATATTATACCAGTTATGTATATTTACCTAGATTTATTCCGCAACCGATTTACTGAGTTAGTTGATCTAAGATATTTCTAGGTTTCTAAAAGTATCCTTTTAACATATGTGGTTGAGAAGTGCAGAGAAACCTTGGACAGTCAAGGTATCCCGTTCAATTCCAGCAGTGAGCAGTTGCGCATTCAGAAAGCAATGGCAACATGCCAAATCTAAATATTTCACAGATAATAACTACAGCCAACACTGCTCGGTTGATCACTACATACTGAAAAGGAAATGCTACCAATTTCAACTGGAAAATTTTCTATGGAGTAAGCCATACACTTGTTACCATGGATTATTACAAAACAAAACATTCAGCATTAAAAATTGAATAATTAATTGATCTATCCAGTGCTCTGAATACCAAAGTGAAGAAATTCAAATAAGCGTTGGTAAATGGCCAAAGTAACTATGACTCCCTTTTAAGGTAGTCAAATGCCTCATCATCTAATTAGTGATGCCCATGGATGGATTAACAAGATTCCCTAAAAATACATCCACGTGGTGCAGCCTGGAAACAAATGTACCATTGTTCGTATGGCATATCTAGATAACACATTTAGGGGTTGTATCTAGGGCTGTGGAAGCTAAGATAGAATGAGAATTACTTGCACCAGACAAGCATCTCGGATACTCTTAGCACACAGTCAGCAGCATTGAGAAGTATCCAAAGTTAAGGTATAATAACATTTAGAATGCATATTATGTGCATAGAGTGCATTCAAAGGGTAGACAAAGAAAACATCAAGATAGCCTTGAACAAACATGGACAATGCAATCAAGATGACTCATATGGCCTTGGAACGACAGCTGAAGCTCCCCCTCCTACGCTTAACGGCAAGTGTGAATACGATCATCCATCATTCACCTGGGGACAGACAATACATGCTAGAGGTCAGTGATGTGTAAGGGAAAAGCTACAGTGCCAACAACATCCTAACTGTCCAGAATGTAACCGACCAAAGTGTTGGTAATGGTCGAGAATATACGATAGTGAAAACAATATATCAGACAGAACACATCTCACTTGAAAGTTTCTCCACTCAAAGTATGAGCCAAGTTCCCAGTATTGGATAAGCCAGCTGAGAATAGGTACTCCTGAGTATGAAAGAAAGCTGTGAGTAGAAGCTACCCGCTGAAAAGTATCAAATAAATGTAAGGGAACGCATTTTGTTCAAACATGAAGACTGTTCCAATGTCTCATTGCATATACAGTACCTAATGCATGTGAATATGCAAAACTGAAAGTATGTTTTCCTTGGTAGGAAAGAAAGTTTTGAACCACTTACCGGACAAGTGTTGAGACACAGATTCTCGATATTGTGGGAGAAGTTACTTCGGAGCAAGTCTTTAAGGACGAAGCAACCCAAGTCTATCTAAACTGTCACCATTACCCAACATGACCCATGCAGAGACAATCGCCTTCACGCATCAAGGACACAGTAGGAAATGATACTGTCTTTCTTACACAGGAGTTTTTCATCATCTGTGAAGCTACTTGTCCAAAATAGGCATAAATGACCCAGTTCTTTCGGAGCTAAAAATTTGCCTGAGTCACAAAAAAGCAGTGCTTGGAGATGGATTGACAGGTCATGAAGATGAGGTGGGTCAGAGGGAAATGTGCATGTCAAGTTCAAGACTCAGGACGTGTTGGGAAATACTGCAGATAAAAAGGACCTCTCATATTTCCTGTTATCAAAACAAACTACAAAATAATAATAGCTATAAAAATAATATCACTCACATGACTCTGCAAATGCCTCACCAACTGCCTGCTGACCTTGAGCCACTTTTTCAATCATGTGATGAAAATGTGCTGCAATCAGAAAGTAAAATGAAGGATTCCAGTAATATTTGTTTACTAGTATATTAGAACTATAATCATTGATCAATCATCATCATTGGACATATTCTTTCCAGAACATGGTCTTCTTTATGGATTCTCTGAACACTCTGTAATTCTAGACGAGTTGACCTGCCGCAGCTAGAGATATGGACAAATAACTTTTATATTTCAATATCCTACAAATGAAGATGGAGAACATGAATTTGTTTCCTTTGTGCGCTATTTGATAAACCGATTTCCTCCTAAAAGCAATGGCAAACTACATGAGTAATGTGCCTAGTAATTATATTTTATATATTCTGAAATGACATGCTACAGAAAAATTTTATGTGTATACCATGGACAGCTAAAAATACAAATCAAGAAGTGCTAATGTCAATAAACATGGAAGAGGGCTGGTTCCTTAACAACATCTTAACAAGAAAGCTATGTTTTTTTAATCATATAAAAAGATATATCAGCATGGACAGATTAATAGCAGAAGACAGAGTTAACGGCAACAGTAGAAGAGGATGACAAAGACAACAATGGTGCAATGATATATTAGATTGCTTAAACATGTCTCTAGCAGCGGCAACTCATCCAGAAGTGCAGTATTCAGAGAATCCATAAGGAAGTCCACGTTCTAGAAAGAATATGTCACATGACGATAATGATGACGCAGGAAGAAGCTCTTAGGAACAATGAACGAACACTGTACTACCTGTGATGGTCTTCAAAGTGTTCTTTGTTCATTCTCAAAATCCTGTTGGTTAGTACAGTGGATGACAAGAATACATTATCATGGCTTACAGGATTTCATGGTTTACAGCATGGTTGTGATATTTGTACTTTTCAACCTGACATATCCAGCTTCAGGCTGGCTTTTGGGACCCACCAAACTGATTTTCGACCCACCCTCGAAACCTCCTCTAGACATATCCTATGTATGATATGGGAGGTTAAAGTATTGCTATTCTTTACTCCTCTTTTGGGCCCTGATAATGCACAAGTGTATTTTCCTGATTATGAATTCTCAAGAGATTGTCACATCCTGCCAATAGTAGATGGCAAAGGAATGGGAATGAGGAACACAAGTTCCTACAGGCAGTATTTTTACTTTTAACTGTGGCAGAATTGGGAATTTACATGATTCAGGAAAATGATCATAATTCTGCAACTATTATGCCAATACTGATTATTGTTTATATTTTTTGCACAGATTTTGATAAATGAAATTTCAGGATAAATAAAATATTTTTTCTTTGCCTGTATTTGAGAATTTTGTATTTTTGCAGTTGCCTTGTAAAAGATGTATGGAAATTAAATTACTAACCTACAACATGTTGTTTAACTATGACTTCACATAAACATAGAAGCAAAGCCCATTTTATGCAGATCAAAATTATATATAACATGTATCTTACATATTGAGATGTCAACAACATCAATGTTAGACTATGCTTTCAGTCTTATGTATAATGCTCAAGGCATGTAAGTGTTAAGAGTTAAAGAAGTCAAATGTTGAATTACCCAGTTAGGGCAAAATTTCACAAGATGAAAAATATCAGAATGTAATATATCTTTATCAACTGAGGTAAAATAAAATAGAGTGTTCTTGGAAGTTATATAGAACTAATTCTGATGTATGAAAGTGAATCTTGGACAAACAGCAGAATAGTGGAAAATGATATAGAGGCAGTAGAGATGTGGTTTTATTGAAGAATATTAAGAATACTATAAGTAAATACAAATCATAATGAAGACATCTAGTAGGACATTCATTTAAAAAAAGAAAGAGACAAACTCATTCACTCGCAAGAGAAAGTTCACATATTTTGGACAGATCATGGGAAGAGGTAAGATGAAGAATATCACAGCAATGGGCAAGTTGAAGAACAAGAGGGATAGGTGAAGACCAAGAGAGAAGGTGCCTGGCAATCTGGAATTGTGGCATGGGAGAACATCAGTATCAGAAATGACTGACAGTACACAAAATAGAAGACCATGGAAAGACAAGATAACCAATGCCACATGGCATTGACTATAAGAAGCCCAGAGCTACATTTCACCACACCCCATCTGCCTCCTCTTCATAGCTGGGGCACCACACACAGGTTGACAACTAAGACCATGGTCAGGGTTGGAGTTCATCTGGTTCTCTCAGTGTGATGTCCAATGTTGGGTTCTTTGAAAATATGTGAACAGTCTCTTTCTGTTGCAAGTGAATGAGTTTATATCTTTCTTTTTTTTTTTTTGAATTACGAAGGGAAATGTAATTGTACAGATTAAATTCTGCGGGTCTTCTACAAGAGGAAAGCATCACTACAATGACATGTCATCTAGTGAGAGTTTCCTGTTGTAAAATGGCTGGTTTGATAGGTCAATCGTCAGACCTTCAGCATTCTGCATGTGGATCAGCTGTGGCAAAATTTATTTTAAATTCATTGGTAACATGAATCCCAAACAAGACAAGATAGTTCAATATAAGGAATATAACAAAGACACTTACTGCACTTAGTAAATGGGTATAACATAAGCAAAAATAGTGGAATGTTTAAGCAGAATCGGAATGACATTTGGAAAGAGAAGAGGGTTGCTGAGATGAAACAAGGGAAGAAGTCATTACAAGACACAGACAGTGAAAAAAAAATCCTCAATAAATTGGCAGAAGTCCTTTTCCAAGAACTACCAATAACTAATTCAGTGTTGAGATGCAATTTTTATAACTAAATTTGTTGAAGTTTTCACATTTTTAAGAAAAAGGTAAGAAATATGGAGACAAATAAACTGAGATCTGGTTAACATATTAAGAATTTAAAACGGAAATGGATTGGCCCATGCTCAAAAGTCAGTGGAAGATATAACTAGTAGATCAATGACTAAGAAACTTCAAGGAAAAATGAAACAAGACCTAGAAACACATGGAGAAGAGAGACCATGAAGGATTTGACAGAGACTGAAATCACATAGAATGAGTCTGAGCAATGAGACAAAATGGAAAATCATTATCCATGGCTAAATACCTGATGCTGTGTAAACTCCCTAGAGGGCCCAAGATATTCGAGTGATTTATTGTTTGGAATTCACTAAGAGTATGTCAAATAAAATTACAAAACAAACACAAAATTACACATTGGACCGTTGCAAGCACCATAGTCTTTATGTACTACTGCTGACATTATCCTGCATGAAATAGTGTAATTATGAGTTCATCACATATTAATAATGTATAAACAAGACAATAACTGAACTGCACAACAGCAATAACAACTTACCAACACCAAAGAATAATGGGCATAGAAATACAGACCACCCTGCTCCCAAAGAAGACACTAGCAAAGGCAGCATACAAGCTCGAAATATAAACTCTTCTGATATTGGAGCCTACGAAAAATATTTTAAAACACAGATAAATTATAGAAAAATTTTCACATGGGCATATTCAAATTAACACATTATATAAATAATTGTTGTAGTGGAATTTTAAATGATTACAAGTTCTTATGTAACTACACATTCATAACTTTTCACAAACGCAAATAAAAATACTGTAATAGGTACCCTTACCTTCATTCCATAGTATTGTTTTTGTGCTATAAGAAATATAATATACGATCCATGGCGATGATAGACTCACAAGTCCAATCTGAGCCACAAAGCCTTCCACAGTATATACAAGGAATCACAGGATAACTTCTACCATTGTGTGTTATTGTGCCTTCTTAAAACTGCAACTGTTGAGCTAACTGATTTCACTTTTTCATTTGTATTTATACTATTCCCGTTTTTCCCTCTCTATGCAACAATATACAAAATGAAAGATATCGTAATACATACAATATGATAAAAAATATGTTTTGCCTCAAATCATTGTACACCACTGGTAGTTTCTCTCTATGAAAAAAAAAACTGAAGGAAACCAACACAAAATTTCTTGGAATGATACAAGAGCTCTATTGCCTGCAATAGTAGGACAGAATCCCTATTGTGGATGCCACAAGCAATAACCAGAGGTGCCACAACCAAAATAAATTTAGTTTATTTAGGAAGAAATTGACATAGGTAGAGCCAGAACTTACATGGCAGTGTGCCATGTCTAGATGCAGTGCTTAATTGCTCATAATTCATGGGGATCGAAACAAAGAAACTATCAGTTGGATACATGTTGATGACTAAATTACACAGTATGCAATGGCAAAAGCATTTTCAATAATAGTCGTAACATTCTGAGCTTGGATATACATTTGAATTTCTTGTTAACCTTCTGCTCCATAACAAGCAAAGCTGAGGATTCAAACAGCTGTATCAAATGAACATGATTATACCAGAAATTGATTGCATGCTACCATTTTGGAGAAATGCTTGTACGGTCAGCACTATACTCACATTACTAGGCCAGAGTGCATTTGAAGATGCAACCAGGTGCATCATTACACTAATCTTAGTTGTCAACTTAACTTAACAAAAACTATAACTTTCTATTGTGTATCTATTTAAAACAGAACCATAGATATGCAAAACTTACAACAATATGATTACGAATCCATGCATAGTTTTTCATCGAATTGGTCCAATATTTTGCCTCTGAAAAAAATTGTTACAGCGAAATGAAATCTTTGTCAAATAATTTTCATTATAAATATATTAATATAAATAAATAGAAAAATTAAACTAGAAAAGGTGTACAAACTTTAAAATTATAATGTCATAGACATAATAAGGATGACGGAAAACATGATGCAATACATATCCTCCAAAGATATCAACAGACCACAATATTTCGCCTTAGAACAGGCCACTGCAGACTGTTGGGTCACCTTTACTGATTGAGGATCTCATACACAGATGATGTCCATGTGGATCCGGAACCTAGACTCTGGAACACATACTTTAGGACTGCCCAACATATAAATAGCAGACCTGGCCAGAGGATACAGACTTGAGGCACAAGGTATGGGGCAGCCGCTCTGACCTGGAGAAGACAGTGGACTTTGTCTTGATGACAGGCCTGACAATATAACATGACTACATATGGTGAACGCAGAAGAAGGATGATGAAATAATCACTTTAACTGTGAGTAGGCTGCTCTTGGCAGTCCATAGACTTTCAGAGAAAAACACGTTCTTTTCAATTGTGCAACTGAGGTGATGACTCATTAAAGATCTCAAAGACATTGGTTGCATAAGGTAGTTTATATGGAAGCATGTTTAAAAGAACGCATTCCTGTATACCAGAATTCTAGGATTACCAAGTCCTGCCAGGAGCACAACACACTCCTGGGCCAACTATATCATCATTCTTGCCAGATTTATTGACCCGTCTGCAGTGATGGCATATCCGTCACCTAGAATTCTGCCACAAAATGACAAAGGTACAATGTCCACTGGTCTATAACTCCTCATTATCAGTGAAGATTGTTTGGTAGAAAACAAAAGTAAAAACATTGAGACAGGTGACAATGATGACCTCATCACAGATGACAGGTTGTCTGCGTATCCCCATACTTTCTTTAGTAGCCTTCTACTATAGCCTGGAAAAAAGACAGTGGCCCTATTACACCGGTCAACATTGAAATCACTACTGACTTTAAAAAAAGTCTTAATATGTAGTATCTTGGTGTGCTAAAATTGAATATAACCCCCAAAAAATTTGATTGGCTCTCTATTTGAAGATATTCCATGTATTTCAATTTATATGTTTCACCATGTAAATTTATCCAGTATGACTGCAACAAGATCATTAATAAGCCTAGAATAATGTAATATATAAATATATTTCATCACATTGCATAATACAATCATGAACACATCATCCAGAGTTGATTACACCATTTTCTGATGCAATACAATACTGCTACCAGGTGGCTGCTGAAGTAAGATGTAATCAGTAAATTACTATATAAAGCCCAGTCTGAGAAGTTAGGCATTTAAAATATTTCAGATTTTTTGGGAGACAGTTAAAGTATGCTACTAATACATAAAACTGTTATTATTTTATCCCTTTATATACAATACAGAACAGGAATGCCCAGACAGTGAGTTAATTTCATAGACAATTTATGCTATATCTATGGGGATGCGACATTTGCCAAACAGAAGAAAAGTCTCAGTTCTCAAGTGAAGAAGGCATATCATCTTTACTTCAGATGCAAGGTTGGTGATCAAGACAAGCCTTGAGCACTGAACATATGCTGTGCTACATGTAAAACACAGCTTTCACAGTGGTTAAATGACAAGACCAACAGTGCCGTTTGCAGTCTCCATGGTGTGGAGAAAGCCAAGCATAACTGACTGTTACTTCTACTTGGTTCCTCTTTTTCTAGCAGAATAACAAAATAAAAGATGATGATAATAGTCTACCCAAACATTCTGTCTGTATTAAGACCAGTTCTAAATGGTGAGGGACTTCCTATTCCAGAACCTCCAGCAGAATATTCTCTAGATTCATCTGAGGAAAAAAGAGAGCCAACCTGTTCTTCTTGCTTTTCTGCAGCATGCTGTGATCCAGATTTTCATTGTGGTGCATCATCAACTCCACACAGAATAACAGAGGAAAAACTAAATGACCTGGTTCGTAATTTGGACTTATCCAAGAACAAGGCAGAATTGCTCGGATCAAAACTCCAACAATGGAATCTCCTAGACAATATCACAATTACTTCATATTACCAGAAGTTGGAGCCTTTCTTCAGCAAGGAAAGTAGTCTTTTTCGATACTGAGGGTCTCATGAATGCCTTTAAAATAACTCATGACCCTCAAGAATGACGACTATTTGTAGACTGGTCAAAACTGAGTCTTATGCCTGTGCTTTTGCACAATAGAAACCATCTTCTATCTATTCTAGTAGCATATGCTGTCCACATGAAAGAGACATACAATAATTTAAATATATGTTCTGTGATACTTCTGTTCTTACAGAAACCAGCCTGTTCTGCTAACAATTCTACAGATTTAGCTTGCATTCTGTTAAGAAGAATGATCTTTAGCATTACTTTGCTTGAATGGGTGATTAGATTATACTATGTTCATTCTAAGAATGAAGTAGGTCAGTGTTTCTGAAAGGTTGGTGGACACCAAACGCATAAATCGAATGTTAAGTGCGCAATAATATAGTTCATTAGACCATAATACTGTTCTTAATTTCAATCTATTATTGCTAAGTGAAACATGCTTATCACAATAGTAATGTATGTTTTAAAATACATTTTCATATAATATATCTTTAACATTCAATGATAAATTACTATACCTGCTGTTATATCGTTTACCAGGCGCAAAGAGGTCAGATGGAAACCATTATAGTTCCTTACACAATGTAAAAAGATCTGAATAACTATGTATTGATTTTAAATGACATCAGCTGTATAAAAATCACCTGTTATCACTGAGTAATATATGGGTGTGTTTTGATCAACTTCAGTCTTAGAGTCGCCCGTGTGTTGCCGGGGCCCGAAAGGGGAGCAAAGAATAGCAACACTGTTTACCTTCCACGCATGCCGTAAAAGGCGACTAAGGAGGTTATGGGATGGAGTTGGCTGTCCCATCCCATATAGGGTCAGTGACCCAAAGCCGTGCTGAAGTCGGATGTGTCAGGCCGAAAGGCGCAGATATCGCAGCAACGCTGTAAACCATGACACAGCGCATTCCGTTCTCCGGACTACATCCTGCGAATCTGCAGGAGTGTGAGAACAAACGCAGAAGAAGAATCTTAGAGTGAACAGGGCATAAAAGTTCTATAATTCTTGCAGTTTCAAAGATATACGGTATCAAAGAAGAGCTCCAGAGAACTGCAGAGTTCATCTTTAAGACTTGTCTGAAGGTGAAAACATCAAGCAGTGAACAAAAGGCAGGAAAAAAAGCAGTATCTTGAGAATTAATGCAGAAAAGAAAAAGGAATCCATATTTGGAGAACTCATTTGTGCTTTTGATTCCTAGAATTTATGCTTTGTGATTCAGTAAAATGAGTTTAGTGTTGAAATCGGTATAAAAAAATAGGTCTGAACAGATGGACATTTGGAAACACTGGGAGAGAGATCTACAAATATATGACCCCCTCCCAAATCCCAATAGCAACATCAACCTCCAGGGAAGGGCCAGTAGTATCCTCTACCAACTTCACACCCAATATATACAGTTTAATAATGCACCTGAATGAAAACAACTACAACATACTCCAGGGCACCTGCTATGCATTCATTCTTATTAAAATGTTGGCCATCCATTTTCTAAATGTCTAGCTCTGTATATTAGAAGAATATCATATATGAAACAAAACAGCTTGCAAACATATGCACAAATCATGAAATAGGAAAAGTGTATGAGTCCATGGACCACTGAATCAGCAACCAATCAACAAATATGTACAAAAGATGACGGTAGCCCTAATAGAACTATAACATAAATGGAACATTCAGTCACTAACAAATATTGCATTGAATATGCAGTCTAAGATTCTTTTTTATGTGCTGCTTTATGAGACTACTTTAAAGCCACTTCAGGTATCCTCTAACAAAAATATTAGGATATCTGAAAGCCACTTCAAGGGGAACCTTGTATTTTAAGAGATAATGCCCAAAATATTATTTAAAATACTGAAGCTGTAAAAGCTGTAGCTTGTACAGTGATTGCTTACTTTTACTTACCCAAGTATAATCTGAAGACACCATCCATATAATGTAATGAGAGAGGTCCCAAAAACAAAGTCTGAGAAAAGAGAAACAGAGCTTTCAATAAAAAAATTGCTAACTTAATAATGTTTGGTTGCATCAAAGCTCAAGAAATGTGAATGCGTGCACCTTCTGCCAAGCAGACTAGCCACAACATTACAGATTAACAGATAAATCACCACCCTGTAGACCAGCAAGGTAAGTCAGGAAGCCAGCTTTCAGAAGTGAAACTGTAGCATATAAGTCTTTGTGGTAAGCAATTTCATGATGAAATTCACATTTAAAAGTGACACCAGTTTATTACAGTGTAACATTTCTTTGTGGTTAGAGCTTGCAACAATGTTCAAACAAATGTATGTAAGACAAACTTAGACAAAGAAAAAGAATAGTTGAAAGTTTAAAACCAAATGACTTAGTGAACTGGAAGAGACAAAACTTTCAATGACAGAAAAAATATAAATGAAACTGGGTGATACCTTCATTTATTGTGATAGCATTGATGTGTAAATTGTATGAAGAATCTCGTGGTATCAGCTGCTTTTGCAATTGACACAAACATGCTAGTTATCAACATATATGTCTACATGTATTTAATTGTTCTCAAAGAATTAGATCTATATTTTCAAACATGCAAGTGACTTATTTGAGCTTTCACATGAAATACCTTTGCAAAATCTATAAATCACAAATCTAGATATACTCTGTTACCTCTGTGGTTCTCTTTATGTCTACCTTTCTTTCTGCACATTAATCAATTTTGACATATTTAAAGATCCTATTTTCAAAATAAAGCTATTCTTGTATTTTATGCAGGGTTGATTTCTACACAAATGTACATACCAATTATTTATTGTCCTAGATCCTTTCATGTTTCAAATTGCTATTCATTAATGTTTTCCAAATTTCTGCAAATTTGTTTTATAATTATCTGTCCCCAGGAGTAAAACTACTTAGTTACTCCTCTTATTTATTTTAATCATGTGAGATACTAATGCATGTTCACATGCCATTTCAGTGTCCGAGGACCACAAACCACCTGATTAGTGTCAACTTCAGCATGCGCGGTATACCTGACAGTGGTGACATTCTTTCACATTCCTTAGAGCATAAGCCCCAGTAACTCATTTCTGATAGATGAGTCATATACCAGAATTTTTCTGCAAGCCACAAGTTTATAAAATAATTAAAATCCAGATCATTTGGCCACCTGATGTGTGACTTAACCTCTACACAATCACAGTTCCTGCCTTTGTATGGGACTTTAACATGCAGAACATAACACTAATTCAAATATAATTGAAAGTTTATTTGAGATTGTTATAACTTGCTGACTTAAGTGAGATTAACTCAAAAACTCATGCTGTATAATCACCAATTCTCACAATTAATTCCTTAATAATATTGAGGGGGTGGGGGAGATGTTAAAAACACTGAATAACAACATTTGAATTGTGATCATACCAGTGGATGTGGAGGCTGTAGATGGAATTATTATTGACTGCAAAAAGACAAGCAATATTTCAGACACCTCTGCGAACACATCCAGCAGCACTGTCAATACACACTGATGCATGGCATTCCAAAGTGGTCAGCCAAAATACAGATGCATTGGAGGGGTGGCCAATGTTAATGTCCCAATATGGGTAAATATCATCGTTTTCTTAACCATCCAGATGCACAATTGTCTGTGGTGTGATTCAAGAGACTTAGTGTTGGACAAAGTGTTCACTATGTCAGTGAAGAATACCCCAGCAAAGAGTGCAAATGAACCTGAGCCCAACTTTACTGTAGTGTTTCCTATACCGGAACCATACTCCAAGATGAGAAAAGGTTCAATGCCCAAGGGTACTGGACATTTGCATCTAATTTCACAAGATAAGCTCACTAGCAGTGGAACACCTCATGCTAATAGATGTAGTCGACTTGAGTCTAAATCCCTGATTACCACCTCCTATGAGACTGCCACCGAGGGACATGTTTTGGCCTATAAAGTCTAAAGGCATAGTGGGTGATAAACCAACACAGTGAAGTGTTGATACACATTCATCGCCTAATGACAAATAGTAAGGTTGTCACAGACTGGGAAAGCTAAAAAACATGCCAAAAATGGATGTGCTAGGCTTACATGGCGCAAATTAAACGGTAGAACAACATACCTCATGCTTCCTGTCAGAAATCCTATTAATTTCATAATGATTATTTGAGAGCGAACACTAAAGAAGGAGGATAGTAATCAAAGGAATGAACTTCATGGCACTAGACAAACCAAAAGCCACTCAGTATCTGTCGTTAGATGAAAGAATATGAGAAACACATAAGATATGAGAAGCTGCAATATATTTAAATAAGTTAAGAGGGCAGCAGAATGCATGCTATCTATTTCTCTATCGATACTCCAATCCCTTTGTGCCTTAAGACATCAGGGGTAGAAGAGATCGGGAGATGGCCTTAGCATGTACTATATATATTGAGGTACATGTTGCCTCCCTAATTTCGGTGGTCCAATGTTTTATTGGTCTACTCCTAGGTCTATGGCCTATCTGTGTAGCATCACTTGTTGTGAAACATTGTATGCTGATGTGTGAAAACCATTTGATCTGCTGTCTCTTAATGTATTCTAGTATCGGTGTTGCACCAGCGTTTTTCCTAATGTCATTGTTCTTTATTCTGTCTCTTAGCAATATTCCTAAGATTCTGCGCAAACATGCCATTTCGGTTGTCACGAGTCTAATTTTGTCGTGCATGTGCTGTCATTGTCCACATTTTACATTGGTAGCATAATGTTGGCACAATAATCATCTTGAACAATGTCATTTTGAAATCTACATATTTGTTTTTGAGGATTGTTGTAATTTGTCCTAGTGCTTGATATTCTTTACTGCATCGGATGTGTATTTCTTTACCACTCCTCCCTTCTGCTGTTATATTGCTTTCAAGGTAAGTAAACTTCGTCAAGGCTTTACATGTTTGATGTAGTCTAGCTATTTGTATCTGTAGTTGTTCTTCTGATGTTGCTACTATCGTCTGATCATCTGCAAAAACAATACATTTCAGCCGTCATGCAGGTTTTCTGTTTTTGATGTCTTTGTTCCTTTTGCAGATTTAAATGTTATAAATAGCAGGAGGGATAGTACACATCCCTGCCTTACCCCTGATCATATTTGGAAGTAGTCTGATGTCCCTGTTCTTACTGCGAACTGACTGTCAATGTATATGCTATTACAAAGGTTAATCAAGTGTTGTCGTACTTCCTATATCTGTAGTATTTCTCATAGCTGCATGCTGTCTGGCTTATGCAATATTATACATCACAATCTGCTATAACAAGATACATTACATACTAAGATAATCCATAAAAAAGCTTACCATAGTCAAAAATAGAGGTAAAATGAATGCAGGTACTAAGCCCCAGAAACGAATTCCAAGCCAATCCAAGAGAGAGCTTGCCTGAAAACAAGCAAAACAGACATAAAATGATTATTGCAATTTAAGGACATTGTTATAGTCAGTCCATGAATATGTATCCCAATGTGTTTGCTATTGTCAATCCCCAGGTGGATGATGGGCAGAATATCCACACTTGCCGTTAAGTGTAGGGGTGGTGACTGGGAGCTTTAGTTGTCTAACCAAGGCCAGATGTGTTGCCTTGGCTGCATTAAATCCGTATTTGTCTTGATGTTATCTATCCCATATTTTCTATGTTTTCGTCTGGCCTTGTATCTGGATCTTCTTATGTTATATGTTCTTGTTTGTAGTTGGATATAATTTGTTTGTAAATATCTCTTATTCCTCTGATGAATCATGTTCATTATTTGCATGCATTGTCATCAAAAATACGTTATAAAGGCATTAAAATATGCTGATAATGATGTCACAGTTTCAGAATGATCAGCTTATGCTTAACAAATAAAATTTATGTATCAAAAACATATTTCTAGTATTTTTATTGTATTTTTTTTTTGTAATGTAGAGGTGTATATATTGATCACTAGCAAATCCAAATATAGAAAAAATATAATTGTAATAAAGTGATCACCCAACACTTTGCTTACATCTGCTTTACATGGATAGGTACTATACAAGATTCAGTGGACACATATTTACCAGAACAAACTTTCAGATATTTATTTACAGCAAAACCAATCAGTGCAGTTAGGGGCAACTAACCAGTTTAGCATTTACATTTATTATGTCCATTTGTTGTGTGAATCTCACTAATACTGCATGGAGGAAATGCTGCGTATTTTAGTGTTTTGGGAGGGAGGGAGATTTATGGTTAGCGGTTTCTTAGATCTCTAGTAATTTGGAGGGGACCACTTTCAGCATTGGGCTAGGATTTGGAACAGTGTAGCCGATGTGTAGGGATGGGTGTTGGTGGGGAGATATTATGGAGATGGAAGGGTGTTGGTGGGTTGATGGGGATGGGTGGCTACACAGGTGACGAGTATCAGCTTATTTCCTCCAATATGGCATAGAAAGGATTGACATTGTTCTGGAGTCTAGGTCGCCATGTGAACTCTGCTAGGTAGCTATTTAAGTGATGCTGTGCTGTTCCACTGTGTTTCTTATTTTGCAAATTCGCACTTCCCCACATTCGCTCCACTGTTTGGGTATGGGCCCTGGTTACCTGAACCACAAAGTTGTATCTGTGGTTCGCTGTTAGATGGTCAAAGCCAACTCTCCTGATCTCTGTAGTTATATCATTTCCAACAGTCGGAAAATATAATTGATCCAGGCTCAATATTGGCAAAAATCGCCTTCATTAAGATAGCAGAACTTCTATCTTCCACTTGCAGCAAGAAAGCATCCTCTGTCTCAGGACATAGACCATCAAATACCCATTGTTGATGCAACACTCTGCCAGAGTTTGCCTTTCTTTTGGTAAATAATCTTTTGTCTACCTTAGCGGTAACCCAGTCCTTACAGGAAGTATAACACTGAACATCACAACTGTGATACCAAAGCCCTAGCCTTAAGAAATAAAACAAGGTATATTTGTTAATGAATGTTACCTCAGACTTGTCTGATTTCTTAGACACCAGCCACAGAATTATAGGTGCACACAAGCACACAATTGTCACGCTAATAAATCTTTTCTTGATTACATCTGGGTGGTCTCTGTAATGATAAAATAGACACATTGGTGTGCTATTTTGGGTGAGTCAGTCAAGTTCTAACAATTCTTCACATATTTACAATTTTATTGCACAAAACAATACAGACAACTTGTTCTTGATGTGACCACAAAGTGTGCAGATTTTTGTCTAATCCATAACGGAATTTTTTTAAAAATAATTAATGGCTTCAAAACATTGCAATAAATATTAAGAGACCAATGTATTAACCCGTTAACTGCGGAAGCATCCGATAGGATACGAAGAAAAGTGTCCGCCGAATTGCGGTAATCACCTATCGGTGCGCGTGTTTAAGTATGTGTATGTTTTGTCCCAGAAAGCCCCTCAATGTTATAAAACAATCTCATTGGCTAATGCAAGCTAACTACAGGTCAATTCCAAATCGAGGCTTTGAAATGGAGCATGCGTGTACATTTCATTTGAAATTTTGTCCGTGGACAGAGCAGTAATTTTTTTCTCTACCACAATATCTAGGCCTACAAATATGTTGAAGCAAAAATTCAATGAATCAGAGCTTTATGCGCTTTTGGAAGAAAGTTTTTCAGATAGTTCTAGCATTAGTTTATCTGATGTTGAAAGTGATTTAGAAAGTGTTAATTTTATTTGTGATAGTATTATTATTCGTGATTCGGAGGATATAGAATTATATTCAGTAATCTGTAGACCACGTGTTTCAAATTCATGATACGGGATAAGGTAAACATTTTTGTCTTCTGTCAATAATAGTTTCAGATTCAAAACATTGATCATGCAAACGTTTTCAGAATCTTTGAATGTGTATTACATGATACTATTATACAAGATATTTGTGATGTGACAAATAAATATGCTGAGAAGCGTTGGTAGGAAAAACTTTGGGTCTGAAATAAAACGGGTTATTATGATTAGGTCTATTTGTTTTACATAATGTTTATTTTGCGAGACGAATGTATATAAGGTTTTCATGTCTCCTACATAATATATAAAGAAACACTATTCAAAAATGCATAAGTTAGAGTATAGGCCTAGTGTATATGCCTTCAATAATAATAGATCTACATTCCAATTCTTTAACGTGAGAATGTAGTGGGCAAGTTGGTTAGAGGAAAAATATTTAACAGCCCTTTAAATTTCCCCGCACTGTAGATACGATATATACTTATTACTCAGCGCAGCTAAGGGGTTAACATTGCAAAACATATATCTAATTTTGACCAATATAAAGTAAACTCACTCATTACAGAGTTTTCTTTTGTGCTCAGAAAAAATTTGTTTTAATACACCCATCACATGAACAAACCAAATGAGATCAGGGTACAAAGCCAGAGGAAGACCATGAAAAAGATGGATAGAAAACGTCATGAACAAACACAGTCATAGCACAATCAAGGTCACATATCTGACACTGGAACACAAGCTCGAGCTCCAATCACACCTACGCTTAATGGCAAGAGTGGATAGCAAACCACCTGGGGAAAGACAATCACAGGAAACACAAATGTTATCTAAATATATTTATACTATACTAGCTGTAAGATTGCGTTGCCCAAGAGTAAATATAAATGTGTGTGTTTTATTATGCAAGTCTTTACAACTGAACTTTATAATCAACTTTTCATCATATATCTGACATTTTGTTTATTTTATAAAACTGAGTGCGTTTTGTAATTCATACAGTGATCCAGTTTTTCCCCCACTTTTGTTTCTCTGGGTGTGTATTTGTCTCAGAATTTCATATTCTGGGCATTTCTAAAGAACATGCTCTGATGTTCAACATGCTTATGCGCAGTTGAGATTAAGAGAAGAATAGCAACGGCGCTGTCAAAAAAATTACAACAGCAAAAGAAACTATGGCAGGATACTAACATGAGAACTAAGTTGTGCTTACTACGAATGTGTCTTTTTCCTGTGGTGACATATGGATGTGAAGCATGGATACTAAATAAAACAGTGGCCAAAAGAATAACATTTTTTGAATTTAAGTACTATAGAAGAGTTTTGAGAATACCATGGACAGGAAGCAAAACAAACCAGGTGTTATGGACAATTAATGCCCAGGAAGGCTGGCTTCTGAACACCATATTGAAGAAAAAGCTAGATTTTTCAGTCACATTAAGAGACATGATGGAATGGAGAGAGAGTTACTGGAGGGGATGATAGAAGGCAACAGGGGCAAAGGCCACCCAAAACACAATTGGACAAAATACATTTAATAATGCTAACGCATGTCAATAAAAGAGGCAGGTCAACTTGCTCACGACTGTGGAGAATTCAAGAGATCCATAGGAAAGACTACATTCTGGAAAGAATATGTCACCTGATGATGATGCTCTGCTGATTGGCTTCCTGTACAATGGCTCTGTTGCCAATCTTGAACTTTGCATGCATGTGGACTTTGTGAACTTCACTCTTCACACCAATTTGATACCAGTGGCAAGACAAAGATGAGACAGTTGAAAGTATTACAGCATGAAAGATGACCAAGTTGTTCTGAGTGCCTTGCCATGTACCTTGCAAAAATGTTGCTTTACTCAGAGCCGCATTTCTACCCACTGTGCCATCTATTAATATCACACATGTAGTCCACAAAGATCTATCTTCACATGCTTGGTTAAGCAGACTCAATTTGCGATGATTATACTGAATTATAATCAATAAAAGATAATACTGCTAGTAAAACTGTATGAAAATAATACTCACGTGGGAGACAGGTTATAAAGTACTACTGAATAATGACTGACACATTATCACAGTCCAATGCTTACGCAAAATAATATACAAAACAAAACACAGGATATAATCATACAAATACACAGGACATAATCGATGTTTCGACCAAAAGGCCTTTGTCAAGATACGCACATATAAAAAGATGGAGAGTATAAACGACTACACCACAACAGACGTGTCCAAGTAAAATATGGATATGAGATACCGGAAGGATAAGAACAGGAAGTACACAAAGACGATAATATAGGTGGAACTGAAAAGAACAAAAAGACGACACAAAATGAATAATAACAAAGACCACTCCGACCGAGAACTAGGCAAAAGAATGGTCGGAATTAAGTCCAAATAGCTTGAGGGTACTCAACTCAAAAATAAGACAATTTTCTAAGGAAAATAGCATAGAAAATGATCTTACTTTTTAGTAACACTAATAAAATTGGTGTAAGGTCTCAGTTGGTAACACTAATGAAATTGGTGAAAATCTAGTACAGGTCTCCGTTGGGCTATAAATATGGCACCGTGTACCACTGTTACACAGAAATCCGTACTTAAAAATGCAAACAGTATGCTATTTATAGCACAGTGGTGGACGAAACTAAAGATTTACCCCCCCCCCCCCCCTTTCTGTTAATCCATTGAAAATTTCTAGGCACAATATTCCCGTAGGTTGCCATTACTTTCGGGAAGGAACAACCGTTAATCGAGCACCGTAAAGAGAACACATTCGTTCTAGTCAGCTATTTTGGCGGAAGCAATTTACTGTTTAGAAAGACAAATAATGGAGGGAAGAGTACCTGGGAAGAGGAGAAGGGGCAGACCAAGAAGACGATGGACTGACGACATTAAAGATAATATGAATACATCGCTAGAAAATGCAAGCCCAAGACAGAGAGAGGTTCAGAGAGTTCATTGGGAAGACAACGTTCCGGAAGGAATGCGTCACATGACACCCCTTCTGTCCTATTCATAGGTTTTTTTGAAGACTTCCAAATGTGGCACTAGCTTTCGCTATCCTATAATAATAATATACAACATTGTATAATGTATGATGAATAGATGTGAATCACTGAATGTTATTGAGGCTATCAGCCGACTTAGACTTGTGCTTACTTAACTGTGTTTCAGTAATTTCACCAGATAGAATAATAAAATATGGTGCACGAAACAAGCCTCTGGCATTAAAAATGAATAGCCCCCGCCCCCCCCCCCCCCCAACGACTTTTGCCCCTATGATTCTAGTTTAAATTCATTATAATAAATTGAATTTTTATATAAACTAGAATCACTTTCTAAACTACTTGTAGGAGTAAGAGTACCCACAGTCCACTAACAATTAACCTAACTAGTAAACGGTGGTACATAAACCATGTTTAATGAATCATTTACGATTATCGATAACAGGTATGGTAGTTCTCGTCAAGACGAAAAGTTGCACTTAGCATAGCTGATATAACCCACTCTTATTCACCTGTTTTTGTTTCTTGTTGATTTGCCCCATATGTATAGGCTTCCAACGTACAATCCTGCGAACAAAAAGCATAGTAAGACTGCCTGCCAAGTAGGCAAGCTAAAATCTGTATCCAGCATCTTCTTCAAACATTGAAATTATTAAAATCTTCAATCTTCAGCGTTGCCAACTCATTTTGTTAAGCTTGCACTAATCGTGCCTAAAAAAGCACTTAATTTGTTTCTTTTGTGCCACATGCGGCATATAGGGAAAATGTTTTAATTCTTCTCAAAAAAAAGGGGGGGGGTTAGTTTCTTGAAATAGTACTAAAACAAGCTCTAAATCTTTCTCACTAAATATTACAAAATATCGCATATTATTTTACTAATGTCAGATGGTATTTAATATATATTATAATATAGTATATGAGCTTCTCAGCTCATGCCCTAGAAATCTTGACTGTCTGCCCCTAATGTTTGGTTTGATCTTTTTACGCCAGCATTAGTGAGAACCTCTGCATTAGTTTTCTTAGCTGTCCGTGGTATTTTCATCATTCTTCTCAGAAACCACATCTCTGTAAACTCTAATTCCCGTTGAATTTTTGTGTTATTATCCGAGTAGTGACGAAACGTAATGTATTGTATGGATACTGCAGTGGTAGTTTCCCTCTGGCTTTCTTCCTTTTTATTTATGGTGTTTTCCACTAGCCTTTACCTAAATAGCTTGACCTACAAGGCAGCAGTGATTTGATTTTAGAGTGGCCTTCTCTTAGATGGATTGCCCTCCCGAAACTAACGAACTCCATATATCCGGAATGTACAGTTGTAAAATGATGATGATAATGACGTTGAATGATGAAACAAACTTTCATAAACATTCTGTGATCAATTATTTTTTATGAACATCCTTATCAAGTTTGAATAGTAAACTAGGGCTTCCGTACTATTTATAAACATTTGACCAAACCACCATGGCAACTATTAAGTTACAACTGACATTTTACAAATAATCCCCGCCGATATTATATGGAAGATATATCTATTTAGAAAACCCAGCGTATGAGTATGCTCAAACAAAACAAAAAAGAAATTATGTTCATTTAATATAGTGGAATTTAACAAAATGTATTTGCGTATTATCATTCTGTGCTATTATCTCTTTCATTTAATTTTATTAAACAAAATTATAGCCAGTAGAGCCTATATAAAAATGATTTTAAGCTTAGCCTACTAAATGATAAGGCATATGTATTGAAAATGTTTAAAAAATTAGTAGAGTGTTGACTTTACTTGGGTAGACCTATGCATGTCGCTAGTACCAATCATAACACGTGTCTTCGTAGCTTCCAACAATAATTTTCATGCATCTAAATACACTGTAAATAAGATGCTCGAACAGGTCAGGAATATATCAGCGACGTAAAACATCACCAACATATGACAGCATAAAAACCGTTCATCATCCAGACTTGCGACCTATCACAGCAAAAGTAGAGATGAAAACACAAGAGGAATAAAGATTAGAATTAAATAGGATCTTGCCTCTTACGAATTAATCTACATGGTTCCGCAACACAAAAACAACAAAACATTTGTGAAAGTCTTACAATGTAGGGACTAATTACACAAGCGCTTCTCCAAAATGTATGTTCTGACTCATTTTTCTTGACTGACAGGAATGATCATTTACAACTTTGTGCATAATTTTTGTCGCCTGGCAATAAAAAGCGCGGGAAAGTTAGATCAATTTTACATGTCTTTTAACAGGTCTATGTCTAAAATATTTTATTTTCTTGATATTTATTTTCTTTAATAATTGTTTCTTCATACTAAGTGTTGTTAGAATTTCTTAGTTTTATTCTCATTCCATGATGTTCTCCCTATTTTCCTATATATCCACATATTTATCCACATCTCAAAGGCATCAATTGTGTCTTCTAACTGTTTGTTGCCCGTGTTTCTGATCCATAAATTACTGTAGAATAAATTTAGCATTTTATAATTCGCATGTTTGCCAAGAACGTTGCAGCGTCTTCGTTGCGGAGACGGCACTTACTGATGATGATGATGATGAACTCGTATTTTTAGCTTGTTTGTAATTTGTTTAGATGTTAATACTTATCTCGCATGTTTCATTGCTTTTTCAACTATTATTATTGCATGTGTATCACGTATACATTAAATAGCACGTTATGCACAACGCGAAAAAGAGAACTGCCGTTTCGCTAAAACATCTTTGCCGTTTTGAAATTTGAAAATATACTCTTCAGAAAGACCTAACGGTTCGATTCGAAACGTTGAAAATATTTTGTGTACTGTCATTTGTATTTTTTCGTGTTTGCACCTCATAACCCTTTAGTTATGAGGCCCTTTAGTCCGTCTGTTGTGTTTAAGTGAAATGCCAAAAATCTGTGTTCTATGTAAGTACTAAATGCGTGTGTGTTCTTTTCTTTATTTGTAATCAAATTTTATTGTTGTGGTTGATTTATGATGAAGTAAGGTGTAAGCTCTCCACTTGCATACCGCTGAGATTTGCAGTCGTACGTTTCATAGGAATAGTACAACATAACAAAAATAACAGTAAGATTTAGCATGTTACTTGCAACACACTGTTCTCCAGGCGGACCTCCAATGCGTCATGTACGAGATTATGTACCAGATTGACAATTGTGCGTAAATTTCTGCACCACCTAACGGTGGACAGAATAATAAATCAATGATAGTGTTGAATTAAGGTAAAGGCATCTGCCGTCTGGGATAACTCTTCATTTTCATGTACTAAGCCGCAACAACTATCCTTGCTGTTTTTGTTACCTTCCCTAACTCATGCTTCAGGTACTCATTTACAGCTGAGTCGACTGGATAAGTGGTCGTGTCAAGTGAGAAATCTCAACCCGAATTTTGTTTTTTATGTCCGGAAATGGTTTCGAACCAGGCACGCTGTAACCAGACGATAGCAAGCAAGATCACTATCCACTAGGCTACCGCGCTCCTCAGTGTTGAATTAAGTTGTATCATATACCTAACAAATGTTGCATTGTTACTTGTGTCTGTGTAAGTGGTTTTTATTTCTTCTAAAATAATGCACAAACGTAATATATAGGCCTATATGACGTCGCAGGCGAAGGTTGCAACACCAGAATGCGATAATGCACGAACATTCAAACAGTGGTATGGAATAATCTACTTCTTCATTGGAGGATTTGTAATTATGCATTGGAAACTATAACACATTATATCAATTTCAGATCGAATTGATTCACTATTTATTAATTTCGTAACCAGTGGCATCAATTCTAAACAAACATGTTCCAGTGCGATGCGATTGGTCACTTTGTGTCACCAGACAATGAATGGCACATAGAAGTCGCATAAGTCTAGATTAGTGACGCCGGTAGGGATCAGAAAGCTCGCCAATTCTGAAAAAGGACTTGGGAAATTCAACATTCATAATATTGCTTGATCGATCACTCTACTGGATACCATAGATACATACTATATGTCTAGTGAAAGAACGACTAACATGATCTAGTGCTGTTAAAGTATGCAGAAAGCATTTATGTTGAGTCATAATACATTTTTATTTATATTATATTGAATTATATGGAGACTGGCAAGTGATAGAGGGATTACGCACTGCTGTTGAAATATTCATGGGTAGGAAAGAAAGCATAACATAAATGGATAGTGGGCCCACTATGTGTGATGATTGTCTTTACGGTTTCGCCCATATGGCAACCGACCCTGGACTTCTAGTTCAGAATGAAATAATAGGACCACCGCCTTATTCCCAGGCATGTAGAATTTGGCTAAATAAATTGAGGAATAGGCTCACAATATCTCACAGGTAAAAAATGTATCACAGCATGTCTCGTCTCGATTTCTTACTTTTGTTCCTGTCACATGATTCCCACGGTATGCAGGCCAGTGTACATTGCACCTTTGTCCTTTGGTGGCAGAAACCTAGGTGGCGCAGAATGTTATAATACATTATCAATAGTTGAAAACTGATATTGTCTATTATCTTCGTAACTACGAATAGTATGGGCTTAATATTTGCAAGAGTGTATTATTTCATAACTACATTAAAGATTTATGATTAATTATAATCTAGACTGAACGGATTTGTCGCAGCAGTCGCTACGAATGTCGTTTTTAAGATAGCAAAGATTTTATTTTATGTGGAAAAGAAATATTACAGTAATGTTTGGTATAGGCCCAATGCCACATTCTCAACAGACAGCTTTTTTCCTCTTGAAAGGTACAGAGATGAATACAATCAATGTAAAATGAAGTCACTCTTCTACTTGTGACCTATATTTATTTGTATAAAATGTGTCATCTATCGCGGATATACTAGTCACTGCAATCTATGTGTTGCCTGTTCCTGAAAGGGAATTATAACAGCAACACTGTTACCTTCCATGCGTGTCGTAGGTTTTAGGGTGCAGTTGGCTGTTCCATTTCATATAGGGTCAAAGTGATCCTGAAGTCTGATGTGTTAGACCAAAAGGCGCAAATATCGTAAGCTTGAAGTCATACCACAACGCATTCCGTTTTACGATTACATCCTGCTAATGTGCAGGAGTGTGAGAGCGAAAGTAGAAGACGATTGAAGAAGAGTCACTGCAAAGGTTCAGTTCGAAGTGGAATACTATGCAACACATAATATTGTAGACATACCATATTGAGGTAAGCAACTATATGCCATTCAACAGAAAAATATTACAAAATCAGAAAAAGTGATTGCACACTTCTCAGGAGTTATCATTTCGCCTAAGTTTCCAAACAACGTAAAAATATAAAAAAGCCGATATAATAATTGAATCTTGCATACATTTCTTTACAATACGGGCAGCAGTGGTAACATTTTTAATGAAACAAATACGTACATTACTTAACATAACGTAATATCGATACATTGCATTTCACAGTAGCTAAGACTACTGGCACATCCAACAATCACACTGTAAGACGTCCCTCTTGGATGACCCTGGGGGACATGGGGGACTGTTAGTACGTAGCGCGCAGACCGATACAGACTTATCGACTTTAGTTTCGAGTTTTTGATCCCCTTAATCTTAGTTTCGGGAGGTCACGAAAGCTGAATGAAAATACGCATAATATAAAAAAAATTTAAATCTGGCCACTGCTCCCCGTAATGAACGTAAAATTAATTGTTCTCAACACACACTATAATCAATTCTATAACATATTTTAGCTATGTCCCTTTCTACTAGTTAGAAATGTTTGGTAAGTAAATATCATTAGACCACAACCACATCTGAATCCTCGTACAGAAAGCCCGCAACGATCACTGCAGTGATTGCGGTCACAGCACTCGCGTTAAACAAAATATGAACAGTCTTCCTGTATCACCATGGCAACATTGACAACAGTTATAACAGTAGTGCATCAGTGTTATTTTTGAACTAGTTAGTGAAAGATATGGAACGTGTATTTTACCTAAATTATTAATTTATCATTAATATGTATCACCTATGTTTTTCATGTAAGATCGTATTATGCAATTATCTAATGAACATCAATAACTGTATTTGTTAACAGAAAAGTTTTTCATATGCTTATGAGATTAATATTTGGAGTGATCAAAATTTAAAACAAATAATGAAGTGCGATGATTCCGTTAAACTAGGTAAGATTCACGGACTAGAAGGAAGCATACAGTTGAAGAAAAAAAGAACATACAAAACATTCAAATTGTTTCATACTTTACTCATTGATTATATTTTATAAACAACTCATCCTCACTTTAATTAAAATCCCCAGTGCAAGTCATTTTCACATTTTTTTCACATATTTTATAAGTAGAGGCAGTGAAAGAATTTGGTCCTCACTTTTCTAATAACTAAACATAACTAATCCAAACGTTATAGCAAACTTATGGTAGATGAGTAATATCTTCCGTGTAATATCAGTCAGATATATTTAGTTATTTTTCATATGACAAGGAGCACGTGCGTCCATTTTATATGTAGTAACGTGATTCAGTTAACAAAGAGTGATTTTATTGTGACCTCAAGATTGCAATATTACAATTAGTTTGTGGATATGTATTATAGCGAGTTAGCTAGGTGATGAGTTTACTCTCCTTTCAACCAGCGGACAATGTCCAAGTAGGCTATATCAGTACACACTATCACAAAATTCAAAAATTATTAGACGTAACAAAGACCTTGTATAGTGCTTTTCATAACATGTTACAGTTCTATTTCCTGTAGTAATGGAATACATATAGATTTGAATACTTGTGAAGGTAGGTTGTATATATATATATATATATATATATATATATATATATATAATATATATATATATATATATATATATATATATATATATATATATATATATATATATATGAGTGCTTATATCTGAACGTTTTGTCTTTTTCTACGAACTCGACTGTTTTGTAACTCACGCAAAAGTCCGTAGAGTTTTATTTTCCACTGTTGTTTCTCTTGGTCAGTGTGTATGCCTCAGAATTTAATTTTACAGCATTCTTGAAGAAATATGCTTTGCTGTCTGAGTTGCCTGACCACATGTACACGTGGGTGTGTTGACATTCTTGAAATATGTATATATGTGGCTACAGAGTCGATTGTGTCATGTTCTGACGCGCAGACTATAACTTGTTCTGGTCTGTTTATAATTATGGTAGTCCTCTTGTGTTGGCTGTCTAATTGCTTTAATGATCGATTTTTAAAATGATATGTTATTAGCACATCTGGTTGATCATCAGCAACGCCATTCCTTAGCAAGACCTATCACATAAGATTATTAGCAAGATAAATGCTTTCCCATTTCCAGATATTCCACTCTGCAATGATATCCACTTCTTACCTACTTTACGATGATTGCTAAGTTGGGTCAGTAGTAAGACAATCAATACAAGGTAACTGCGTGAAACGTAACAACAATTAGACTTACGTAAAACACAGGTTTATATATCGTCTCAATGGGACACTATAGACTATATCTAAAACTAGTGGGTAATGATGGGCAATGATGAGCACACAAGAAATCATAAACTTACAATACACAAATCATATTCAACGTTTCAACCAAAAGGTTGAAGACACAAAAAAATTGTCGTTGTGATAATTTTTCTATTCGTCGTCTTTTAATGTTTTGTTTGTGTCTTGATAAAGACCTTTTGTTTGTGCTGCAATTTCCAGATTTGTTACAATTTCATTGGACACTTCATGAGCACCTTGTGATTTCTAATTTTCAGTTTAGATACTGCATGCTCCAATTCTCTGAGTGTGATTGGTTCCTTCATGGTTTCAGATATAGTTCCATCTTTTTCACTGTTTTTTTCGTTTCTCTCGAAACGATTCTGTTTCTCTCGGATATTTTTGAAATTGTTATCTTCTGAAAATGAGTCTGCAAAGTAGTCAGCTGCTTGGTTTCCCCATTAGGACGGTTCCATCTTTTTTGCAATGTGATCTTTGGATTTCTCACAGTACCATCATCATTTAGTTGTTTTCACCAATTTCCACAGATTATTCGTATCTTTCTCAAGGTTCAGAGATTCTGTATTCTCATTTCAGAATGGAAAGAGGAAACGTGGCATTAGCTTGTTGATATTTATTGTGGTTTTTGTGACATGGTATTGCCTCTGACTACCTGTTTCAAATTTGGTGAGTATAATGCCAAGTGTTAGGATAGAGGTGGGGTTCAAAGGATCTAACATTGCTCTCGAGTGGAGACACGGTAGCAGATAACCAAGATCCTAAAAGTACCTCCAAGTTACACCCTGGAAACGAGGAAAGGCAGCTGCTCTTGCTGTCTTTCTGGACAACACTTTTAGACTCGTGTCCATGGATTGAAGGTCGTAGATGGAATGAGAATTGCCCGCAACGAGACAAGCAATATCTCTGAGTCCTCTACGCCAACACATCCAGTATAGAGTCTAATATGTGCACTGTGTCTCGTACAGCAGAAAATGTTAAATGTTAGGGAGCACATTATAAAAAATCCTGACCGAAGTATTGTTGAGACTCTTACTCTAGACTCTGGGCAACGTAGAGGAGGGCGCAAAGTGACTAACAACACTGGACATCTAGCCCAACCCGAGTGTCTGCGATTGTCCATCATGGGCTCATACAGAGAGAATTGGGTTTAGTACCCAAGGGCCCACTGCACAGCGCCTTGTCTGAGATAAGTGTAATCTATCCTTTTATTTGGGTAACATATGCAATGGCGAAGAGTCAAAATATACAGGCAGCTCCTGGCGATTGGAAGGCCATCACAATTAGACGAGGAGAGTGCGTGATATATGCACAGGTTAAACCCCAGACCCCAACGTGTTTGGCAAAGCAGCACCTCATCTAGGAAGGTGTATCGACCCTGAGTCTAATTCGACTGTTGCCGTTACCCAACACGGTTTATACAGAAGAAAGTAGGTCTGGGGCCTAGGGACACAAAGGGAGATAATGTACGATCTTTATGTAATGGTCTTTATGTAATGTAATAATGTAATGGTCAGTATTACACGAGCAACAGCTCGCTGGCTGCGAAGCACCTCGTCGGAGGAATAACACAAAATGCGTTGACCTAGGCTAAATATCAGCTCGTCTCGTGACATATACCTCTCTGAGTGGAAGGCTCCTTCAATAGGCACTTGAATTAACCCGAAAACTGTAGTCTTCTGGGTATGAAAGAAAGCTTAGAAAAACCACCCCACTGCACATAGGAAGTAAGAGCTAATCGCTCGCAATACCTGGTGTTTTTGACAAATAATAAACAATGTTAAAAGCAAATGTACACAATGTTAAAAGTAATTGTAAAACGACGTAAAAATGTATGACGTGTAATCATAAAGAGCAATAATAGTCATATATCTTAAACATTTTCTATACTTGTATTTTTTTAGAACCATTTAAAAGTATGTGAGTAGCATTTATTAATTCCATTAACATAGTCAGTATTATTTGAAACAGCACAACTTTCTCTGAGCTAAATTCGCATGCGTCGGAAATATACAATAAGGGAATTACATGTAGTGTTCAGATGACTCAAATATGTTAAATATTTATATCGAGTATTGCAAGAACTTCAACTTAGGCCACTATTACTGATACAATGTGCTTCCACTGCGCATATCACCATATAGTGAGGGATATAGTTTGGTAAAAGGAACCTTCTCTTGCATCTAAGTCGCATCAATTGCACTATAAATATACAATATACAGTAGGCATCAGGTGATGGTAGAATGTGAAATATCCTCGTAATGCAATGTAGAGAAAGAGGAGTATGGTCCTTATCATAGCTTCTTAAGCTATATATACATCATGAGCATCACTGAGAACAGTAAGATATATTCAACAGTAAGAGCACTTCGAATGAATCAAAATCAGTATATCAGTATTGGAACTTGGATATATATTCATGATATAACTTGTCACACAAGTAAAAACTACATCGAGCGACCAATAAACTACAAGAATACCATTTATAGAAAAAACCTATTTTTGAATAAAAAAAAAGCTCGTGTATTGTTTGTTACTCGAAAGAGGAGCAAAGATAAGCAACACTATTACCTGCCATTGTTGTTGTGACAAACAGTCGGTCTTTCTGGAAGTCAGACAAGGGATAAATTGACGAAGGATAATACTAAAATCAGCTTGTCCTTTATTTTTCTCAGATAGTACATTTAAAAAGTAAAGAGGAAAAAATTAGACATCGTAAAGAAAATAACTGTTAGTAAATGTTGACGAGAAAGGGTTATAGACGGAGTTAGTTAGCGTGAATTGTCAACTAGCCGTGTCGGAAGCACGAGAATGGTAGGGGAGAATAAAATATTGCCAAAAACTGGTTAATTTAAGAAAGGAAGCTTAAGAGTAAAATATAATCTAAAGAAGATTTTTTTACTACCTTGAGTGTCACAAATTATAGTAAAACTAGATTAGTAGGAGACATTTGCAAAGAAAAAGTGTGAATATGCATGAGTATTCAGCAAGATTGAGATTAAAAAAAAACCTTCCAAAATACACGAACATAACGGATTGTAATAAACCTTGAACAATCAGTCGCTCATTCGCCAGCAACTAAGTAACAGTCAGTCATATAGCGAAGGATTAATCTGGAAATTGTCCATTAAGCAGTACATCGTTACTCGAACTCTATAGTTTTGTCAAGAGGATTGTTCCTGTGTGCATCGTAATGTCGGTAGCATTCGTCGCATGTTTGATTTGTTTGAAACTCCAATGTTACTGTAAAGTGTTAGAGTGAATAATTGTAAATTCCAGTGTTATAGGTAGAATATTAGAATTATGAGTTAGTAGACGTAGGTTGTGATAAATGCTTACATGTTAGAAGTAAATTAGCCATAGAAAGGTTAGTAGTCTGTTTATAGAAATTGAATAAATTAGTCAGGCATTTGTGTAGGCCTTCGAGAACGTGACACCATGTGTGGTAGACATTTAATGAAATTTATTCTGAAAGACTATAATTGTCCCAGAATATAACTATTCTGATGGTTTGGCCAGAGAGAAAAAGTCAATCAAATTGATGCAATTCGAGAGAATGATAAATCTCTCCTACGAGATCTTCGCCTTGGAACAGAGGTAGGGAAAGTGAGAAGCTATATTCTCAAACGTCGTCATGTGTTGAATGCAGCAGAGCATTGGAAATATTGTGAGTGTGTATTACTCACCACCAAAGAACTCGTCTAGTTATTAGTTAGGTTTCAGAGAGATTGCTAGATAACTCCAACGTGATTCATCGCCCAGTGTTATATAATGATGCATGTGGTATCTTTGCATTAACCAAAAGGAGAGCTAAATTTGGCATAGGAGTTATTGGAAGCTTTGTCGATTGAAACTGAAACACTTTTTTATGACAACTTACCAGAGTTCCATAGTTCCTGCATTTTTAAAGTCTTATTTAACGAGTGAGCCTGTGTGAAGGGTTGCTCATTTTTCCAGCTTACTTTTCATCGCAGAGGAAGTATGTGTAGTTTCTTTTCCTGATACTGCAGCGTGTATTTTATGAATGTTACCAGAGTTTCAGAGTTCCTGCCTTTTTGAAGTCGTATTTACCGAGTAAACTTGTGCGAAGGGTTATTCAATATTCGAGTCTGTTTCGGAATACAACCAGTCGGAGACCTTGAGTTTGGATGAACCTGCTGTCTTTTCGTGAAGATCCATCCAGTCAACGTTACTTTGATGGAAATAGTCTTCGGGAGTATGAGATGTCCGTTGTCATGCCAGTGGGATGGATTAGTGAATAAACTGTGAACACTACGTTATCAAAGTAACAACCCTGGTTAACTTGTCGTATAGGGCGACTAAGGAGGTTTTGGGATGAAGTTGGCTGTCCCAACCCATATAAGTGACACAGAAGCAATGTTGATGCCGGTTGTGTCAGACTGAAATGCGCAGATATCACAGTGAAGCTGTTAACCATAACACAAAGCATTCCGTTCTCCGGACTACATTATGTTAATCTGCAGGATTTTGAGAACGAACGTAGGAGAAGAGAAAAGAAAGAAAACAAAACCAAGTTATGGATAAGTGATAATGCTAAAACTAAATTTCTAATTACGAAAACAATAGTAAATAAAACAAAAAGGAAATGGAAGTCTTCAATAATGTCCACTTTATTTATTTCATGTCTGTGTTCCTCGGTGATGTTTGTTGCACAAGATGGCCTTACGAGAAAAAGCTGACGCTGTTTGGACTTCATGACAATGGATTTACTTTTCATTTGGGTAGCACGTGAAAGAGAAGAAGATTTAGGTGCCCACCCATAAATAAATTACCTTGGTGAGCTAGTTTTCTACCTGCATGAACTCATCTATCCAACAAGGAACATCTGAACCAGTCAATAGTGTCAATACATGTGATCTACTAAGAGGAATCGACACCATTTGTTGACTACCGCGGATGTAACAATATTTATTCTGCTATACTGTCAAATTTTCCAGGTTGTCTCAGTACTAGTCATTGTGAAAAATCTCGATAGCTACGAACAAGTTAGAAAAAAGTTGAGGATTGATCTTCACAAAACAAATATAACTCACATTAATATGCATGCAGGGCCGTGCCGTACTATGATGCAGAGAGGCAGCTGCAGCAGGCAACACCAATCAAAATACATTGTTGGGGGCGGCATTTCGAAGAAAGACATCATTTAATGGTGACGGCATTTCGAAGACTCGCATCACATTGATAAAATCTACCACACGGCCCTGTATTTATGGTTAGAGTTTTAAAAACAATATTCAATATTATGCCACTCCACGTTTACATATTATCAAAAAGCTGAAATTTTCCGCTATACTTTATTTCTTCTGTGTAATGTAGTCCGTACACTCTCTATGAAATATTGGGAGACAATTAACTGATATTGACATAGTTAACATAGATGGCGTAGTCAATTCAAATTTGGAAATGACGCAGATTCAGCCTATGTTGATTAATCTACATGGTTTAAGGCAGGGGTTCCCAAACTTTTTTAAGCCACGGCGCCCTTAACTTTCAGATTATTTCCGGCGGCGCCCTTACTGTGAAACAAAACTAGAGACCAGATAACTTTAAGTCGATTTTCAATTTCTTTTTTTTTCGTTGTGACGAGGCTGCCGCGGTACCCCTGGAGACTCTTTGCGGCGCCCCCATATCCGCGGCGCACACTTTGGGATCCTCTGTTGTAACGAGTCATGCCTCACAAAAAGAATACTTTACACATTTATGTTTATATTATTTTTTGAGTATTTATTTATTTGATCTGTTATTTCCAACTTGCAGGCTGAATCCAGTGATATCCAGCTAACAGATTCTAAAGTCTTTTCATCATTCCTATTTTGGGTCCATGTTTTCGAGTAGCGTAAATCTAAGGGTCATATATGTGTTACGATTATTATTTGCCGCAACTGAATAAATATTGGAATTATGGTAAAAGTTGTTATAAACCTTTATTTATCCCAAACTGCTTAAATCATAATGTATAGTGCTATTCTAAATCTATTGTTTACCACCGCAGCGGACATTATGTGTATTGATTGATTTCACCATATAACTTGAATAAGCCTGTTTCATTTCTTTTTTGCATATTTCATATCCAGTTAATTACATTTGCTATTGTTAGTTATTTACATTGGCATTAAATCATTAAATACCTGCTTAGTGGAAACAATGAATATTACATTGTTTATCGTTAAATCGTTGTATATATATATATATATATATATATATATATATATATATATATATATATATATATATATATATATATATATATATATATATATATATATATATATATATATATATATATATACTTATAATTGTATAATTATATATACTCAGTGATATATTCTTTCCAGAACGCTGTCTTCATCGTGGATATTCTGAACGCATCTCTGTCTCTGGCAAGCAGGACTGCATTAGTAAGAGGCAAAAGGAGACATGTTTATACATTATTCCATCTCATAGGTCCATCGTCTTCTTTGGCTTCCTCTACTTCTCTTGCCTGACATCCTGCCCTACAGAATCAGCATTTTGATACCATAATATCGCTTTAAGTGTCCAAAATACTGTAGATTTCTTCTTAAACTAAAAAAAAAAAGAAAAAGAAACGCAACTCTTTTGAATTATTTTTTTTTTTACCAATATTTCCTGATTGGACATCATTCAACCAATCGACTATGTACATCTGATCATTAACGTCTCATTACAAATGTGCCCTGAATTGTACTGTGACCGACAGATAGTGTAGGAGCCCGGTCATTGTTGTACTCACCTCATGATTCGTGAGGTCATGAAAGAGGTCATCAAAGCAAAATGTTTCGCAATTACTCGTAATAGTTTCATGAAAATCCCACGAAATTTACTGAAAACAAAATTCTCTGATCTTGTTATTGAGTGCCTATAAAAGAATGATGGTCTTCGAATAAATTCAGTTGCAAATTCTATTCGTCAGTATTGTTCATCTCACTATAGAACAACGATATATCATCAGTGGACGCTTACGGACCTAACAATTACAAAGTGTAGTGACCAGACAAATTAATGTTCTTAAAGGCGTCATTAGTTGCATTTGGAGGAGATTTCAACAAACTGGCTCAGTGGCAGACCGGTCACGCAGTGGAAGACTAAGAGTCACAACTCCTGCGGAAGACCGCTTCACATGGCTGCGTCATCTCAGGAATCCATTTGCATCGGTGTCCTCAGTCCATTCAATGCCAACAGCTCGTGGAATAACAGATCAAACGCTCAGGAACTGGCTGCACAACACTGGTATTTGGGATAGAATACCCTACATAGGTCCTTTTCATACGGGCCGGCTTCTTCAGACTTGACAGCAGTGGTCGAAACAGTATCGTTAATGGAACATTGGTCATAGCTGGAGACTAGTTTGATTTAGTAATGAATCATTTTCTGTGCTCCAGCCACAGACAGAAGACGAGTTTACCGCAGTATCCGTGAGTGCTACGTTCAGAACAGCGTTGATGAGGCTCCTCCATATAGTGGTGAAGGTGTGCTGATGTAGGGGGGGGGGCGATCAGCTTCATTGGAAGAAGTGACTGCGTGCAAATTTTCCTTCCAATTTTGGCTGCACTAGGGTCGATTTTCAAGCAGGATATCAGTCGACCTCATGTGACACAACACACCACCCAGTTCCTCGCTGACAACAACGTCCAGACCATTCCGTGGCCAGTCATGTCATCAAACATGAACCCCATAGAACACGTATGGGATGAGCTCGACAGACTACCCCGTCAGCGAGCCATGGCTCCAGTCAATCTCCGACATGTGTCTCTTGTAGTGCGGGAAGAGTGGGCAACCATCCAACAACAACAGATCCAACGGCTTAACGAATCCATGTCATGGAGATGTTGGTATCTGATAGAGGCAAGAGGAGGTCATACACCTTACTGAAACTGAGGCCACGGTCGAAAAGAATAAAAGTACAAATACAATTTTATGAACATCTTTTCATTATTAATTTGTGAGAGGTCTTCATGCAAAGGTTGAAACAATAATTCGTAAAATACAATTTTGCTGCGCGTTTGAATTTTGTGTCCATCAGCATTGCAATAATGTTCTTCATTTTATTTGTCCATGATATTCGTTGTATCTTTTCTGTTCATTTCAAATGAATTAATTCTTTTGAATATTGTCTTGTTTAAAGTCTAAGTCTCACATACATATGTAGCCACTGGGAAAACACATGATAATAAAGGGTTACTTTAGTGTCTTTATAACTACTTTACTATTTCTTTCTCATTTATATTAATTTGAGTGTTGCAATTGCGAGTCTTCTCCCAATTTCAACTGAACAATCCCCTGAAGTGTTTATATTTGCTCCCATATATTCGAATCTGATCACACATTCTAGTTCTATATTACATATTTTGATTATCAGTTAGATCTTTGTTTTGTCTGTTGTCATAATTTTTCGTTTTCTGTGCGTTTAAATATATATTTTGAATCTCGGTGTATTTAATTGTTGTTCTCTTTAGCTGTTTCAGCCCCTCAAGTGTAGTAAGCAGAACTGTGTCGTTTGCACATCGTTACCTACATATGTTATTTCTAAGTTAGCGTAGACAATATTTTTGCCGTGGCAATCATATTACTCCGCCAAATGAATATTTATAAACACAAAATATTGTACACGCTTATTTGCTTAGTAGGAAATGTTTATGAGTTTACTTCAGTTTGCCATTATTTCTCTATAATACTGTCTCTGTTGGTCATAGTTAGATATAATGTCCTTTCTCTATTTTACGTATATTTTCATCCCCAATCTGCCAATCCATCATTTACTAACTTACTCTTAATACGTCTTCAAAATTTATTTATATTAATATCAATGACAGACGTAAATATTGTCATATATTATGTTTAAATTAAACACAAATTGTCTCTTATAATGAGGAGCGGTTATTTCAACCTCGCATCTTGGTCCAGTATGGCTACAACAGAGGTTTGGTATGTAGTTTGGCCATGTCATGAGGCACGATTAACTTTTCAAAACTATCCAACCCGGATCAGTTGAGGGAAGAAGAAGAAGATAGGGTATAAACTATGGATTGATAATATTAAAGACTGGACATGATTAATATTATCTCCAAATTTAAACACGGAATTGAGAACACGGAAGCATGATCACATTTTTATGTTGATGTTTCCAGAGTGGCACCCCTACGATTCTCAATGATTGCGATGATAACTATGATGTAGAGCATCACCAGTAATAATGTAAGTGTTGGTTTGTAGAAACACGACCTCTGCGATCTATAAACTATAGGCATTATTATAATCATTCATAAATTGGTAGCCTATCCTATTCAGGACGTAGCCATAAACCTAGTACTTTTTGTCTGTAGTGATATTCTAGGTAATATAAATACGTTCAGCAGTTTGCCATTCACCTCTGAACGGTCCGGATGTACACTTGCCTGTGGGGGGGGGGGGGGGTGGGAGATTCGAACCCAGTTTTTTGGCAGTCACAGACGAGCTCTGTACACTGCCGCCACAGATCCGGACCATACATAGCATTTGAATTTGACGATACAGGATAGTATAAAATTACTAAAGAAAGGTGAATAACGTCATATTGTATAATACAGTGTCCTCTGTCTGCTGTCGGGGCCCGAAAGGAAAGCAGAGAATAGTGACACTATTACCGACCATGCACGCCGTAAGAGGCGACTAAGGAGGTATTTTGGAGTAGCTAAAGAGAGTCAAAGTGAAACGTAAGCTGAAATCAGAAGTGCTGTGCGAAAAGGCGCATATATCGCAGCCAAGATGTAAACCAAGACAAAATGCATTCTGTATTCTGGACTACATCCTGCTAATCTGCAGGAGTACAAGCTCGGAACAAGATTAATATTACAGTGCTATACTAAATTTTTCTAAGTACAAATCAATGTAATTTATCTTGGATGATGACACTGATCATCGGTTACTCTGTGTATACTTTGTGTCTTCTAACTATGAACATCCTGTATATACTTTGTGTCTCCTAGCTATGAACATCCTGTATATACTTTGTGTCTCCTAGCTATGAACATCTTGTATATACTTTGTGTCTCCTTTATATGAACATCCTGTATATACTTTGTGTCTCCTTTATATAAACATCCTGTATATACTTTGTGTTTCCTAACTATGAACATCCTGTATATACTTTGTGTTTCCTAACTATGAACATCCTGTATATACTTTGTGTTTCCTAACTATAAACATCCTGTATATACTTTGTGTCTTCTAACTATGAACATCCTGTATATACTTTGTGTCTTCTAACTATGAACATCCTGTATATACTTTGTGTTTCCTAACTATGAACATCCTGTATATACTTTGTGTTTCCTAACTATGAACATCCTGTATATACTTTGTGTTTCCTAACTATGAACATCCTGTATATACTTTGTGTTTCCTAACTATGAACATCCTGTATATACTTTGTGTTTCCTAACTATGAACATCCTGTATATACTTTGTGTTTCCTAACTATGAACATCCTGTATATACTTTGTGTTTCCTAACTATGAACATCCTGTATATACTTTGTGTCTTCTAACTATGAACATCCTGTATATACTTTGTGTCTCCTTTATATGAACATCCTGTATATACTTTGTGTCTCCTTTATATGAACATCCTGTATATACTTTGTGTCTCCTTTATATGAACATCCTGTATATACTTTGTGTCTCCTTTATATGAACATCCTGTATATACTTTGTGTCTCCTTTATATGAACATCCTGTATATACTTTGTGTCTCCTTTATATGAACATCCTGTATATACTTTGTGTCTCCTTTATATGAACATCCTGTATATACTTTGTGTCTCCTTTATATGAACATCCTGTATATACTTTGTGTTTCCTACCTATGAACATCCTGTATATACTTTGTGTCTCCTACCTATGAACCATTACGTCTTCACCAAAGGTCAAGATGGAATTTTTTTTTAAAAACAGATACCATCTACAATTTTTATACCACCACTTTACTACCAATGTACTAATGAACTCTGCTACATGGTCATTAATAGCTTCGCAGCAGAGGAAAATAACTACATGTGAAATGAAGTGTCTGAGAACAGCTGCTATTGTTACTAAAATAGATAGAATAAGAAATGAAGAAATTAGGAAGAGAGTTGGTATAATATCATGTATTGAACGTATTGAGAGACAGCAAGTTTCATCGAGCAGGCTATACTGGAGAAGAAATTAGTGTCACTACTATTTATCAGTGATTTGCTGCGTGCTAGAGATATTGTGCTCATTAAAGAGTGACTCACAATATAATCTAAACATTGCCCTCAATGTATTCCTAAAAGCATTTCCCTTAATTGTCTGTACTTTATAAAGAAGACATAAGACAATCACAAATTAGCTAAATGTTCTGTTTTCTTTTCTCCTAACAGTTTACGCTATATGTTTCAACATCTGGACGCTGCTAACAGCTAAGCATCTATGCATACAAGCTACTGGAGAAACACATTAATTTAATGCTGTGAAGTACTGCTTATGAATAATGGCAAATCGTCAATATTTTAGTCAAAAACCACGGTGTCGCAAAAAACTGAATAGCATTCCACATTTGGATGGAGCATGTTCCAAAAGTCCTGCAATTTTTTGGTACAGTTATCAGAGTGCCCTCACCTGGATTCGCAACCACGAGAATATCATCTCTAAGTGCGTGCAACTGCTGCAGATTTATCCTAATCTTATTCAAGATGCATCCATGGATCAATTTTGGGACTTCATAGAATCTCTATTACACGGAGAACGTGCTGGTCAAGCAGACATTATACACATAGAAAGTACCAAGTACAAAACTGATTTGAACAGTACCACAAAGCATCAAGAGAAGGATATTGTCAAAGGTAGAACAGTAGATGTGGTGTGAATTTCCGTTTAATTTATTTTGTCTATGTATATTTATGATATATCTTATTTCTTATTCTTCTCGATCGCAGCAGTTTAACGTGTCTACACAGTAATTCCAGTTTCCGTGATAACTGCTGCTATATTTGAAAGCCCCTCCAGGCTACCTTACAGCTTTCTGTGGATGTATGCCAATGTGGGCCATTGCTCCTACATCATTTAGTGTAATCTAGTTTTGCACGATAGCTTCCGTGGTCTGTGTTGTCTGCCCACATGGACACACGGTGATGAATCAGGCATAGTTTATTTAAGTGGCTGTTTAGTATGTTGTCCTGTCATGATGAGAGAGATGATAACTTGCTCAGCTCTGTTTCTATTCCTGACAGATAATTTCTTGGTCATTTTGTTCCTGTGTTGCTACATCTTTTATTAGCATATCTGCCTTTTCCGTTCCTGGTATGCCACAGTGAGATAGTATGCACTGTAGCAATACCTTTTTTTAATACTCAATTTTCATATGGCTTCCTTAACGTATAGCAGTTTATCGCTATCGAGATTGTAGGATAGATGTCATCATCAGGTGCCATGCCAGCTGGCGTAGGCGGTCATGGCTCTCCACAGCTCTCTGTCCACAGTATTATGTATCAATGTCGTTGTTGTTTCCTTGCCGTGCCAGGTTGTCAAACTGTCTAATATTTTCTCACGGTGTCGCCCTTTGTCTCTGTTGCCTTCAATTTTGCCTGTTGTGACTATGTTACCTGCCTGTCTCATGAAGTGGCCAAAAAAAAGAAGATTGCCTATTTCTTATATTTTCTTGATTAAGGTCCGTTTCGCATTTGACTCTTTCAACACCTCTACATTAGTTTTTCTGATATCGTATCAGGGTAGATATCGTATCGGTAAAAAACATCGCCTTTTGATTGGCTTGTTGCGTTTTTAATAATTTCTGTAGCAATGCTTAGGACCTGTACTTCTGCTGAAGCTTCCAGTTGGTGAACATGATTCATTTGATTTTTTCTTGATAGTTTAAGCACAATCCACCACAATCCTTTATTTGCTTATCTATCAGTATATACTTGAATCCACGCTTCTCTATTGTACACATCCCCCAGCTCTTTCATAGTGCAAATATTATTTGTGATAGTTTTGATAGCGCAAATTTTAAAATTGTATCATGTAGACATGTTAAAAGTGACCATATACCATGTTGAAGTCAGATGTGCCCTGCCAACAGACTATCGTAGCTTAGCTGTAAATCATAACATAACGGAATCATTTATGTGGACTGGCTCTGAACTACATTCTGTGAATCTGTACACGTGTGAGAGTGAATGAATAAGAATTAGATCTTTTCTTGTTCTCTTACTAGTATATGCTCCCTCCTCCCCATATCAGAGCTGTATCTGCGGTTTGAAGTATTGACACCTTTCACAAATAACTATATATCAGTCTGAACCGGAAACCATACCATGAACACGTACTTGAGAACTACCCAATACAAAATGTGCAATGAGAATTTCTAAAACTATATACTTGGTAAGTAGATGATCAGACATTAAGACCCACTTCGCCCTGATGACATGATTGATGAATCTAGCATGATTAGTGACGTGACCATAAGAAAAGTGTTAATTAACAGAAAGAATAAAGTAAGTACAAATATAAGTGTGTAGAGCAGTGTTTCCCAACTTGGGGCCCACAAGGGGACTATGTCATCGTTGGAAGGGGGGGGGGGGCAATTCAAACAAGTTGTAATTACGCTTCATTAAGGGAATAATTCAATTTTTGAATTTACAAAAATATGTGTGTGTTACATACGGGTGCATCAGACTTTGGAAGAACTGACATGGGAATCGGTTAAAAAATGTTTGGGAACACTGGTGTAGAGCAAACGTGTGATACAGAGGAAGATCCATAATATTACATCTTGAGATGAAAAAAAAAAGATATCCTATGGAAAAGACATCCACCTATACATAAAAATACCCTGATTGGAAACACACGATGGAATAAAAAATGTGTGAAACAGAAACGTTTGAAGAAATAGGAGCATATGTTTACTTCAATAGAAACAATATTTCACTAAATGAGGCTAACAATAGTGTTAAAGTTTATGTACCCCACATCTCTAGGTTTTTTTAAATCCAAATAATTATATACTTATTTTAATCATGTTCTTCTTTTATTGTATATTATGTCAAGAAGTTGCGTAGGTTATGATAACTGTGGCATGTCACTCTTTCGTATACCAACTGCCCAAGTTCGAATTCACACGTCATCCATGGAGTGAAAAAAAGACAAATGTGTTAGATAACAATATTAAATTCGTGCCAAGTTGTATGGTATGGGTGCGGCGGTTTAAAAAAAAATACTTAACTGGACAAAATGACACTGAAAAAGAACAAAAAAATGAACTGCTTTGTTCAATGGCTAAATGCGAATGTCGCGGTTAAAAGGTCGTTCTCCATCTATGTTGACGAAAACCATTGCAACCTCATTAGATGTTGGTTCATTGATCAGATTGACGATATCGCTTGAAGTCCATGTTTACTATTGGGATTCCTCTTTCAAGACGAGCAGCATTCCGAATCTCTCTTGTTTTGATATTGCGCATTAAAACTGATACGACTGTGCTAATCTATAGATTTGAAGAAAAAATCTAATCAATTTTATCAAGAATTTCTCGTTTGCATGTAGCCTTTGCTGCATGTGCTTTTGAAAGTCTGTTACTTGAGTACTGTCCAAAACATCCACCTGAGTGAACTGTGGAACTTTGTTGTATGGCGGTTGTATATGAGAAGTTCGATGATAAGTTTGTCCATGAACGCTTAAAACATATGGACTCTTTCATATCATATTAGAACGGGAGCACTAGCGGCGGAATAATTCAGACAAGATACTGCAAGACAGAAGCGGACACGTAGAAAAAACAACAACATGATACCCTCTTTTGTTGTCAATTCTGTAAAAGAACAGTTTGTGCGCGCATTGGACTTGCTAGTCATTTAAAAACGCACTATTAACTTTTATTATTTTTATTATTTATTTGTTATTATTATTATGGTTGAGTTTTTGGTCATCGTCGATCACGACGGACGAACAACATCATCAAAACATATGGACCTCAACCGTGACAATCCATTATTTTTGCCGTCATTGACGTGAAAGAAAGAGCACTATTATAAGAGCGATATTTTCGCGAAATTGTGTGTAATTTTATGTGCGTATTATCAGAGCATCATGCGCAGGAATTCTGGATACTCCAGTTTATTACCATGGATGTCTTGTGATCTATTGGGAGCATGCTTTTTCCCTTTTGGTAACAACTTGTAAACATGCCATCGTTAGAACACTCGTACACAAAAATGTTAGCACTACAAAAAGAACATATAATATCCAAAATCACTCCGTTATGTGTAGCAACTCGATCCTAAGCAAAATTTGCTGCTTCTTTTGAAATTGCTTGACTTCGATGAATTTGTGACAATGTGTGATCCTCGGCATCTCCAGTTCGACGTCTCTGCGTTTGCTCAACAGTTTTATGCTATCTGTGACGACGTTGGTATTCTCTATTCATCGATTTTCTCTTTCCGTTGATGTTTCTAGCGTAGCTCGACACCGATGATGCAAATCGGCATTCTCAACCAGTAGTGTTTGTCTTTGTTGAAAAGTTTCTTGATCAATTATTTGCATCTCATTTCAATTATATGTCTATGTTCTGCAGCATTTGCGGTACGAATCCGAGCGAGTGATTCTTGACTTTGACGACTCAATCATCTCGATTTTTGCAAATTTTTAAAAACTCTTTCCTGCGATTGGATCATCTTCAACCATCATTTAAAGCAAAGGAAAACAATGTAGTAACGAGAGTTTATGTATGTATAATGTATTTATTTTAGATAGCTTTAATCACAATCCGATACAGACATTTACATGTTAGCGCATCACGAACATCTGTATACAAAAATGTCGTCTGCTGTGAACAACGTCACTCTGCCGAAGACGGATGTGTCGGGCAATTGACGCAAATAAAACGGGAACAATAAGACACCAATCGTTTTGATTGGATGTCGCACGCAGTTCGGTGACATAAATGCACTATTTATAGTGTTGTTTAAATAACAAAATAAAAATTGTGACAGTTGTGAAAATATAGATCGTGAAACCGAACATAGAATCCCCATAGAGGGATAGATCTATGATTGATGTACAATTAGTACATTATCAGGGTATCACCTGATGTTATTTTATAATTTCTTGTTTCAGAACACATCTAATATTATAATGTACTATGATTTATTTACTGTTCTGTAATTAATGTATTTGCAAAATATATATGGTATGATGATTATATGTGTTAAGTTATGGTATCTCATATTATGTTTTCATGTGTTAAGTTATGGCATCCCATACGATGATTACATATGTTATGTTATGGTCTCCCGTATGATGAGTAGATGTGTTAATGGATCTCCTTAGCTAAAGTGGGCACACCGCTAGCTAGTTAACAAAATCACGGGTTCAAAATATTGGGTTCCACAACACTTAATCAACTTGTGCAGGGGAGGTTGCAGATGTAGTCAATGTATAGTTAGTACTAGTGTACGGCTTTCCTACAAATTCCATATAGGCTCTGGCGTGCAACAAGAATATATTATATATCCCTTGATATGAATCACATATATAGATTGTATATAAATTTTCCAGCACAATGACGAAAACTACCTAAATAACCTCCTGAGCGAACTTATTTTTTGCAGACGGTTAAGCAATATTATCAACATCAGAACAAAAACAAAAACAAAAACAACAACACATAAATAGCTTGCACGTAACAGTTAGGGACTTAGGGACAAAACAGGTGAAATAATTAACTTATCTTGGAAACATCGTATCAGCGAATGAGAAAACTATCAACAACAAAAAATTAACATAGATGCAACATTTAAATTGTTATATGCAACATGCAAATTAACATTTCAGATATTTTCACAGTCCTTTATTTTTACACACACCAAAATTGGACTATATAAAACGGATATCATACTATCAATATGTTACCAGTTTCAAACGTGGACACTAGCAACAAAAACGAAAAGAAAACATGTCACAACATACATTTTTTGTCTACGTAGAGTTCTTGTAGTAACAATAAGAGATAGATTCAGAAATGAAAACATCAGAAGAATAACAAATACAATGTTAATCCTGTATTATATCAGAAGACAACAGATTAAGTGGTTTTCACATGCTTCCAGACTGCCATCAGACAGTGCTCCAAAAAAGGTATTACTATACAGATACGATGGAGACAAAGCTAAAGGACAGACCATGTAAACGATGTATTATAGAAATAAGGACAACGAAAACAATTATATTTGAAGCATACAAATAAATCCATCTCCAGATAACTCTTCTACCTCTGACGCTGCTAGTCATAACCAAGTACAGTTAAATCAGACCTTAACGCATATAAACCTGCAAAATCTGACTTTTGGTAATTTATGATTATGTAACAGTCTGATGTTATGTACAGTGCTAATATATGTTTTCTTTTCGAACAGGGCCTGATATTCCACACATATCTGTGACTGAAAGCAGAAGTTCACCTGGTCCAACGTTTACTATTTCTGCTAAACATGCAAGAACACCTCGCGTGCACTTGATCAGTCGGCGTAAAGGTGTTTGTGGCTCTAATGATGACACACAGTTGCACGTTGGTGTCATTGATATGCTGCAGGAAGACTTTTACATCAGAGTTACTAATACACTGCATCGGACGCAGCAGGAAAACCCCAGGGAATCCAGAAGAGAGTACATCCTTGCTGAGTCAGACGTTTGTGTGTATTTATTTAATGATGCCACATTAGAGGACGCTGATTGTTTCCGAGATTTATGTGTAGCACTGGCCCATAAAATTCCTATTGTATATGTCAGATATCATAAGAAGGAACTTCCTAAAACATTCTCAGAAACAATTAATATCAACAGTAAAGGATGTATAACTTTGAAAGACTACATGGATAAACAAATCCCTCTAACGCATTCAGCATCTTCAAGTTCTTTGTTAGTAAAGAATACAAACAATAGAAAGAAACTTGCCCCACTGATTGTTGGCAAACGTTCTAAATCCGCCAGCGATTTGTATGTACATGCAAATGACAGTCAAATAAAACACGGACGATTTGTCGAATCTTTAGAAATTGATCTTGTTTTCAATCTTGTCAGCAATTTTAAATCTGCTTGTGTCTTTGATGAGGCAGATCTACCTGGTTGTTCTTCCCGACTAAGACAAGAAATTCATAAACTTCTGGGAATTTGTGAATCTAAAACAGAGACTTTGAAAAATTATAACAATAATGGAAGCTTTGGAAATCACCATACAAATGTTTCGTCTTCCGGCGGCACCAGGGTCAATAGCAGCAAAAATAACAAATACTTAAGAAGTAGTAAATCGGCTGCTGATTTTTCAACATTAGGCAACAATAGAAAAACATTCTTAAGTGTTCCTGATCCCGAAGATTTAATATCCACAAGAGAATGGGGAAACTATAGGTCAATGCCAGCCACCGAAGAAGACCAAAATGACCAGGAATATAGCTCAGAAGACTGTACAAATGACAATGTATTTTTCGACAATGATGTCCCAATAAATCGTTCTCCAACATCAGAACAAAAGTCTTCGACCTATCTCATATTTGATCATAATAAAGCTCCTGATGGTCCTCGAAAAGTGGAATTTCCATCAGAAGCGGAAAATGCCGATATTGATAGTGATTTTGAAACTGATGATTATCATGATATTACCGAGTCTCCTATTAGTTTCCATGAAATTGATCTAAGTAGACAGATTAATGCTAGAGGAACTCCAGAAAGCGATTCGTCAAGCATCTCCTAATGATTCCCTCTGCAAGAAAAGATGGGCATGGACGAAACATACGAGTATTTCCGTTTCAATTAAACTATTGTTAGCTATACAAAATGGAATTCTCAATGGAATTGAAGCCAACAAAAAGGATTACATTGCAAATACAATGCAGAAAAGAAATGGTGAATTATATATGCGATAGTAAAAGTATTGCATATATATTACACATACATCAAGCAATAAGATTTATCATAACCGTTAGTCCATTACTCCCCTACGTTTAGATAATCAACAGAAGCATACCATTTATCTCCCCAATTATTGTATGAAATTAATAACGCCTATACATATCTTCTAGTATTTTCTAGGAATTATTTCAGATCCATACAGTATTGTTTCTACTATAACACAGTTTCGCGTATAAAGTAATCTAGGATGTGGTAATGAATTTTGCAGATTTCCTGAATTCCTTTAAAATGGCGGGTTAAACGTTTTGTTGTTCTTATTGCAAATTAAAAAAAATGAATGTTCACATGAAAGCAATAGAATCTACGGGAGTATTGTGCTTAACATTCTAAGTGGATACTATGAATACTAAAATATTTAGTCTGAGATCAATATCAACACACTGCGGACATAACCACAAATGATCCGATGTTCATTAGAGTGTAGAAATTCTTGAGACTAACGGTAATTGAACCAGTCAGTTCAACGGCACCAAATCGCCTAGCAACTATTGCACATGAGTTCTTCCGTACTTGACTAAACGCATCTTCAAAAAAAGATGCGATTTTGTCAAGCCATTCAAACCGTGCACTCAAAGAAATCAGAACGGACCAATCGAGACAAGGACTATTACAACAAACATCCGGTACAGGTATTGAAATATCTTCAGTAACAACAAAGAACTCTCAAGAATTTTTAAAAATTGTCCCCTGGCTTCCTACTTAAAATTTACTTGTATAAACAATTATTTGAAGCAAACTTGTATTGTCTATATATGTTATCCATGTTTACAAGAAAACCTATCTGCCCGTCTATAACTAATACGGATATTATATGTTATATGTTTGTTGTTACTGAAGATATTTCAATACCTGTACGGGATGTTTGTTGTTGTTGTAATAGTGTTTGTCTCGATTGGTCCGTTCTGGGGACCTTGAGTGCACGGTTTGAATGGTTTGACAAAATCGCAACATTGTTTTTGGAGATGCAGTTAGTCAAGTACGGAAGAACGCGTGTGCAATAGTTGCTAGGCGATTTGGTGCCGTTGAACGGACTGGTTCAAATCCTGTTAGTCTCAAGAATTTACTAAAATTTCCTCTGGCTTCCTACTTAACATTTTAGTGTAGACAGCATTTCACGAGGACTGACAATTCCAGTTCTCTGTTGACTTACAAAGATTCTTTAAATCACTCAATAGTGCTATATCTGGAGTCGCGGCATTTCAATTTATGCCCAGATTAGTTATTATGAATACATAAAAAAAAGGATTCACCACACCCGCCATTGTTTTCTTGAATTGAATTTATTGAATTCATTTGCCGCCATTATCTTACGATTAAAATGTCAGTACGATTCATTGCTTTACCGTCCAAACAATATCAGTGAAAGCTATAGTGCGTTCATCAATAGTTGTCCACCGATATTGTCTATATCTCCGTAATTACTGAGCGTATCGACTCCATATTTTGCATGAGTGTATTATTTCATAACCATGTTAGAAATGTATGATTAATTATTACCTAGATTAAACAGATTTATCATTTTTAAGTATACAGTATATAGAGTATACTCTATTAAGTATAGACAAAAAATAGAGTACAGTACCATTTACCATGTTCTGTGTCTATTTTACACAGTCAGTTGATATCCGTAAGAAACATGTGAAATACCAAGAAGTAGCACCATATTGTGTTTTTTTTTCATAGTTATATATTAAAATAATAGCTAAACGTCAGTTTCCTTAGCGGCGTATCTCATATTCGATGTGTGTTTATTGTGATGTATTCAACATATCATGTTTGTATAAATTATTACAGCGTATTATAAAGCAATATTTACAACTATAATATAACCATGTCTTTGAAAGTTAAATTCTTTACATTAAAAGGTATAGCTATTAGATTGTACAAATATTTTTCACAAGAAGCGCGACGTGGTACTCTATTTCATAGTATTTCTAAGCCCTAAAAAAGAAAACAGCACGCCATGGTCATAAACTGTAAAATACTATCAAGATGGTTACGAGAAGATAACCATAATTTTAAAAAAACCAAAAGAAACGAGAGGAAGAAGAAATGTTGTAGAAAGTTTCGATGAAGAAATTATTAAGAAGGCAATTCATAGACTTTTGGATTGCAAAGAAGCAATGACAATAAGGACATTGAAAACATATCTAGAAAAGAACGACGTTCACATTTCGAAAACTATATTATGGAGATAGGTAAGGGGTTCAGGATTTACATTTTGTAAATATACATGTGGCAGAAGCATCATTTGTGAGAAACCTCATTTAGTAGTAACTATCAGAAGTAAATATTTGAGACAAATTAGAGAGATGTGTAAATAAATTTATATTATATATATATATATATATATAGATGAGACTAGATAAACGCTCACCACACTAATGACAATTAATGGTAATCTGTAGATGGAACTATTAAGAGATATGTACCGAGCAGTAAAGGTCAAATATTAATAATGGCACATACAGGTAGAAGACAAAATGGTCTTTTGAAGAATGGTGAACTAATTTTCGTTTCCAAATCTACCGATAATCGAGACTATCATGCTGAGATGAATGGACATATATTTAGAGAGTGGACAGAGAACACTGTACTTCCCTCATTAGATAGACTCTCCTGTCTGGTTATGGACAACGCTTCCTACCACAATGTTGTTGCATGTGAAGATAAGATCCTTACAACCTCGTCTACTAAGGTAGACATTAAAACATGGCTTAGAAAAGAAAATATTTCATTTACTGAACTGCACTTGAAACATGAGTTGCTGATGTTGATAAAGAATGCACGCAGAGCGAAGACTTTCAACATTGATAAAATTATAGAGGAGCATGGAAATAGATGTATAAGACTACCACCGTATCATTCACATTTACATCCAATAGAATGTGTTTGAGCTAAAATTAAAGGAGCCGCAGCAATGGAAAATAAAACCTTCAAACTTAATGATGTTCAGAAATGGCATATTCTATGCTCTCCGTCATTAACAAAGAATTATGGATTAAATGTGAGGATCATATATTGAAAGTGGACGAAGAATATTGGCAGAAATATGGCTTACGCTTCATTCAACCCATTACCATTATCGATCTTTACTATTTATCGGATTCTGAATGAAAAAGAGGTTGAGAAATATTCGATAAAACAAATGATATTATATACAACACAGAAGAATAATTATTCGTATTACAAAATTTCCACGCACAATTGCAACCAGAAAGAAATGGAATATAAGGATGATTTGGATATCTCGGATATTAAATAAACAAGAAAACATGCAACATGTACTGAATGATTAAAATGTGTATTCAGAAAAACTTATTTAAACTGACACATTCGTGAAGCACATAGATACCAAAGTTTATGTTTGGTACAAGTATAACTATTTAAACAGCAAAATCCCGATATTTATATTAACAAGAACTAACAGAGCAGAAGTAATATAATATACTCAAAAGTCATACCAAACATGTGTGTAGACAATGATAATAAAACAGTACATGTAGATGTAAAATCAAATTTAAAAATAAAGAGGACAGACATATGAAATCGGATGCAGACCATGCAAAAAAATCACAGATATGAATCTCACAAGCAGCAAATAAGAAGGAATTCTGTAGAGAACACTTCTACTTGTAACAACGAAAGTTAAACAAGGGCCATAACATATAGATAGAGGAGATATAGATAGACAATACAAATTATTACAAACCAATACTAGGTATAAACGAGAATAAATTGAATTTTGATAACATCAATGTAATAGAGCACATATTAAAACAGCGCAGTCAATCTGAGATAAATCAAACTGAAAGGTTTCTGATTAGAGGTTAAAAAACAAAAGGCCTAGACTGATAATATTAAATGCTGGATAAGTATAATTTTCTCTGAATTGTAGAATACACTAAGAAAATGGTTAGTAAAAGATTTCGGAAAAAAACAACATTAGTACTGAGATAGATCATACTAGAACAAATATGATGATGATGATGGTAAGTACAGTGTTCGTTGTCGTTTATTTTAAATTCACTAGTTCGTAAATAATAATACAATCTAATGAACTATCACTATTAACTATATATCTTGTTGCATATATTCTCATTGAAATGAAAGAAAAATATTATCTCGAAATATCTCCTTTTTACCCACGCTATGGAAGATGTACGATACGCCTATACATGCAATTACTGTATAATTTATTTTCCACATACAATAACCTTGAGCCATTCAATGTACGGGTATCTGTGTTTAAACCATTTTGGGAAAAAAAAATGTCAGTTCTGGTATACTTGATTGATTCTTGATTAGAAACTGGCTTCACACATCTCTCTTTCAATTCTATGTCTAAGTTCTGTAGCATTTGCGGAACGAATCCCAGCGAGTGACTCTTGATGACTCCACTATCAAGCTTATCGCTCTTTTTTGACGCTTTTTTGCGATTGTATCATCTTCATCCATCAATTGAATCAAATTATATGTATATATTAAATATAATGTATTTTAGATAACTTTAACCACAAGCCGATACAGAAATTTACTAGTAAGTGCATCAATAACATTAGTATTCAAAAATGTCGTCTGATTTCTATAATATCACGACGTTAATACGTTTTGATTGGATGTCGCACGCAATTCCCTGATGTAAATGCGCTATTTATAGAGTGCCCCGGAGATGACAGGACATGCTATTATATTATAGATTTAATGTAGATAAGGCAACGAAAAAAGAAGATAATGTATTTATAATTAAATTTCCAGTATAATTGTCATAGCTCTCACAAGAATTTAAACTTAAATGTAGTCAAAATATATCACCTAAAACGAGGCGACAATTGAAAATAAGTGTTATTTATGTTGGAAAAAACATAACAAATCGACGTTTTAACTGATAATCCCTGTAACAAGAGAATAATGTGGTGATATGTTTTTGTATGGCATGTATAATAAATTATTATTGACAAGCTCTATTTAAGTTTTACTGACAAACGAATTACAACTTTTTAAATATATTCTTTTTATCAAAAGAAATATGATCTCGTTGAAAACCCTTTTATCATTCAATAATAACTGATGTCGACGCTAATCTACCATTTTATTTTTGATATAATAAAGCCCGTATCATGGGCAATTCAATATTCTATTTGTGACTAAAGAAAGCAAATAGATTTAGTTGTCATGTAAATGTTCTATTTTAGTCACAATAAAAATTATTTCATAACTAGCAGTTTCCAGAGCGTTACATTAAAAAAAATACATGAGAAAATATGAATAGTATAATGCCTGATTTGACATGTTAGAAAATTTATAGTGGCGTGTATGCTGTTATAATGTAGTCTGCATTAATATTACCAATAGCATATTCATTATGAAGTAAGGTGTCAACTTGTAGAAATCATGAAGAAAAATGTTTCCAATAAAAATAATTAAGTTAAACAAGAAATAAAACTTAATGCCTTAATTCAATGCCCTAGGAAATTCTGTCAGAACAGACGGAAATATCTTTACGACATTTTAAACACAAATAAGGAAACTGATTTATTGGCAACAAAAAGCGATCATTCTTGTTATATGACAAACACTATCAGAGACTTTCATTGAAGTCACATACAAGCATAAAATAAACTACACGTATATATGCATTGTCTTCATGGGTTTCCTCTTCTTCTCTCGCCTGGTACTCTGCCCTCCAGAATCAGCCTTTCGCTATCATCAAACTAAATATTTATGCAATATTTGGAAACAAAACCCATTAAAATGTTCAGAATACCCAGCAAATAAATATATTTCTTGGTACAGTCAATCAGTTCTTCTTTTCCCAAGTTTGGCATATAGGGCGGATGTCACAGTTCTCCACGCCGGTCGATCAGTTGCTAGGGATTGCAGGAATTACGATTACCATTTTCTCGGTACACCATGCTGTAATACGATGCCTGCCACATTCAATATATATATCATGTAATCGAAACGGCGTAACTAGTATACAAGACGCCTTCTGTCGAGAAAGCGGGGTACTTTTCCAACAAACAGCAAACAGGAGTCAGTACTTCTTTTCAATGACATTTTTGGCACTTTTTAACTTGCGTCCTAGTATCAAATGTCATGTTTAAACGTTTTACCTTCTCCTTTCGTCATCTATCACAGGGGTCTAGGAGGATTATTTTTTTTCGCCCACTAAACGTTCTCAGACCTTACCGGCAGTCGAACCCTGGATATCATGGATGTTAGATCGACACTTTATCCTTTCAGCCATGCGCCACATCAAGATTGAACGTTATATACTAGCAATAAACATTTTATTCTACGTTCACCCTTTGATACCAACACCGAAGTTCGTGTCATCCGCCATTTATTCATTCACATTCATTATAAAAAAGTTATACGTGATAGGCACATACAATATTGAATTTTCATACTCTGAAATGCAGAATGCAAATTTTTTAAATACTATCTGTCTATCTATCTATATATCTATCTATTCGCTAAACACTTTGTTGCCTTTCAGCGTCAGGAGTAGAAGAGATTTCTGGAGAATACCCTCGTGTGCGCTGAGTATATTTTGGAATTTGTCATCTCTTTTATTTCGGTGGTCCATTGTTTTCGTGGTCGGCCTCTAGGTCTGCCTTCACTGCATCTGTGGTATGCTGTCTGATGGTAGTCTGCAGATGTGTGCAAACTATTTGATCAATTGTCTCGTAATATATTCCAAGATTGGAGTGGTGACGGTTCTTTGTCTAATGTCATCATTCCTCACTCTGTCTCTAAGCTATCTTCCTAGGATTCTGCATAAGCATGCCATTTCAGCTGTCACAAGTTTACGTTTGTCTTGTGCTGTCGATGTCCATGTTTGGCTTTGGTAGTATAGTGTTGGCATAATAATTATTTTGAATAGTGTTATTTTGGTGTTAAATACTAGATTTATGTTCCTGAAGATTGGTGTTATTTGATATACGAATATTGCAGATATTGCACATGACATGAATGGGAAAAAAAACCTGACAGGAGTGCCGGAAGGTTCGTCTAAGAGAAAATATAAACGATGTATTGATTTTCAATTTGGTTTCCCTTTGTTTAAAATAATATTGTGGTCACCGTTGCTTTTTTCAGAATAAATCAGGCCCACAATATTTGCATTGGCGTTACAGTAATGGCTGTATGGCCAACGCACCTCGTAATCGGTTTATCAATAACAGGGAGTTTGTTTTGATAATCACTGCAGTAGTGTTGCACACACGCACGTGAAAAGTTTTTCAGTGTTCAGGGTTGACCTGGCGAAAACTAATGTCACTAGAGCGATCGATATGTCATTCTGTTTGGATGAACAATTACTGCAGAAAAACACCATGAAAAAATGAGATGCAGTTTAACATACAAGCTGTACCAAAACATTGTATAATATGCACGTATCAGTAACTTTCCTTATAATGATGTATACAACAACAATGAACTGTAATAACTGTTTGGACTGAAATTAAACTGTTTATCCATACATATGAACACAGAATACAAAGTCTTACAGTTTACTAAACAGAATAAATTACATACAAATATAAAATAGTGCATGCGATACATTAGCAAACAGCATCTACAATTGATGTTAACCAAAAAAATTATGTTAATAAACTGATGGCAATAAATTTGTTACGTTTATTTCACTGTTGTCATCATCGATGCTAGTTGCAGTATCGCTCATTTTATATCATTACTATTTTCTTCATCACTATTATGTGTCTGCATAATCCACTATAACATCGGGAATGAGGATAGAGGGAGTTACAGCAACCCAAAGTTGGTTGATAATTGATACATCAACCCGCTAGGTAATACACAAATTCTCACAGCATACTGCACAAAATAGAAAATAACATGCTGAGAAAGGAATAGTTTGCGTTTTTGAACAACTCAGTTGTACAGAGAATTACATGGATATACTGCCCGGGTCACGCTTGAGTCAAAGGGAACGAAAGAACTGACTTATTGTCAGGCAATACTGCAATTAACGGTAGTGTACTGAGAAGAGATATAGCTGACTTAATTAAAGCAGCCATAAATTCATTACCAAATGAAGATATTGACAATGAGACTGAAAACGTACACATACCAAGAATGACAGAAATGGAAATGATTAGTAGTGATGGAAGAAAATGTACTGTTTTTGGAAAGAACCGAAGATCATACACCTGACTGGGACTTGGAGTCTACATACACTCGAACGGCTGGTGGAACGGAGAGCGGATAACTTATGGGAATGTTCCGTGTGCCATGAAGATAGTTTTTAATTAAGAATAAAAAAATATCACTATTATTACAAAACAGAAAAGCACATTGATTATAATGGTATGCTCCCAGAGCGATCAATATAAGAAATGTGTTTATCGTTGCTCTCATCACCACAGAGTGGGAGAAGAATAACATCGCGACTGACAATGTATTTTTAAAGACGTTTAAGGAAAGCTGACTGAAATTACCTCACCCATATGAAATAAAGTTCATAAAAATTCGACAAATCATAGAAGCAACAATATACATCTTAAACTAATCATTTGAAACATGTTACATTCCAGTAATGAGCAGGGAGTATTTCGGAAAAGTTGCAAGAAGCTGAGATCGACATTCATTATTTTATTTCTCACAAAAATGTGTAAAAATATTCTACAGACAGTAGAGTTATGGGGGTGAAAAGTGAGGACAAGTGGTACTTCCTCTGTCTGAAGAGGAAGTACCATGAGTATTAGTCAAGGTATATTTGCGAGACATTTTACGGACACGAAGTCAAGCCGATGAAAAGACACGGTTATGGTATGCTTTTCAATAAAAAAATCGATAATCTCATATAATTTATGAAGAACGAGTTTGCATATGAACGACTTATGGGGATGAAAAGTAAGGTTTGGGAGATATATGAAGGACCTTTTCCAATTCTATTTCATAGATACATTTATGATGGTACAGGTATTACTGGCATGTCTGAGACAAAATTATCTCTCTATATCAACTTTATCAACAATTCTAACACTGCTATTCAATTCACCTCTAACGAGTCTACTACTTCTGTCAACTCTCTTGACATTATTGTCACTACTCATACCGCTTACCTCAGTATATCTGTTTACTACAAACTTACTTATGCATAGGAGTTTCTGCTCTACACTTCTTCTCAATCTCCTGCTTGTCGCAAATCTCTGCCATTCTACCAATTTTTTCGCAGTCGCCACATATGAAGTGATGGTGACGACTTCCTTAATAAATCCTCTGAGATGATTCATTTATTTCACAGACGTGCGTTCTTTGACAATGTCTTTTCATCGGCATGGTTTCGTATCGGTAAGTTATCTCAACCTTTGCTAAAACTCAGGGTATTTCGTCCTCCTCTGATAGAGTTCAACTTGTCCTTACCTTTCATCCCCATAACTCTAATGTCCGTCGAATCTTGTTCAAATATTATTCCATCTTCCAGTCTGTTACTTAAACTCGTGCCGCTTTCCAGGAATCTCCTCTTGTTGTCTAGAGGCGTGACAAAAATCTTAGTGATATCTTGGTACAGTCACTGCATGTCTTACTATTCTGCTCATTTTGGCACCGCTGTAAACGCTGTCGTTGCTACAAATGTCCCAATATTGTTCAGATTCGCTCTATTTAATTTCCTAATGCCACTTTCACAATCGATTAGGAATTCACAAGTAAATCCCGTAATGTCATTTATGTTATATGTAAACGATGGGACAGAAGTATACATGTTTAACGGGCTTAAGATTGAGTGACCGCTTGTGTAGGCATATTTATGCCAAAAACACAGACAACCTACCCCGTGCCGCCATTAATTTCAATTGTGATAGTCATCATGGTGCCCTTGATATCCGGGTCACTGCCCTCAGATCCTGTAGTACGGATGACAGATCTAGGTACGCTCTTGAAAATCGATTTATTTTTTAGTTTGGTACCCTCATGCCTTTTGTACTTAATTCTGAACATTCATTTGTTTGAATTTGTGGTGGTGTCGTCCTTATTTATGTATGTCCATGTTGTTTAGGAAAATAATTGTGTATGTTTGTTCTCATATCCTGTCTCCTGTTCAACAAAAAATTAAAATTGGTATTGTTTACATGTCTGCATTCTTAGTGTTTCTGTGGTGGTAGCATTGTTTTTGCTATTTTCATTGTTTTATTAACTGTTTGTTTTGTATATTCTTGACAAAGATCTAACGGTTCGAAACGTAGAAAATGTCTTGTGCATTATTATTTGTATTTTGTAGTGTTTACTCCCCATATCCATTTAGTGATAGTCTGTCAGTTGTCATTAAGTGAAATTCAAAACATGTGTTCTACTTAAGTACTATTCTCATAATTAAAGGTGCATTTCTCTTTTGATTAAAATAATTTGCTACATCTTTATTCAGGAGATTGTTATTCAGTTTATTACTTAATTAAAATAGTATACTACATGATTTCTATGGTTTCTAACTATAGTTTCTGCTATTTTGTTTTGCAATTGATTCAATGAAAGGACACATTTTGCATCTACTTTGAATCGTGACCCATATAATCCCATTACCAGGTTTTGCCTAGATATGGCATAATGTTCATAAGTATGCATTTTTAAGTATTTGGATATGAAGTATTAGTCTTGAGCCGTCGTATCAAGTTCGCTTTCAACGAATGTTTAAAAAAATTTTTTTTCCTTATATGTAAATTAAATTGAAGTAAATTGATTATGATTATTAAATTCTACACAGGTTATATGTTTGCGTCTTTATTATGGGATTATGTGATGTGTTATGTCTATTACTAGTTGGTTGGTTGCTCATTCAGCGGTCCATGGGTTCATGCCCATTGACCCAATGCCATTAAATGACATTATATTGCTGGGAAGTCTGTGGATTTTCACACCTCCAGGAAGGTAGGTTTCAGCTATGCACTGCTCCGATCCAGTGTAGCCAAGATAGAGTTCACTGTGCTCATTCCCCGCCATTAATAGACTACTGGTTATGTCAAACTTCTCTATTGCTCCAGGCATGCAACGAAATGTTCAAGTCAAAAGAATTTTGTCACGTCCTGCGTCACTGTGCCTCTATGATGGGTTTCAGCCATGGTATGGGAAAAAACAGTGCTGTAGTTTCCTCCTCCCCAGTGCTGCTCAGTATATCTCTGGCTCCCACCCAACCACAGAGTTGCATACATATATTTAAACATGAAACACATTTCAACAACAAAATAAAAGCATAATTGTATAGATGACGTGCCATGAAGCTTCTCTAAGAAAATAACCTCAATATAACGGAATGTCATCCACTAAGGTTTTCTGTTGCATGGGTGGTTTGTCTAGTGGGCCATTGGTGAGACCCACAGACGAAACCACATGCGTGTCTATTACTAATAATTTTTTTTCCTTTTTAATTGATGAACCCGTAAAGGTTAAAGACACGTATTAATATCATCACTTTTGGTTCATGTAGGTAATAGTGATAATGTGGCGAAAATAGCAAGATAGGGCAACAGTTGAAATTTTCGCCACACTCTGTTAGCTCACTGTAGCCACACCCTGTCAGTCAAAAGGAATAAAGCTGATAAGATTCAAACATTTCTTTAATCATCATATATGTGCAACTATGTTGTGACTATCAAATTAAGAACTAATGTGAGAGAATATTGTATGATGATGAAAATTCAGAATTATTTTGCTACAACTTAGCTACGGACAATCATGATAAGCATGTATACCATATTTTGCTTTCGTATTATTAACCCTGGCTAACGCCGGGTTTTATTTTAGTATTATATATATATATATATATATATATATATATATATATATATATATATATATATATGCATAGTAGTATTTCAGTGATAACTTGATTAAAGCCCTGACTTTAAAGCGCATATCCGGTGTTTCGATGTCGAAACTGTTTACATCGTAGAAAACAGTAATTTTGTTTTTCAACGTCCAAACTGTAATTTTGGTAATGAAGGGTAATTTCTCTTTCTGTATTCTTCACAGAGAAGGATAACTTTTCTTCTAGTATTGGGGCGGGTCGTGTAGTGTCAGGGTCTTAAATAGAGTAACTATTAACAAAACGGTTTACCTTCCATGTATGTGGTAAGAGAGGACTAAGAAGCTTTAGGGAGTTAGCTGCCCCATCACATATAGGGTCAAAATGAACCAAAAGCCACGTTGAAGTCACGCAGAAAAGGGAAGATATCACAGCTAAGCAGTAAACCATGACACAACACATGCCGTTCTCTGCGGTACATCCCGCTAATTTACAGGAGTTGTGTAACAAACTCAGAAGGAGAAAAGCAGTACTATGCCATTAACGTTTTAGAAGGATATCATGAGTATACAACATCTTAGAGACGAATTTGATGACTCAACACAATGTCTCTATTGTCTATACCCAGGTGAATGATGGTTGATCGTATTCACAATTTCCGTTAAGCGTAGGGGTGGGAGATTAAGCTGTCGTTCCAAGACCAGATGTGTCGCCGTGGTTGCATTCCTTGGTTTGTACAAGTTTATCTTGATGCTTTCTATCTATCATTTTCGTGGTATTCCTTTGGATTTACGCCCGGATATTCTTGTGTTATATGCTATTATTAGTGTTTGGTTTGAGTTCATTCTCATAAGGTGACCGAAGCATTCTACTTGCTATCTTTCCTAATTTCTTCGTTTATTATTTTAGCTAGTTTAGTAACCATTGTAGCTTTTCTCAGACACTTCATTTCACATGTAACGATTTTCCTATGCTGTGAGGCTATGTTTGACATTGGTAGCAGAGTGTAAGTATAAAAATTGTAGATATTATCTGTTTTTAAATGTCCATCTTGATCTTTGTGTGAAGAAGTAATTTGGTATTTCACTGTTTTTGCGTTCTGGCACCTTGTTCCTATTTTTCTGTCTAGTCTTCCATTTTCGGAAAAATGCTTCCTAGATATTTAAATTCGTTGGCCTATTTCACTTTTGGTGTTATCTATTGTTATATCCATTTGTGTCGCAGACTTGCTGATTTTCATAACATCTGAGTTTTAAAAATGTATTTTCATGCTGTACTTCTGACATTCTAATAGCAATACATAAATATGATTTTACACTTTTTCTTCATCTTTGTATATTCGACTTTGATAATCGTCAAAGAGTAGTTCGTTGATTTCATTGTTAAGTTACTCATCAGGTTTATTTGCAATAAACATAATGAATAAATAGCTGATGACACAGCAAGATCTAATTTACTCTATTCTCAACCTTTCTTGCATAGTATATGGAGTTGGAATGTGTTTCTGTATTTACTACTCATATAGTAATATGCAAAAATATTTGCCAATGAATTAACAGACTCCATGATGAAAGAAAATCCACCTATTATTAGAATGATATTTCTGCACTTTCCCAATGCTGAGAATTCAGGTTCCAGCAACATTACGAGAAATGTTATTGTAATTGGAGTAACACAAACGATAAACAGTGTCGAAATCATCATAACCATTTTACATACTTTCTGGTTACAGTTAAACATGTTTTCAGCTTGATCAGAGCCTAAAGATTTACTTCGCCATCTTATTTTCTTCCGCAGCTTTATAACAAGAATTATCGTACAGACTATGATCACAGAGAATGAGGTATAGTGAACAAACATATTGTTGATTGTAAAAGTTACTTTCTCTACAACCTCTCGATTATCTGCATAAATTTAAACAATTAATGTTTTTTGTATATTTCTAGAAAAAAATACTTGACCACGTCTGATGACAACGTACACAGAAGCTACACTTGATTGAGATAAGTATGGTGTAGACAGAGGCACGATCAGAGACACACGTCTTGGCGTTACGATACGCTTTTCCCTGAATATGGTATTAGAAAATAATTCAATCAGGTCTACTTTCATGTGGGTACATAGTTTACAGAGACATTGTCATGTATCCGTTCATTTAGCAAATCAGACATAATTATTACTCATAAGAAGTGGGGTGCAAAGGGAACGTATTGCTCTAGGCGGACCCAGGGTTAGCAGATAACCAAGATCCCAAATGTACCTCCACGCGGTGAACCCTGGAAACAGAAATACAGCAGCTCGTGCTGATTCTGGCCAAATCATTTGGGGATCGTGTCCGAGAATGTGGAGGTAGCAGATGGAAAGAGATTTGACTGCACGAGAGACAGACAATATCTCCGACACCACCAGCAGCACCACATATAGCGACACTGTCGACATACAGTGAAGCTAGTCAGTCCAGTCCGAACATTGGAGGAGCGGCAAATGTAAATGCACGTAAAGGTAGATGCATGGCGAGAGACAAATAGATTTCATACCGAGTACAATGAAACAATGAAAGGGCAGAACAGCGTTAGAGGGCAGCGTGAACTGCAAAAAAAAAATGAAAAGTTCCTAGGAAAGGGGAACTACAAGCTCCATCAGCTCGAGACGAGCTTCTAGTTACCTGTGTTCCTTACAGGCAGAGACCCAGACCCATTCATTGGCGTCTGCTAAAGCAAGAAGACCTAATCCAACTCTAATGTCGAGCATTCCTAAACCGGAAATATGCTCGCGAAGAGAAAGGGTTCCGTACTCGATGCGCTCAGGCACAAAAGGGACAACGATTTAGCCCTGGCCCAACTCTACTGTCAGGTTTTCCTACACCGGAAATACACTTGAAGAGAGAAAGGGTTGAGTACCTGATGGGCTCAGGCACTATTGGGACAAGGACGCTCAGCTCGAGAACGCCTTGCTCTCAAACGCGTTGTGTGAGACTCGAACTTGGATAAGGGGTACACGATGACGGTGAATGACACCTCGGCTAAGAGGGCGAAAGAGCCAGGGTCCAACTCCTCTGTTGAGTTCTTCCCCTTTAGGAACCAGGCCCACGGATGAGAAACGGTTCGGTACTCAATGGGCACAGGCACAGCACGTCCAATTACACGAGGCAAGTTCATAGACAGTGGAACACCTCGTTCGAGTCAGACGAGAGCAAAAAATCGTCTGGTCGACTGGTCTCCACTACGCGTGCCTGGAGACAGATATAGAGGCTGTCACAGGCTAAGGGTAGCCCACCCGAATTGTCAAGGCATGCCGAAATCGGATGTGCTAGGCATACAAGGCGCATAACGGTGGCACAACGTAATCACGCTCCCGGCGGAAATCGCACGGACATCCGTGATGGTTACAATGGAGCGAACGAAAAACAAACAAACAAACTCATAAGAAGTCATATTATATCACGGAACTAATCGTATATTTCAGGAGACATAGTACTTAACTGTTTTATTATATTCATAAAGTATTAGTATAATATATAAGAAAAGTAACACGTGTACAAAAAACACTATACTGAAAGTCGCTCATCGCGAATGTGACATGTATGTTTGTCGACGAAATTGTTCCCAGTTGAGAATGGTAAATTGTCTTGTGCAGTCGATGTTGAAAATCGTTCTCCTTACGGAGAAAGGATTCATGGTTAAGTCGAGACCGAAGGTGGCATAGAATAGCTTCGAATAGAATTATGGTGTGTTCATAAATAGTTGAACGCCGATATTGTCTCCTTAATCACTTGACATATAGGCTTCATATTTTGCAGAAATAATTATTTCACAACCACGTTAAAGATTTATGATTATTATCTAGATTGAATGGATTTATCGCAGCAGTCGCTACGAATGTCGTTTTTAAGGTAGTACTATTTTTCTGTTGATAGTCACAAAAGTAGACGGGATTACGGTACGAATTACCTTATATTATGTCAATGTGAAAAAATGCATCTTATTTGTTTATTGTTGTTTTTTCTCCCCAATTATCTTTTGGCTGTTAGACAAAGTGTGAATGTACTAGCCAATTAAAAGCACGATTAAATACGAAGACGTCATCATTCATTGAATTATAATGCCGTGAAATGTCTTTCGTGCGCATCTTGTCATATTTTGTCTTGTTTTGACAAGACAAGTTGCTTACGAAAGGCATTTCATGCATCAAATAGCACAATTTTGGAACCGAAATTTATATTTACCTGTGAGCAACATTAAGTATGCTGTTTTTTTAAAGATATTTCATAGTTGAAATTTTATTCTTTTAGCGTTCATTCTCAAACTCCCTCTGGATCTCCCTTGTAGCAAGACCATGGTCCTACTAAATTTCTAGCATAATGTAATCCAGAGAATGTAAATAGGGTGTCTCACTGGTTTATTTGCGCTAATGGCCCGACACATCCGTCTTCGTGGGATAATAGTTGAATATATTAATATAATATCACCGCCGAAGACGGATGTGTTGGGCCACTGGTGCAAATACAACGGCAACACAACGCATTTCCATTATCTGGACTATATTCAACTGGAAATCTTGTAGGACCATTGTCTTGTTACAAGAGAAATCCAGTGGGAGTTCGAGAATGAACGCTGAAGAAGAAGAATTAATATAATAGCAAAACGTCATTTTCCTCAAAGGTATATTTCATATTCGATGTGTGTTTATTGTTATTTATTCTAATCATGTTTTTGAAAATAATTACGGCGTATCATAAAGCAGAACTTACAACTATATTATACCCATGTCTTTGAAAATAAAATTCTCTACACTGAAAAGTATAACTATAAAAGTACAATTATTTGTTTCACAAGAAGCGCGACGCGACATTCTATTTAATAGTATTTTTAAGCCCTCAGAAAGAACACAACATGCCATGGGTATAAACTACAAAGCGCTATCAAGGTGGTTACGAGAAGATAACCATAATGTAAAAAAAACACCAAAAAAACAAAGATACGAGAGATACGAGAGGAAAAAAAAAATGTTGCAGATAATTTCATAGTTGAAATTTTATTCTTTAGCGTTCATTCACCAATAGAACAAAAAGATGAACTCTAAACAAGGACAGGGGGAAAACGAGAATAAGTTGGATTTTGTTGACATCAATATAATAGTGAACATATGATATATGTTCATATGTTCATATATAACAATGAATAGTGAAGACAACACAGCCGATCTGACACATTTCTAAATGAAAAGACATATGTGATATTAATATGTAATATATAGCCTATCGTTTCTGGACCATACTGACAATCGTTAAATATAGTAAGCTGTTGTGATAAAATCTTTTGCTGATAACGGAAGTTCTCTCTAAAACTTTAATGAATAGCAAACTAATAGCTGTTGGATAAGAGTTGAGAAACTAACAGCATAGACTGATAATATGACATGCTGGACAATACATTTTCTCCGCATTGTAAAATGAACTTATAAAATATTTTGAGATAAGATTTCAGAATGCCAACACTACTACTAAGACTACGGTATGTACAATGCATTTTTACGTTTATTTTACATTGAGATTATAAACAATAATACAATTATATAAACGTTTAACTGTTACATTTATATCTCGCTAGATAAAATATCAACGCAACGAAAGAAACTATCACATTCAGAATACTTCATTTTTACGCATGCTACATCAAATGAACTGTATCAAATGAACTGTATATAATGAACTAAATCAAATGAACTACATCAAATTCCTGTACCAACAATTACTGTAAAATTTCCACATAAAATAAAATAATTGCTACCTTAAAAATGACATTCATAGCGATTGCTGCGATAAATCTGTTCAATCTAGATAATAATTAATCATAAATCTGTAACGTGGTTATGAAATAATGCACTCATGCAAAATATGAAGCATATACGCTCAGTAATTGCGGAGAAAATATACAATATCTGTGCTCAACTATTTATGACTTAAACCTATGTTTTTTTTATTATTACTTATTGTTATTATTATTATGGTTGAGCTTTGATCATCGTCGATTACGACGGACGAACATCATGATTTCAGAAATAGCAGTGAATCAACATAGAACCGGAACCATCAGCAGTTATAAACTGAGAGATTTACTGAAGTGGAGATCTGAGCACATATGGACATATCTGATGTGCGAAGGTGATAATCAACATATCTAATACCCAATACCTAAGTTCGCAATTTGAAGTGATGCCACCAAGGGATCTCAAAGATATCATTTTGAAAACAAGACGCCCAGGGACTCACCTCTTAAGTAATTTAGCACAAAGCAAACAACTTAAACATTAAACCAAGGGGATCACCCATACATAACAAATAATACAATGGTATAGAATAGAATATTACATAGTATAATGTTACATAATATAATGTTACATGATATAATGTTATATAATGCAATGTAATTAAACGACAAGTGAAATGAAGTCCGAAGATACGAGGAAGGATCGCGTGAATGGTTCACACAACATTCCTTCCCCCAGCCCCATAGAAAAACAAAACCTCAGACATGACTCAATATGGTGTGTCAATAAATTATGTCGACACTCTGTTTTATCATTGTTTTTGTTCTCCTTCCCCAATCAACAACTTGTGAAGAAAATAAGAACCACCTCTTAATTATCTTAATTATCCCACCTCCCCTAATTCTTTGTGTAGAAACATTTCTTTGAAAACGCCATGTTCCCCCCCCCCCCAAGATTTTTACAAACAATGGTCACATTCACTCAATTTAATTGGTATATAAAACTGGTTTTTTTAAAACATCTGCTTTTGTCAAACCCCATTCTCCCTTGACAACAACTATTTAACGTTTCCAGATCTCCCTCCTGCCTAATTTATTGATCACCCCATCAGAGAACATAAAGCAACCTCGTAAACATGACAACCTTCACGATAGTATCACTGGTTTTGTCAAAGAAGACCACGACAATAGATCGGCAATTGTTTAATATTGTTTGTATCAGTATACTGCAGTACTGGGATATTTCCCTTTGGGGTACTAAACATGCATCTATACACCACCCTCTTTGTAACTCAACCATGGCTGTGAGACAGAAAACTGTATGAGTTTAAGTATCATCTCGGTTACTCAAATGAGGAAGACCTATGTGTGTGTGTTTGAGGTCATGTCCGTTACTCAAGTGAAGAAGACATATGTGTGTATGTTGAGTGTCATCTCTGTTACTCAAGTGAGTAGAATCAATGTCTGTGTTTGAGTGTCATGTGTTACTTAAATGAGGAGGACATATGTGAGTGTTTGAGTGTCCTCTCGTTTACTCAAGTGAAGAACACCTATAATTTCGTCAGAAAAGCTATGGCTAAGACCTATGTGCACACAGCTAAAGGGATTATTTAAGTATCAGCATCATCATCTACCTACTCCTAACAAACTTTGGACACAGCACTCTCTTCTCGTCTAACCACTAGGTAAAGTATACAAATAATAATCATCTTTTAATATTTTGAAGTTCAACAGATAAAGGATATGTTGTGAATATGTCAAAGAGAATGTATTGAGGGGTTCTAATATATATATATATATATATATGTTGTGTATGTATATATATATATATATATATATATATATATATATATTATATGAATGCAATTTGTACACTTAATAAATAATTATAAGAGATGTGATTTTAAGAGAAGAAAGAAAATTCAGTGGTCAGCCTAGAAAACTAATTTAGAAACCCTCTGAGATATTGCAGTAAAAATATATTGTAGCGTAAATTAGAAGCAGACTCTCAAGATTTCTAAAGTACGAGATGAGAAGAGCATAACAAATGTAAACATTTAGTAACTACAGAAATTATCAAAGTTAACAGAAGCAAAATAAGATTTAAGAAGACGTTGTTGGGTGGTGCGGTGGTATCACTGTGGTAGGATAGAATTTCACCAACTGAACGTATTAACAACAAAAGATACAGAGTTGTGGAGAAACACAATCACACGTACCACTGAACTTGGCAAGCAATTCATCATCATCATTTTCCTATTGCGCTGAAGCTAGCGCAAATGGCAGATGTCAGATCTCTCCAATTCTGTCTGTTCAAAGCTATTCTGTGCAGTTCTTGATTGATTGAAAAAAGCGTATAGAATTATTTTTATGTAATCGATATTAAAATTAAGTAGAAAGCCTCTATGAAGTGTGATTAAATCAGAAAGGTTGCACACAGTTATGGATATCGCTTTCTCAATCAGCAAAAGCTGGGTTGTGTCACAACACCGGAGCTCTGTTCCTTATGAATACATCTGTTCAGGTCTTGTGTGAAATTTTCTGCCTTTTACTTTAACTAGAAGTACAGACCTAAAGGATCGGCAATACATACGCATCATTCGAATGTAATAAAAGCTGTTATTAAGCTGCTTACTGGAGTAAAAGTAACGTGCGGCTACGCATTGGTCATATACTGGAAATCTACAGCATTGAATGCTGATCTAGCGATGTGAATGCCGGTGTGCAGCAGATGTTTGTCCAGAGCAATGTTACAAGACAACCAAGATAGGAAACTCCCAAACCTAAAGATAAAATGATAACAGAAAATTAAACTTTTTATATATGTACATTTGAAATGATTGATAACATTTTGTCGTTACAGATTATCTATCTAATGACTGTAACATGATAGGAGATCTCTTGCAAAGGTAAATGTAGGGCCCATGGCAGCAATCTGCCGTCGGGGATGAAGATAACTGAGATGAAGATAACTCTTCAAGTACTAAGCTGCAGCAACTATTAGGAGTGGTGGCCAGTTTCCTTCCTTGCTGTCTTTACCTTCCTAACTCATGCGGCAAGTACTCGTTTATAACTGAGTGGTCGTGTCAAGCGAGAATCACGAAGCGGATATTTATTTGTGGTCCGGACGTGGTTTCGAACATGGCAAGCTGTAACCCGGTGAGAGTAAGCAAGGTCACTATAAACTAGGCTACCGTGCTCCCCAGGTCTCTTGAGGAGCTCTAAAAAAATTAGTAAGATTTAATGAATGAATTGTCTAAAATTGTTGTGTTGATAGGGAAACTAATTAATTTTTAAATATGATACAACATGGTAAGTATATAAGTATCTAGCGATGAAATAGTATAGTGCGTGTTTTACTTAGTTACTCAAAGATGACAAAAATGATAAGTAGTAATTAATTAGTTATTTAAAGATGAAATTATAACATGCTCATTTATGAACTATATCAACTGGCGTCATGCGCAATTGTGGCACAAGGCGATGAGGAAATATAACGAGCTGACATGTTTCTGAATCAAAATAGAGAATATAAATATTAAGTGGAGGGTTTCCGCAGAGTGGAAGTTAAGACGATGATGTATGTAAATAAGAGTCTCATCAGTGTATCCATTAAAAACAAAAATTGTGATTGATGATTCAGCAGTTCATGGATTCATGTTGTTTGACAAGAACATAAACTATACAATTACTAGCATTTGTATGGACTATATTCTATATCGACAACTTTAACACTGTTAATAAATTACGTTTATTTAAAAGAACAACTAAAAAAAACATGTTAACTCACTATCTGCATTATGTAGAAAATAAAACATGAAGATCAATACACACAAGACGGAAACTATGAAAATATGCAGAACGCTGCTCCCAATAAATATGCAGATAGAAAACTTAAGAGTAAAACAAGTAACATAGTTCAAATATCTCGGTAGTATTTTTACAAAAAATGGAAGTCTCGATAGAGAAATAGAGACGAGATGTCAAAAGACAAATGCAGTAACATACCAACTGTCACACTACTTTTTTATATCAAGATCGATGTTAAAAGACAAATGATTAAAAATATATTCCTACCAACACTGTGCTACCAGTGTCAAACCTTGTCTCTCTCATATTCACATTACAGAAAGATAGTAACATGTGAGATGAAATGCTTGAGGAAAGCCGCCGGGGTCATCAGGCTCAATAGATTACGAAATGAAGACCAGCGAAAATCAGGGAAAGAATATGTATAATACCTGTACAGATTACATAGAAAGACAGCAGATCAAGTGGTTTCGCCACATTTTGAGAATGCATCACGACAAGTTGCCCGTACACGTATATAACCAAATGAGATCAGCGTACAAAGCCAGAAGAAGACCACGGAAAAGATGGATAGAAAGCGTCAGGGGCATCCTGAACAGACACGGTCATAGCGCAGCCGAGGCCACACATCTGGCTTTAGAATGAAAGCCTGAGGTCCAATCAACCCTACGCTTAAAGACAAGTGGATAACAAGCCACCTTGGGAAAGACAATAGACAATAAATTACATGAATATATTTTTTAAATAATTTATTTACGCCAATTTTTACCAATACCCTGCCGGTCTATTACTGTCAAGAATTTATGGATCCCCCTCCGTCGTTTATGTATGTCTCAACATTTATACCATCTTCTAAACATTTTGAGGTATAAAAGGTACTCAAATAGTTGTTTTTAATTGCGTTTTCAAAATAAAAAGTTTTATTATAAGTGTATAAAAGCACTATTGTTAACGTCATCGTTTGTAAAACATCCCTCCCATTACCAACCACTGGCAAACGTTTAGATACTCCTACCCCCCTAATTGTTGAATTGATTTATAGACAACCAGGTAATGATATTATTCAAACGTCTAGACATCGATTAAAACTGACAAATTTCTCTTGAATCAATATTTGTTTTTAGTTGACTGTTTCAGCCGGCAATCACAGAAAAATCAATACTCGGCTCACAATGCAATCCGAACCCATCGGTTGGGAGCTGTGCAATAAAGAAAATTAAACATAAAATAAACTGAACTTATAAAAAGGTATGACCCTGTTTTGAAGAACGTACTTGACATTTTAGATTACGGCAAAAAGAAAGAGGTAACCATAGGTAAAAGTAACAAGATGTACATTGACAATATGTATTATCTCAGATTACACCACAGAGACAAGTGACAGGATGTTCGAAATCCGTTGAATTGAACTTTTAATATGGATGTGGCACGTAATGATGATTATTGTTAATGATGGATCTAGCATGTGTAGTTGTTGAGTCAATCACTTTGTTCTCAAGAGGTTGCAGGTTCGAATTCTGCTCACAACGTCTTTATTATAGACTGGATTTTTTCGGAGAACCTTGGGATATTGCGTAAAGCTTCGATTAGCGCGATATAATAGTACTATCGGAAATCGGCGTGCTTCTTTGTTGAGAGGGATAAAGTACATACGGGGTTACCAAAATCCAATGAAGATAATCCTTTATGCATTTTGAGTCCTTGTTATATTATTTAATTGTTAGTGAACAAATGTAATAGATAAATTAAAAACTTTACATTCTGTTTCTTACTGTACGTGAACCAACGCAGCAAACTTGTCAGATCATTTCTATTTTGTTAACGAGTTGATGGAGATTTTTCTATGCGCGTTATCACGTGACATATATGAGTAAAGTTCTCTGAACGATACTTTTGTAATCCGTTGTGCCGCTCTTTTAGGGATATGGAATACCTAAAGTAAAATGAAGTTCGTTGGTTGCTGATCCAGCGGTCTATGGGCTCATGCCCTTTGACCCAATGCCATTGTGTGATATATGTATGTGTTTGTGAGCTGTTGTTTTGTTCCATTTGTCTGGCCACGGAGGGAAAAAAGAAGTTGAACCTATACAACATTTAAGCTTTTCTTTCATGGTCCCATTACTGGTACATTAAATTGCGTACATTAAATCGGTACTATCTTCAAAAGTGTAGTGGCAGATACATTAAGGGAGAGACCTGAGCAACCATGGACGTGTGTTCAGTTTGCAGTGATAATGATCCGACGACTAACAGAAACGGAAAACTCGTATTAGTAATTCAAATGCATGTGAAAACACTCTTTCTATGTTCTTCTAGTATTTGTTCTTCCTCTTCTTTTGCGTTCGTTCTCAAACTCCTGCAGATTATCAAGATGTAGTCCGGAGAACGGAATGCAATGTGATATGGGTTAGAACGTTGCTACGATATCTGCGCCTTTCGTCCGACTTAATCATGACTTTGGATTACTATGTCCCCTTATGGGATGTGACAACAAACTCGCCACCCCCTCCATAACCTCCTCAGTCGCCCCCTACTGCATGTACAGTAGAGTAGCTTGTACTATCAGATACCAAGTTGAGTACAAATTCTAATTTGTGCACAGACAACGGTATAAACTAAAGTACTTTATACAGGATGAATTATATTAAGCACGACATGGCAACAACAAGAGTACGAACTCCACTACCAGGTGAATGCAATAGATAAAATATCAGCACATGGCACACATCAAGAGTACGAACTCCATTACCTGGCGCATGTAAATAGTTAAAATCTTCACAACCCAGTATAGGGAAACGCTATGCCACACTACCTGGCACATGGAAAAGAACGTAATCCAATACTTGGTACATACAACTGGAAATGTAACTACCTGGGATAAGAAAGATTAAATATTACACTTCTTGGTACATTAGAAGTGTACACACTCAACTACGTAGTATGTGAACAAGAATGTACACATCAATATCTGGTACATTGAAAACTATCATAATGCTTGCTGATTTGGAATAACATAACAGACTCATGTCTTGTCTTTATTAATGCTTGTCTTGTTTCACTATTTAGATGCCAATGCATAAGCGAAAGCCGGAAATCTACTCAAGCCGTAGAAAAAAGGGACTAAATAAATTTAATAACAAATGTCTACGAAAAATGCTGAACATAGATTGGAAAGACTTTGTCACAAAAGAGATATCCAAACATGAATATGTGTCAACTATTATTAGAGGACGACGTTGGCAGTATTTAGGTCATGTGCTTATATCAGGTGAGAATAGACTTACCGTCTTGGTAAGCTCTGCCATCGTCTGCGACAGGAAATCGAAAATGTAGAAGACCCAGAGCAACACTGCGAAGAACAATCAGGAACGATGGGAATTCTTGATTAGAAAACTGGCCTAATAGCACGTGAGGCATTCCCATAAGTGCTCCGACCTCTGTTCCAGCAGCCATTCGACTCGATGGTGTTTCGAGTCCAATGCCGCCGAAACAGTCGTCGACATCAGGGCACAACTCTGACCCTTGCGAAAGTTTTCTTTGTTGTTCCGCCCACCCACGAAGTGCGCGTAACTACTTAAAACACAACGTCGGCCTGCCGGAACAACATGATAACTGTTATCGAAGGTTACGACTACGGGATTGTATAGATTGACGTGCCATGAAGCTTCTATAAGAAGATAACCTCAATATAAATGCATGTCATCTACTAAAGTTTTCTGTTGCATGATAGGTTTTTCTAGTTAGTCATTGGTGAGACCCACAGACACAACCGCATGCGCACCTTGTTAAGTCGTACGATGGTAATGACAATGGGTAGGCTTATTAGCACAACTTAAGAACTACACCTAGCAGGTAATCGCACGACATGGAGTGTGCCGCCCTAGGTATCAAAGGAACAAACCAGCTAGTGAATTATACGCAAAACATATTTTTATACTATTTTGTAAAGATGATGATTTAGTTAGTTAGTCGTCGGATCATCATCACTGCAAACTGGACACATCAATAGTTGCTCCGATCTCTCACTGAGTGTATCCGCCATCACACCTCTGCTGACAGTACCGGTCCTATGCTTGTTGACCATCATTCTTCTGCGCCCTCCAAAATGTTCACCTCTAGCAACACCGCATTTCAATCCATGATCCTTAATTCTAGCCATTGAAAAGGAATCATCATCCACATTAGTCTCACTCTCGCGTGTTATATCTCTTATGCAGTTCAAAACGTCAGCGCGATCCATCGCCCTTTGCCACAATCGCACACGATGCCAGTTGATCCGCTCTTTCATTGCCTCGAACGCCCACATGTCCCGGCACGAAAATAAATGTAACCGCTTTCAAGCTCGCATTTCTCAAGCCCTCAATCCACTGTTCGCGAACGAGACCCACTTGTACCTTCTTAATCATACTCATAGAGTAACTCAAGATGCAGACCTGCGGTACTTTCTGTGTGCGTAGCTATTCAAATGCCTTGGTCACCGCCATAGTCTCCATGGTCATACTACTCGTAGTGACCGCAAAGGCACCACTTTCCTCCGTGATCGTTTTACCTGCGCACTGAGCTGTAAAGGCCCAAGCACTGCGAACATGCATAATTACAGATCCATTAGTGTATATAAACACATCCCCCTCTTTGGTATTCTCACTGATTAAAGCCTGCACTTCTTTCTCCACATTTGAGGGACACCATTCTCTGCATTCCCTGCTAAGGGATATTACTACTCTCACACAAGTTTCGAAATCTGTGGGTAGACCTATCCATTCCGCACCTGCTGCCACATCCTGTAATCTGCACACGCTTTGTATTACATCCTCAGCACGTCCCATCCACGACCTTCCTCTCTTGAGTCTGCTGCCTTTAACTTTCTGTATTTCGGAATGCAACGGGTGTTCCTTATCTGCATGTATTTGAAGGTACGCCCGTGCAAGGCAATACTGTAATCTATGCTCGGCTGTTGGGCAGTCAAGTAGGTATCGCATAGCTCTTGTCGATGTGTCTCTTGTGCATCCCAGAATGATACGCATTGCTGCATTCTGGACTCTATCCAGTCTTTCGATCTGAGTTTGGCTAAGAGTCAGAATTGCCAGTGCATATTCCACCACAGCCACAACCAAACCCTGGTACAAAAGAAATAACAATCTTTGCTCACACTGCGCAGCAGCCATAACCTTCATTGCTGCTAAGCCTTTGCCTGCCCTTATGATAATGTGGTCAACATGTTCCCTGAAAAAACTCAGGCTTCTGTCAAAAAACACACCCAGATATCTCATTGTGCTAGTTCTTTCTAAACTTTTCCCGGACAACGAAACTTGTGGCATGGGTGTCTTTACCATGTAATTGTTGAAGGAAAACCACGTCACGAATGCCTTACACGGATTAACCGCTCCCGTATCTCGACACCAATTTGTCAGTCTGTCAAGCTCCTTCTGTAGTTCCACGACGCACTCTTCTCGATTTCTGCCCTGTCTATACACCAGGATATCATCGGCATATGACATCGTTCTGCCAACACCTGTGATTTGATTGCCAGCGATATGTACTGTGTATACATTGAAAAGTACAGGAGATAGAGGCGATACCTGTTGCAGGCCAGGGCTAATAACCGTTGGTGTAGATATCCAGTTACCACACTTAAGAACTACAACCCTGTGCATCAGGGCGGCGCCAACCCAACGCATGACAAAAGGATTAACTGCAAGATTTAACAGCTGGTGCATCAAGATATCCAAGGACACCCTATTGTACGCATCCTCAAGGTCTATTGCGACCGCACATGTTTCCATGCACGAATCGAACCCCTCAAAATCATCCTGCGCAAATATGGCTGCATTCTGCAATGTCTTCTTTCCTGGACGATATCCTCCTAACAATGTTGGTAAACACTTATTTCTTTCTAGATAACACGATACCTTCCGGGCCACAATTTTTTCCAAAAGCTTGCCAATCGTATTCTGCATAGTTAATATTCTGCAGCCATGTATCCTGGTGTGGTCCTTCCCAGGTTTGGGTAGTGGAACTAAATAGCTGTCCAACCAGTCTGCTTTCACTGTGCCCTTTAGAAGGTTATTATTGAACATGTCCGCCAACTCTCCCAAGTCCTCATCCGTTCTTCGACTAATGTCATCGTATCTAATGCCATCTGGCCCTGGTGATGTATTTTTTGTACTTTTCAGTGCCTTCCTGATTTCTTCAACTGTGATTAGCATATGGTTTTCCATGCTCAAGTTCTTACACGTGTCTGTGAGCGTTTTCCTGATTTCTTGATATGCCTCCACATTTCTCTGACCAATTTGTGCGGTGTAGATACGGACCTGGTGTGCCTTAACGATGGCTGCACAACAAGGATGGCAAGCAGGGATGGTGATGATGATAGCGCTATCGACCTGGCATTGGTGTCATCAGCTTCTGTGGCTATTTGCAAATGGGACGTGCTGGGGCATCATGGCAGTGACCACCTCCCATGTGTTGTTCTCTTAAAAAATGACAAAATTAAGCAGATACGGCCGAAGGTAAGATCCTTTAAATATGATCGCAGAGGAGTGGATGTTGTGAGCAGAATCGACAAGACAAGCGTAAGGCTCAAGTAGTGGGAAATCTAGTGTGGGATAGGGCCCCCTGGTGGAACGAAGTGGTTCAAAGGGCATGGAGCGAGAAACGGAAAGCAGTATCACTATGGCCAAGGGCACGGAAACGTGTTGCGGCTCAGCCCAGGGAGGTCGCACAATGGAAACGGAAGAAAGATATCTTAGTCCAAACATTCAAAGATATTGCAAAGTAAGCAAAGGCGTCAAAATGGGACGAATTTTGCAAAGAGATCACACGCGAAAAGTCACTATAATTGTTCTGGCGGTTACACAAATCCATGAATGGTCTCACAAGACGCGCGAATATTGCCGATTTCCAGAGCGACGATACCGTCTGGCAGAAGACGGACGACACAAAAGGTGCGGCGTTGCTGGCACACTACACCGCACACAAAAAAGATGATGATTTTCCAGAGATTAATGTGAAATCCATAAGACTTAACTTTTAAAACACTTAGCTAAGCTCTTAGCGGTGAATAGTCTCATCTCAGGGGGAGTCTAGTCAAACTTGTATATTTGAAGTGTTGTGGGTTTCCATAATGGGAAATCTTCACTATATACTCATGACATCTACCTTGTTGTTTCACTTTGACGGTATTTGGTCCGATATGCTATTGATGAGACATTTAGACCTTCTGCATGCGAGCTGATTAGTGTACATTCTTTTTCATAGAGAAAGAAATGTATATAATTCTATATTTACAAAACATAAATAGGTTTTCAATGCTATCATTTTTTTTCTTGATTTCCTAACCATTCTGTACTATTTTGTACATGTTAATACCCTGTGTATGGTCAGCTAATAGAATGCAAAAAATAGAAACTCAGATATTATAAACACATTTAAGATTCCAGAGTGTTGGCTACTAAACACAATAGCAAAAAGAAAACTACACCTGTTTGGTCATATAAAGAGACAACATTTTTTAGAAAGAGAAATAATGCAGGGCAGAGTACCTGGGAAGAGAGGAAAAAGGGCAGACCACGAAGACAATACACTGACGACATTTAAGATAACATGAATACATAGTTGGAAAATGCAAGCATCATCACCCAAAACAGAAAGGGATTCAGAGAGTTCATTGGGAAGACAACGCTCTTGAGAGAATACGTCACATGACACAGACTCAAGAGTTTTTATATTTTATTTGTGAAACTTTTCACTATAACAGTTGTTATAAACGTCTAATTTATTTATTGTATAGTATAAAACCGGTATATGTTAGTCAGGTATATAACATTTAAACAGTATAAACTATATTACTCTAAGTATTACTATTCACTTTCGATCATAATGTCCTACAGAAGGTTTGTCTGTTTTTGCTGCTTGCATAATATTATAGGAGTATATTTGTTAATTTCGTCCATCTTATTAACTGCTTCAAGCACATGCCTTTCCGCTACTACAGTCAAGGTATCAGTATGATAGTTGGAAAATACATTGTAATAGGACTAACACAGATTATGACAATTCTCGAGTTTATTATAACCAGTTGACATAGTTTCCGGTTATCCGTGTACACTTTTTCGACGTCCAACGATTTAGTCCGCCATTTTTGTTTGCTGTACAGTCTTATTACCAGAACAATCGTGAAAATAATAATGATTACAAATGGCGTAAAGTTAACAGAAAGGTTTTTTATAGCAAAAGTTGTTTTTTCGATAACTTCTTGATTCTCTGTATAAATTAGCGCCATGATGGTTCTGTTTCTGTCTGGACAAATTACATTTCCATGTCTGTTGATGACATATGCAGGAACAACACTGGATGTAAGGAAAATAAAGGTAGCGACAACAATGGCAGATGTTCTTTTCGATGTGACAATATGCTCGACCTGTTGGTGATATTAGCAGCAGATAAAAAACTGTAATGAAAACTATAGTCATATAACATGAAACTAACGACAGTCACACTCATGTTTCGTTACAATCATTAGTCAGACACAGTCAGAGTTTCATTCCACCTGTAGTTAGTCATATTAACAGCAACACTCCTTCCTCATTTAGTGACGTTAAAAGTGGCACTTCTCCCTCCTTCAGTCACAGTAAGAGTGACACTCCTCCCTCATTTAGTCACTCTGAGAATTACACTCCTTCCTCCTTTAGTCGCAATGAGAGTGACACCCCTCCCTTATTTAGTCACTGTGAGAATTACACTCCTCATTCATTTAGTTACACTTTTAATATCTGTATGTTTTGACTCGCTCGTGTTTTGCTGAGAAACATACGGGGAGGAGAGATAAACAACATTATTTTCTTTCCATGAATGTCGTAGGAGGCAATTAAGGTTATTTTGGGGATGGAGTTGACAATCTGACAATCGTTGCAGAAATTGCAACTAATCTGTTTACCACGAATTAACCCATTTCGTTCTCTATCCTATCTGCAGGAGCTTTAGAGCCAAAGCAGAAGAATAAATATTGACATTAATTTCGATAACACCTATATCACATACACTTTGTTACATTGTTAATAACACTAAAATCACATAAACTTTGTTACATTGTTAATAACACTAAAATCATATACACTGTGTTACATTGTTAATAACACTAAAATCACATACACTGTGTTACATTGTTAATAACACTAAAATCACATACACTGTGTTACATTGTTAATAACACTAAAATCACATACACTTTGTTACATTCTCAATAACACCAATATCATATCAACTTTGTTACATTCATGTGATGATGATTTTTCTTTTACATTAATAAAAAAATTGCGCTAAATGGCAGTTTTACATTAAACATGTATATATAACTGAATCGACACAAACAAAATATCCCGACCATGATAAAAACAAAACCATAATGAAGGAGCACAGTTTCTAAAAGACTACGTTGAACTCTTTAATAGAAACAATATGCGATACGGGAATACGAAAGCAGTGCAAAAGAATACAATGGTATGGAAATCTCATAGCTTGCATGTAGTATATATAACACGTTAGTATCCTTAATATTTCCAGATAGAAATGAAAGAAGACCTGACACAAGCAACAACGAATCCAGAGTTTCAGCGGTTGTAAAATGAATTGTTATTGTAAGCTAATACCATATAACAGACGGAAGGATAGGATGTGGTTGTTCTTTAAAAAAAATTGTGCGAATAGTATTCATAGCAACAACCTCAGAACACTTTTGGTTTTGATGGGCAGGATTTCAGCAGAAAAGCAATGTAAGTGGTTGGATGAGAATAGCATGTTGGTTGTAACTGATATATCAAAGACGCCACTGTGCTTAGGATCGCTAAAATGGGCCGCTAGAGAGGTGGGTGTCATGTTATCACAACGAATATCATAGAATTGCCATTGTTTTACATTTATCAACTATAGCAATACGGTATTACAACCATTCTCGCAGGTTCATATTGTGTAATATTCTATGCAACACGTTTGTATAGATGGGATAGTAAACTGAAGAATTAATTCTTCTATGTTTCCACAAATACGATCAAAACACGGGTGGACGAAACATAGCATAAAGCATTAACAACCACTTGGGACTTAAATTAAATGTGCATGGAAAGCACAATTTTAACCAAAAGACTGTATCCCTATATTTTTTATACATACCTTTAGTGAAACTGTTCTATATGAGCATCTCTCCATTGTTATGAACTCACTGTTAAGCTTTGGTGACACAAACAGTGGTCGAGCAAATTAATCCTAAGAGGAAATAAAAGTTTAAGAAAAATGAATTCTCTTTTTGTCACATATGCTAGTGTTTACAGAAATCATGATTTGTTATACCAATAACTAGTAATTATGAATATAAAATGAGAGATATATAGTTATATAATTTTGTGGCTATAAATAGATGATAAATATCAGCAACTAATTTTTGACAGAGTTGTTGATCCCATGCACATTTCGTGGTCTAGTCATCCCAGCTATGAAAGAATAACAACATTCCTAACAATCTATGAAATTAATTATGACTATTGAAATTACTAAAATTGTCTTCAGTGATTTCTCTTGGTAGTATTGTGATAGGCATGTGCATCTTCACAGACGATGGGCATTGTGATAGTTACTTGCGTGGGCGTTATACAAGAAACACGCCTGTGTAAATTGGCAAAACGTATAATCACAATGATTCACACATGACTGCTTGTCCGGGCAAGTTTTATAACGAAGCTGTCTTGACCATATGCACGAATCCCCTCTCGGATCTGTTAATTAGTTTTAAAAGAAAGACAACGCAATACAAGAAGAAATGAAGTGGATGCCAGAAGATGGTTTAATGTACCATCTACTGTCTGATGGCATCTCATCTGAATTTTTTCTAGGGGCGTACTCTGGTAGACTAATTCACGCCCTCACTAACCAGATATGGAGTCTAAACTCAAGTTTCACCTTATAACGTGTATAATGGGCATAAACAAAGAAAGTATCTGAGATTAAGCTGAATGCCTGTGACATATTTCTTCGTCGGACATTCACGTTTTGATCTCTAACAAATATCAACTATGAAGCTCTTGCTTACTATGGGAAGCCTCTCGTTTCTACGTTGTTTTGTTCATTCCTAGAAGACTTCATTACTTCTAGGTTTTCAATACTTCGAGAAGAAGCATCTGATAAGCAGTGTTGTGTAGTATGAATCTCACATGTTCAGCCATTGAATATGCACATAATGAATACTATTATCTCTGACAACATGCCATGGTTTAAACGTTGGTCACTTTTGGCAGCAAAAATTTACATCTTCTTCTTCTTCTTTCTGTCCTCATGTACCTTTCGGTGTTGAGGGGAGAGTGAGTGTACGGTCTTTTGCCCTTCTATTTGCCTCCTCCGCTGTTATATTTCCGAGTGTCTCTAATACACTATCTATACACCTTTTACGAGGGCGTCCAATAGGTCTCCTGTTGTCGTATCGTTTGTTAAAAATTTATATGAATAAATAATTTCAATATTGTCAAGAAACTCAAGTAAAATGTAATCAATCATCATCACCAGGCATTAGCATGCCGGCTAGCGTAGGCGATCATGACTCTCCACAGCTTTTTATCTCAGTATTATGTATCAGGATCGTTGGTGTTTCCCTGCCGTGCCAGGTTAAGCTGTCTATTGTTTTCTCAAATTGTCGCCAACTGTCTGAGTTGCCTTCAATCGATCCTGTTGTTACTATGTTCACCAAACCTCCTTGTCTCATAGAATGGCCCAATAATGAAAATTGTCTTTGTTTTATTTCATAATGAGAAGCCAACAAGACAACACTTAGACATTCATACATAGGGTGTTTCCTGCTATACATAGGGTACATGAAAGTCAACGTATAATGGCGTATACACTCAAAGAGACATCTGTGCTTCTATGGGCTTGTCCGGAGTGCATTGACGATGATTGAGCGACCAACTAACTGCGTAAATATATAAGTTATTTATAGATCTGTAAAAAGAAATAATTAATAAGAAATTGTATTTCCTATCGAAACAAATATGCTTTGTTCTCATTACATTGAGTGTTTGCGAAATTTCACCACATTATGGCTGTCTGCCAATTAATCCTGAAGAAACCACTGATACGGACTAAGAAGAATTTATGACTAAAAATACCAAACTGGCAGACATCGTCACGAGATCAGGACGAATACATATATTTTAATCTCAGAAATCTTGAATATTGTGTAGTGTTAAGGGTATGCAGACGAGCACAGAGATGAGAAAAAGTATTTCCAATATTCAGTCAATACACCTTCTTGTTTATCACATTGGTCATGTATGTTGTATTACACAAACACACTCACACAAATACACATATAAATATATATAACAGGCAATATTATGTTAAATGGGTGACAAGATATCTGACGATATTCACTGTAAGAAACTCACTGACAATATTATGATAGCTAAGCAGCTTCCAGAGACATGGATCGGGCTGATGTTTATTTATTTTATGAAACATTCCATTATGGTTGTTCATTGCCATTATGTTTCCGGAAAACCGTAATGGATAGAGCACTGCTATTTATCAGGTTCATGTACTGACCACGTATAACCTGACGTATGTAACTGAGCGCACGCAATTTACGGAAACATATACATGAAGGTAACTTTTTGTGCCTCCTAAATTTACAACAACAAAAATACAGTAAGCTTCATCAACTTTAATGCATTAACGAATGACTTCCGCATATTCCAAAAATAAAACCCCAAAATTACTAGTTCTGATTTTTTTGAACGGTACTGTCAGCGTCCGACGAGTCATGCCTAAGGAGATCTATAGCATTTGAGTGATATTCCTGTTTCAAAATGAACATAGGTTGTTGAAGATGACCACGTTCGTGTTTGAAGATGAACATGTCAGTACTTGAAGATTACCTCGTCATTACTTGATGAAGACCACGTTAGTAACTTACAGCTGCAAGCCCAATGCTAAGACCGTGTTGATTGAATTATTTGACTTTTATTAATCGAATTATCATGAACAATTCACTATTTAAGAGTGTCATAAGACGTATTCTCTCCAGAAGTTCTCTTCCCAATGAACTTCTTTCTCTGTCGTAGGTCATGTGGTTTGCATTTTCCAACGACGTATTCATGTTATCTTTAATGTCGTCAGTCTATCGTCTTCTTGGTCTGCCTTTCTTCTCATCCCATGTTCTATGCCCTCCATTATTTCTCTTCATAAAGAATTGTGTCTCTTTAAATGACCACACATGTGTAGTTTTCTTTTTGTTATTATGTTTAGTAACCATCACGCTGGAATCTTCAGTGTGTTTATAATATCTGCGTTTCTCTTTTTTCCTTCCATGATATTCTAAGTATCTTTCTGTAGCATTTCATCTCAAAGGCGTTGATCTTCGTTGCCGCTGTTTTACTTAGGATTCATGTTTCGCACCGTATGTTGCGACCGGAAAAGTAAAAGTTCGTAGGATTAGCAGTTTCGTTTCTATTTTGTAGTTTTTTCATGTTTTTCAATCGTGTTATTTTACAATATGATATTGCCAATCTCTTCCTTAGATACAAGAGTGGCATTGTATATTTGCACAACAATACAACAAGGAGTGCTAGAAAAAGTTAATACTATCACAAGGTGACTCCTATTTAGCAGATCGATCCAACAATAGTGAATGTGTAACAGTTTTCCATAGAATGAAATAACCCCGGGAAGGTATTGAACAGTCATCATGTGTGTATCTATATGTTGCATTGGAGTGTCTAAATTACGTGCCAGTAAAAACATATCCTAGATTCTTAGTCTATTTCACTGGAAAAGACACCCCAGTATAGTGACCCTACGTGGCGAAATGTTTATTGATATGTTGTTATCATCTGATTAAAGCATTTCTGAATTATTTAAAACTATGTACATATATGTCTATATATATAAATAAATATCTATAATATATTAAAATTACTAACTCCTTGCATGTATTTATGCGTAGCAATTATTTTTTGTGATGTCTCACAATCTCTGAGCTACTTATATTCATCTTTGAAGCTTATTTATCCGAATTAAATGATCTCCATTTAACACAATTACAAGTAAATCAATATTGTATACTAAGTATACTTTGTATTCGACTTTGTATAGTAAGTGTACTATTCAATAAGAGCCGTCATTAAAACCTTACTGTCAAAACCGAACTATTACATTTAGCCAAAGTAATAGTTTTATAGCTCAACATTTCAGTATGCAATTAAATGATTTGACACGATAGTTATTATCTGTATCACATATTTTTAGTTTTACCACCGAACATTTCTTTAGAATACAACTATTTCTCGTGGACTTGGATAATGTATATTGGCAGTGTCAGAAATATATATATATATATATATTATAGTACCTATATCATTTCTGAATGACCTATATTTGATTATAGTCTTACGAATTATATACTAATTCTTTCTTACAGTTTATAACTTGTATAGTGTTAGAGTGTATGACTAATATTGTACTTAGTTTATGAGATAGTTCCAAAACATGTTAGTTCGCTATTCATTTGACGTTGTATGTTTTCGATGGTTAGACAGTATGGCTACGTTCACACATTAAACGCAGGATGTTGAGTTATAGACATTTTGTTAGGACATGACAGGACAAACTGTAAGTTTTTACTAACATCTACGCCAGTGCTCAGAATCAGTAAGTCTTCTAAGAAGCATTTTCTTGCATTCTCTCTTTCTCTCTCTCTCTCTCTCTCTATATATATATATATATATATATATATATAAGTAGGTATCAACCAATCAGTACTGCTCCGTGCCACTGCAGCTAGGATAGGGTTCACTGTGCCCATTCGTCGCCACCAATTTGCTACTGGTTATGTTGAACTTCTCTATTGCTCCAGTTATGCAATCAAATGTTCAAGTCATAAGGGATGTCACGTCCTGAGTCACTGTGCCTTTATGATGGCCCCCAGCCATAAGAAAAATACAGTGCTGTTAGTTTTCTTCTCCCAGTACTGCGCAGTACATCTCAGGCTTACTCCAAACCACATACATATATACAAATAATAAAGCATAAAACACATTGCAACAGCAAAATAAAAGCTTCTGAAGGATAATTGTATAGATGACGTGCCATGAAGCGTCTATAAGAAGATAGCCTCAATATAATGGCATGTCATCTACTAAAGTTTTTGTTGCGTGGGTGGTTTGTCTAGTGTGTCATTGGTGAGATTCACAGACGCAACTGCAATCGCATGCGCTATCGATGTGGAAGTTCTACAAGTACACTTCGATAAGGTTTTCGAAGCGTTTATTTTGTAAATCGGCCAGCCGTTTCCTCTTTAACGCATTCAAATATATTAGCTATTTTGGGATGCGCTTTCCAGGGATGTGCGCAACATCTGCGGTCCTCCTCAGTTGGGCCTTTTTGTAAGGATGCTGGAATATTTGCTCCGATAAGGACTTCAGTATCAGGTACTTTGTCTTGCCACTTTATCATGACAAGTTTATTGATACAGCATATATCCGCAAACCTTTAAATGATTTAATGTTAGTTAGCTAGTTAGTCGTTAGATCATTGTCACTGTATTCCGGACAAGTCCATAGGTGCTCAGATATCTCCTTGAGTGTTTTCGCCATTATACATTGACTGACTGTCTCATTACACCGTTAATTGACCATCATTCTTCCTCGCCCACGAAACCGTTCCTTTCTAGAGACACTATATTTCAAACCAAGCTTCCTTATTCTAGTCATGGAACAAGAGTCATCGTCACTTATACAGTCATTTGTTCGTGCGTTTTCCCGTAGAACGTTCAAAATGCCTGCCCGATCCATCGTTCCGTCAACAGCAGTAGCTGCGTGTGCGGCCAAACTATCTGCCCTCTCATTACCCGGACTCCTGAATTTTTCGACACAAAAATAAAACATCACTTTCCACACGCAGAAATTATTCACTGCATTCAGCCATTATTCCCGAATTCATCCCGCTTGCACTTTTACAATCACTCTCATCGAGTCACCGAGTATATAGGTATATGTCGCAGTCTGCGAGCATACCCATTTAAAAGTTTCGGTTACTGTCAAAAACTCCATTTCATGCTGCTTGTCGTCTGAGCGAAAACGCCACATTCCTCTCTGATGGTCTCCCCCACCTTTGAGCCGTTAAGATCCAATACTCCTGATGTGTCTCTCAACCGTCCCATCTGTATAAATATTATTATAACATCTTCCCTGGAGTTCTCGCAGATCAGAGTCTGCACCTCCGACTCCAGGATTGTCGGACACCATTCCTTGCGTTTGCTTTTGAGTGTTATTATTACTTTGAAAGCCGTCGGATACTCTAGCAGCTCCCGACTCCATTCTGCACCAGCTAGAACGTCTTTCACTCTGCACATACCTTGTATAATGTTTTGTGGTATGCCATAAGTAAAGTAAAGTAACGCATAGCATTTATTAATGGCGTAGTGGTGTGAGATGTTAGCGATCTCACATTTCAGAGGCTCTGCAAGCGAGGGCGGTAGCCATCTCCTCTCCCTCGCAATCTTTACTTCCCGGATTAATCCGGTACCCATTTACGGCTGGGTCGACCCGGGAGCCGTTGCGATCTGAAAAACATTTCCGCCTCAGCTGAGAAATGAACCCAGGACCTAGCGATTCTGACACTGAGTCAGACTCCAACAAAAATTTATTTAATACTTTAACACAATACAATCAAGTGGACTAATTAGGAATCATTCTTCAAAACGGATGTGTTTACCTTTCCCGTGGTTTTCATTGGTCGCTTTGTGTATACTTTGTGTCGACAGTGGCCAAAAATCAGGACATAAATCAAATAACATCACGTGAAAAAAATGATAACATAATGACTCCATAGGACTGTATTGTGTAAGGACTGGAGTAATAAAATCGTCAAATGTTTCTTTTCTATTAAGAAATGGATATGATAACACGTTTTAGATAGATAAGGTGGTCTGTGTGATGCTGATTACCGTTTATTCACAGATAATCACGAACTAGCACCAGCTGTACACAAATAGTTATATATATATATATATATATATATATATTTTTTTTTTGCGCCAGTAGGTGACTTACTCCAACAACAGCTAAACAGTCAATAATAAAATGTAAGACAAAGTTGTAACATTGTCAACACACTGTACATACTCATGAATACCACTAAGATGGACGCACCATAACAATTGGATTTAAATATAGAAAATATATTGGAATATAATAATATGAAATACGTTTTATGTTTTTCAAAAATTAAACCTTATTATAGTGATAGAATATAATCATAGAGAACATCACATCAATAATTTGTAATTAGAGTAGAAACATCATTTGTATCATTGTAATTATTTTTAAATTCGTCTTCTTTTTATATCCATTTGTACTTTGCATAGTCATGGGTGGAAGAGTTCTCTGGGGATGGCTTTTTTTGTGTGCTGCATATATGTTTGTTTTTTCTTTGACTCCTTTAATTTTGTAATCCATCGTTTTTAACCATCATGCTTGTGTAGTAATGCTTTTTGAGAGACATTGTCTGATAGTAGTCAGGAAGCATGGGAAAAATAGTTAATCTGTTGTCTTCTGATGTAATCTAGGATTGACATTGTGTATGTTAATCCTGATGTTTTAGTCTCTGATTTTATCTCTTTTTATTACTCCGAGGATTCTATGTTGACAAGTCATTTCTATTTTTAAATTCTGGTAAAGATAAAAACAAACCGGTAGGGAAAAAAACAACTAGATACATATATCTGACATTAAATGCAAACAGAATGCAGCGCCACTTTTAAAGAATATAATTATACACGATGACAATGATAATTTTCTATTACTAATATGGCAATCTTGCATTATATTAGACTTATTTAACCGTACGCATTTCCGTATATTGTATTTCCCTGTATTAGACTTATTTAACCGTACGCATTTCCGTGTATTGTAATTCCCTTTATAGACAATTCATATAGTAGTGACACTACACTGAAATATTCGTGTTTAATTGTATGACGACTATGGTGTCTAATTTGCCATATATGTATATACGTAAGTTAAAGGACGCAAAGTATGAGAAAAGCTGTCACCAGAAAGCCACAAATTGCCATCGATGGTGATGAGCTAGAGGTTGTCGACAACTTTATATATCTAGGATCATCAAGATAAAATAAGTTATCACTGCCTCAAGATATACGTGTCAGAATTGGCAAGGCATATACAAAAATGAACGGATTAACAAAATAGATCTGAGGAAACATAAAATTAACAAAGAAAGTAAACTGTTGGCAAGTTGCATCCTCTCGTCATCAAGTGCCGTCTCCGCAACGAAGGTTGGCTGCAACGTATCTCCAACATCTCCTGTCTCTTGTCTTGGTGGTGCACTCTGCTAGACTGTAACCTGTCCATCGTGTAATGTTACTCTCCCACTTGTATCTCTGCCTACCTCTTGCTCGCTTCCCTTTGACTTTACCCTCAAGTAAGGTCTTCAATAGGGTGTCATGTCTTTTAATGTGTCCAAAGTATTTTATTTGCCTGATCTTTATTTCTCTTAGTAGTTCTTTCTTCATATTAAGTGTTTTTAGCACCTCTTTATTTGTTTTCTTCTCTTTCCATGATGTTCTCCCTATTCTTCTATATACCCACATCTCAAAGGCATCAATTTTGTCTTCTAATTGTTTATTTAGTGTCCATGTTTCTGAGCCATACATTAATATGGAATAGATGTAGCATTTTATAATTCTCATTTTTAACTTGTTTGTAATTTGTTTAGATATTAATAATTTCCTCATGTCATTGAAGGTACTTTTAGCCATTCCTATTCTCCTTTTAACTTCTGTTTCACATCTGCCATCATTTGTGACTATGTGTCCAAGATATTGATACTGTTTTACTTGTTGTAGTTTCTCTCCCTGTATGTTTATGTTTACCTCCTGTTCTTCTGTGTTTTTGCTGATTATCATGGTTTTTGTTTTTTGAATGTTTATATCCAGTCCATATTCATTACTTGATTTATTGACTTGATCTATTAGTCTTTGTAACTCATGTTCACTTTCTGCTAAAAGAACAGTGTCATCTGCATATCTAATGTTGTTTATTATTTTCCCATTGATCTTGAGTCCTGGTATTTCTTCTATATTTTTAAAGATATTCTCTGTGTAGATATTAAATAGGCTTGGTGATAAAATGCATCCTTGTCTTACCCCTCTTCTTATTTCTATGTACGGTGAGTAGCTGTTTTCACACCTTATTGATGCAGTTTGTTCCCAATATATATTTCTAATCAGCCTGATGTCTTTTCCATCTATGCCTATTTCTTGAAGACATTTGATTAATTTTTCATGTTGGACTCTGTCAAAGGCCTTGCTGTAGTCTATGAAGCAAATATAGATACTTTTTTGGACTTCTATATATTTATCTATCACTAGCCGGATACTCAGTATAGCTTCTCTGGTTCCTTTGTTTTTCCTAAAACCGAATTGTTCTTCACCGACCTCCATGTCTATCTTGTTCTTAATTCTTTCATGTATTATCTTGAGAAGTATTTTAGTTAGATGGCTCATTAGACTTATTGTTCTATAATCTGTACAGTCCACAGCCCTGGGCTTCTTAGGTAGTGGTATGAATATTGATGATGTTAGGTCTTTAGGTATATGGCCTGTTTCGTATATGTCACTGCAAATTTCTGTGATAGTATCTACACCAAATTCATTTAGAGTTTTTATTATGTCTGCTGTTATGTTGTCAGAGTTGTTATGTTGTATGCATCCTCTACGACAGGTAAACATTGGCAATTTATATGCACCAGAAGAGACAACTAAACAGTTTTCAAATGCAGTGTCTATGTACAAATATTGGAGTAGGTGGCAGGATAGAGATGACTTTAGCAGTTTCTTTCATACTAAGAGATGAATAAGGATGGTTTAGACAATCATTTATTTCTATAAGATGAATAAGGACAGTTTATTCAATTATTTATTTCTATAAGATGAATAAGGATGGTTTAGACAATCCTTTCTTTCTAAGAGATGAATAAGGATGGTTTAGACAATCCTTTCTTTCTAAGAGATGAATAAGGATGGTTTAGACAATCCTTTCTTTCTAAGAGATGAATAAGGCTGGTTTAGACAATCATTTATTTCTATAAGATGAATAAGGACAGTTTATTCAATCATTTATTTCTATAAGATGAATAAGGATAGTTTAGATAATCATTTATTTCTATAAGATGAATAAGGATAGTTTAGACAATCATTTATTTCTATAAGATGAATAAGGATAGTTTATTCAATCATTTATTTCTATAAGATGAATAAGGATAGTTTATTCAATCATTTATTTCTATAAGATGAATAAGGATAGTTTAGATAATCATTTATTTCTATAAGATGAATAAGGATAGTTTATTCAATCATTTATTTCTATAAGATGAATAAGGATAGTTTAGACAATCATTTCTTTCTAAGAGATGAATCAGAATGGCTATACGATGAATAAAGATGGTTTAGACAATTCCTTCTTTCTAAGAGATAAATAAGGATGGCTTAGACAATGCTTTCTTACTAAGAGATGAATACGGCTTCTTTAGACATTTTTTACTAACCATATAACAGTGATGTATTGGACAGAATAATCACTACCACAATATGCTTCATGCGAAGTCTGCGCAGACTCAGATGGTTGCGACATACAAGGAGGATGTGAGATGGCAGAATACAATAATATCTACTTTATCGAGAACTGCAATCTTGAAAAAGATCTCTGGGTCCACCTATACTTCGGTACAATGACATGTGAAAAAGCGATATCCATGAGGCAGGTTTTGATACGGAATCGTGGTAACAGGATGTCATGTAACATGTATAGCGGAGACAAATCAGGAATGGTATCTTCTACTCGTTCGTAGTTTGACATGTCTACACAGCAAGTTTTCTTAATAAATGCTGCTGTATTTGAAAGCTCCTCATAGCTCCTATACATCTTTCTGTGGATGTTCATCTCTGTGAGCCAGTGTTCTTTTCTTAACTAGTTTAGTGTATTGCATTCTTGCAGGATATGTTCAGCGGTATGTGCTGCATGCCCACAAGGGCACAGAGGTGGTGGAACCAGTCTTAGTCTATTTAAGTGGCTGTTAAATGATAGCAGTTAGTTCAAGTGCTTCACTTTTAAGAAGACACACAATAATACACGCTGTCTGTGAATCATATTACATGCTGTGGGGTACTCTTTATAGCAAGATTTATTTTGTGAATCACATGCAGCATCGCCACTGTTCGTACTTTTTTTATTTCTTATAGCACAACAATACTATTATTGTCTGGAATGACAGAAAGTTGCCTACTATAATTGAAATAAGGCTTAGGTTTCTGTGTGTACTTTTATAAAGCTTGAATTAGGCTGCATATATGACAAGTTGTCTTCTACTAACTGTGAAATGTGTATTATCCATTAACAATTATTTATTTACGTACGTGATACTTGTTTATGTTTATTGTTTTGTTCTTAATTTCGTTTTATGTTTAGCTAATTGATGACGGTTATGAATTTCATAATGCGACGATTGGACAATGTCACGAATTTACAGGAAATTAAGTGTTATAATATGTCATATAGATGCGAGACTTGGACTTTAAACAAGACAATATCCAAAAGAATACATTAATTAGAAATTAAGTGCTACAGAAACATCCTACGAATATCATGGACGGAGGAAAGGAATAGCATTGAAGTTTTGTAATTACTTAAACTAAATGAAGTATGGCTTCTAAATACCATCATAAGAAGGAAGCTACAGTATTTTTGACGCTTAAAACGACATGATGGTATCGAAAGGCTGATTCTAGAGGATAGAGTGCCGGGAAAATGAAGAAAAGGAAGACCAAGAAGTCCATGTACCAGCGACATTGAAGAATGTATGTACATGTCTCTGGCCAATGCAGGCCTGCTTGACCAGAACAGAGAACCGTTCAGTGTCTACGACGAAGACAACGTTCTGGGAAAAAATATGTCACTTGATATATATATATATAATTAATGTGAAATCAACCTATTAAGAGATGTTGTAACACATATTTATTTTCTCCGACATCAATAACAAAAAGAAAAAAAATACAATTGTCATGTGGAAAGTTAACCATATGGTTAGCTCCTTGTTATTGAATAGAACGAAAGGTTGCTCACTAATAGTTACATATAATCTACAATTAACATAGATCATATTCGTTTTCTTTGTTTTATTTTGTTCACAGGAAATACGAAGATCAATCTCATGTTTAACAAGTTTAGCAATTAGTTAATTAGACATTTCTTTCTTTCTAAGAGATGAATAAGAGACTAAACATTTCTTTCTAAGAGACGAATAAAGAGGCTTTAATTTCTTTATGTTTAAGAGATAAATATGATGACTTTGAACATACATTTTATACTTTCTAAGATATGAATAAAGTGGCTTTAACATTTCTTTCTTACCAAGATGCATAATGTGGCTTTAGACATTTATTTCTTACGAATAGATGAATAAGTTAGTTTTAGACGTTTCTTACTAAAAGATGGTTGTGGATGCTTTAGATATTTCTTTCGTTCCAAGAGATGAATGTGAGGCTTTTAAACGTGTTCTTCTAAGGGGACAAACAAGGAGTTTTAATTTCTTTCTTTCTAAGAGATGAATAAGGTGGCTTTAGACATTTCTTTCTAACTAAGAGATGAATAAGGTGACTTTTGACATTTCTTTCTTGCTAAAAGATGATTTAAAATGGTTAAGACAATTGTTTTCTTACTATCTATCCATTTCTACCTATTCGCTAAACCCTTTATTGCCTTTTAGTGTCAGGGATAGAAGCGTTCTCTGGAGATGACCCTTGTGTGTGCTTAGGATATTGTGGAATGTGTCGCCTCTTTTATTTCGGTGGTCCATCGTTTTCGAGGTCAGCCTCTATGTCTGCCCTCACGGTATCTGTGTAGCATAACTTGCTGTGGTATGCTGTCTGGTGCAAACCATATGATCTTTTGGCTCTTAATATACTCCAAGAATGGGCCGGTTCTTTATCTAATGTCCTCATTTCTCACTACCGCCTGTTCTTTGTCTAATGTCCTCATTTCTCACTACCGCCTGTTCTGTGTCTAATGTCCTCATTTCTCACTACCGCCTGTTCTATGTCTAATGTTCTCATTTTTCACTCTGTCTCTTAGCGATATTCCTAATTCCTAGAATTCTGCGTAAGCGTGTCATTTCAACTGTCACTAGTTTACGTTTCTCTTGTTACGTTTGTATTCTTACTAAAAGATGACTAAGTTCGCTGTAGATATGTTTGTTTTTTAAGAGATGATTAAGGATTGTTTAGACAATTCCTTCTTATTAAGAGATGATTAGGGATTGTTTAGACAATTCCTTCTTAGTAAGAGATGATTAAGGATTGTTTAGACAATTCCTTCTTATTAAGAGATTATTAAGGATTGTTTAGACAATTCCTTCTTAGTAAGAGACGATTAAGGATTGTTTAGACAATTCCTTCTTAGTAAGAGATGATTAAGGATTGTTTAGACAATTCCTTCTTATTAAGAGATGATTAAGGATTGTTTAGACAATTCCTTCTTAGTAAGAGATGATTAAGGATTATTTAGACAATTTCTTCTTATTAAGAGATGATTAAGGATTGTTTAGACAATTTCTTCTTAGTAAGAGATGATTAAGGAATGTTTAGACAATTCCTTCTCAGTAAGAGATGATTAAGGATTATTTAGACAATTCCTTCTTATTAAGAGATGATTAAGGATTGTTTAGACAATTCCTTCTTAGTAAGAGATGAAAACTGAGTCTTTAGGCATATTTTTCTTTCTAAGAGGTGAATAAATAGGCTTTAAACCTCCTTTCTGTAAATATTGATACGCACATGTAGGGGATTCATTATAATTATAAATAATTATATCATTATGTAATTGTATATAAATAGGCTGGCATCCATGGTGGCACATTATTTGATATACTGCATTAAAACCCGGTGGTCGTATGTCGAGTATAGTTGATTAATATACACTAATAGCTCACATGTTCGAAAAGTTTTGATGAAAAGTTGCAGAACACGACTAAAAATACATACTTATACTTGTTTAATTACCCTTCTATGTGTGTCTTACAAGAATATCTGCTCTCCTACTTCCTCCAACTCCATCAGACACACTAAAAATGCACACTAAAGACTCCTACTTTGATGCTGACTACATCATATAAGACTATCTATCTATCTATCTATATATCTAGCTATCTATTCGATGTGGCCATTGTTTGCCTTTTTGATCGTGTTTGGCATGATGGTCTGTGGCACATACTAAGGAAATTTAATTTTGACACCACAATTATAGACATTATTGAAGCTCTGTACGAAAATGCAAATAGTGCTGTCTTGTCACACAATACAATTGGAGAGTTCTTCAAAACAACTGTGGGAGTTCGACAGGGATGCGTAATGTCCCCAGTACTTTTTAACATATACTTAAAGCACATCATACAAGAAACATTGCATGACTACAACACGTCTATATCAATCGGAGGTCGCCCTATTTGCAACTTGCGTTTCGCTGATGATATTGATCTTATAGCTGGGTCAGAACAATCATTGCAAGAATTAACATCAAAGTTAGAAAAAGTTACCAGCAAGTACGGAATGGAAATCAATTCAGATAAGAGCAAAATTTTGGTAAACAGCAGAGACACAGAAAACCAGACTAATATCATGATGAATGGACACAAGCTTGAAGAGGTGAATACCTTCAAATACCTCGGATCCAGTATATGCAGCGATGGTAAATGCAAAGCAGAACTAAAAATAAGGCTGGAGATGGCTTTAGCGTCATTGTCAAGGCTAACTGTGATTTGGAAAAGCAACATCAGTGTTGGAGTGAAAATCAAACTGTATAGGTCGCTGGTGCTTTCTGTTGTGTTGTATGGTTGTGAGAGTTGGACACTCACTGCGGACATGGAGAGAAGATTACAGGCTTTCGAGTATAAATGCTACAGAAGAATTCTACGAATTTCCTATAGGGAACATAAGACCAATGTGTACATAAGAAATAAAGTAGAGATGTGTGCAGGTGTCCAGGAGCCATTGCTTTCAATAGTGAAACGACGAAAACTAGCATGGTTCGGACATGTATGCAGGCACGATTCCTTGTCAAAAACAATACTGCAGGGAACTGTCGAGGGTGGAAGAAGCAGAGGAGGACAAATAAAGACATGGACAGACAACATCAAGGAATGGACAGGGCTAGATATTTCCACACTCATCCGCATCGCTGACGATAGAATTCGCTGGAGGACTCTGTGTGCTGGAGCATCCAATGTGGTACCCCTACGACCCTGAAGGGTTATGGGTTTATTGATTGATTGATTGATTGATTGTTTGCCTTGAGGCATCAGGAGTGGAAGAGTTCTCTGGAGATGGCCTTCTTGTGTGCTGTTTGTAAGCTTGTTCCTGTGGCTTCTTTGATTTCTGTTATCCATCTTTTACATGGTCTGCCTCTGGCTTTATAACCGTTTTGCCTATGTGTCATGGCCATTTTTGGCATGCTATCTTTTGGTAGTCTGGAAGCGTGCGAAAACCACTTGATCTGATGTCTTTTGATGTGTTCCAATACTGGCATTGTTTTGGTTATCTGTCTGATGGTATCGTTTCTAATTCTGTCTCTTAATGACACTCAGAGTATTCTTCGTAGACATGTCATTTCTGTAGTCACTATTTTTATTTTGTCTTGTGCTGTCATTATCCAGGTTTGGCACTGGTAGCATAGTGATGGTATAATAATAGTCTTGTATAATGCAACTTTAGTGTCAATGTTTACATTTTAACATTATTTCTTCCATATGGGAAAGATTCTCGCGATCCTCCAGTCTTCTGGTGTTTCTTGTTTCTTCCACGCTACATTGAAAAGTCTGTGTAACCATTTTATCCCGTTCTCTGCTGATGCTCTGATAAGTTCTGTTTGTATTTAGTAGTTCCTTGAAATATTTTTCCATCTTTCCATTATTTGCTTCGGTTCTTTCAGTGCTTTACCGTTTTCGTCATTTATTATTTCTGTCGGTTCATATATATCTTCTTTGTTTATCATGTTCTTGATTTTCGTATAGAACCTCTTCTGTGCATTTTTATAATCTGCGTTGAGCATGTTCTTTCCATGAGTTGATTTTGACATTTTTAGTGACTTTCTTGACATTTATTTTTGCTGTTTTGTATTCTTATGTAATCTACTTGGTTTTTGTTTTTGACCCACTTCTTATATTTTTGTTTCTTTTCTCTTGTGACTTGTTTGACTTCTTCATTCCACCATGCTGTTATTTTTGGTTTCTTTACACTGTTGTTCTTGTATTCGCATGCTTCTCCTACTGCTTGTGTTATAGCGTCTTTGAATAGTTTCCATTCTTCTTCTGTTGTTGTGGTCTCTACTGGTAATTTTCTAATGTTTCTGTGATTTTGTGTGAGTATTGCTCACGCACTGTGTCGTCCTTAAGCTTGTGTGTTTTAATTGTTGTTGGTTTGTTATCTTTGTTGTTGTCTTTCGTCTTTCTCTTTCTGTTTGTTTTTACAGATACTATTACTGTTTTATGGTAGGTGTCTACACACATGTTTGGTATGGCTCTTGCGTCTGTTATTTTTCTTCTGTTTGTTCTTCTTGTTAATATAAAGTCTATCTGGCTTTTGCAGTCTAAGTCGTTCCACTTGTACCAGGTGTGAACTTGGGATTCTCTGTGCTTGAAAATTGTATTAGTTGTAAATAAGTTGTTCTGAATGCACATCTCAATTAATCTGTAGCCGTTGTCATTTATCTTGTTTATTTTATCTCCGAGCGGTTCAATGTATTCCTCTATACCATATCTTTCTGGTTCCAAGTGGGAGTTTATTTCTCCTAATACCAATATGTTTTCTTCTGTGTTATTGTTGTTTATTGTATCAATTGCGTTTTCAAAAAAATTCTTCCCTTTTCGTTTCGTTGTTATATGCATTACATGGTGCGTATGTTTGAATGAATGATGTGTTCTCGTTGTCTATTGTAACTGTTATCGCTATTAGCCTTTCGATCACAAAAGTCACGTTTATGGCATTTTTGGACAACGCGCGGTCAAGGATGAAAGCTTCGCCATGTTTTGCTTTCGCACTCTTGTGTACACCACAGTATATTAATGTGTAGTCCTTGTATAGTTTATGATTGCCTTGACCTTTTATTCGGGTGTCTGCTAATCCTAGTAGTATGATCTTTCGTTTTTCCTATGATAAAACTATGGATGTGCAAATTACAATCCAACAGGACACTTAAAGTCGAGGGGAGGCCAGCATGAGGAAAGCAGAGATACAAGCGGGAGAGTAGCATCGCGAGATGGACATTTTACAGTCTATTAGAGTGAACCACCAAGACAAGAGATAGGGGGTGTTGGAGGTCTGTTTCGGCCACCCTTCGATGCAGAGATAACACTTAATGATGATGAAGCTACGAGATTTGAAGAATAAACCAAACAGTCAGGAACTTACGAAAGGTACGGAAGGGACTCCGTGTTTCGATAGACCATCATAACGTAGATCTAATTGAGTGAGAACAGTGGATGTATTCTCCACTGTGTATTATTCGCCACCTCACATTATTCGCCACGTTGAATTTTTGCCAGAGAAGAAATAAATATTACGTTATAGAGGATAGTTACATCCAGATGTTTACTAGATCTACATGTACTGCATTCCACAGCTATTGTTTATCAATACATTTTTATGGAATATTCTACTCCAATTACTCTACAGGCTTTAAACATTGCTTCAGAAATAATTAAAAACACAACAAGTCCATGCCAGCAGGTGGTATTTCTTACTGATGCTATGTCTGTCCTACAAGCCCTTGACAGCGATAAGGTGCCAGACCTGAAGAAAGTCATGCAAGAAGTGAGCATCCAAAGAAGGGTAGTACTACCGTAGATACCATCCCACTGTGGCATACCAGGAAATGAAGAAGCAGACAGACTAGCAAAGGATGGAGCAACACAGGAACAAAAAGACCAAGAAATCACCTACCAAGAAAAGAAGACCCTAATCAAAGTCATCAGGAAAGTCGACCACCCAAAAGACAATTACAACTATCTCAACAGAGCAGAGCAGGTTATTATCTTCCACATCAGAACAGGACACAACATATTAAACAGCCACTTAAATAGACTAAGATTGGTCCCATCACCACTGTGCCTTTGTGGGCTGGCAGCACAAACAGCTGAACATATCCTGCAAGACACTAAACCAGTTAAGGGAAGAACACTGGCCCACAGAGATGGATATCCACAGAAAGATGTATGGGAGCACCGAGGAGCTTTCAAATACAGCAGCATTTATTAAGAAAACCGAACTTGCTGTGTAGACATGTCAAAGAGCGAACGAGAAGAAGAAGAAGAAGAATACATTTTTCATGTATGCTGAGATGTAAAAATCAGTGACGTAAATAAATATTCGTCGTGAGCGTGAGACCTCAGAGCTGTTGAATAATCCACGGAGCACATGACAAGTGTTGAAGGAATAATCCACGGAGCACATGCCAAGTTTTGAAGGAATGAATAAAAGGTTATGTGATATAGATAACTAGAAGACCAGAAGGTGCCCGCTGATATGTTTTTTGTCTTTCAAAGGTATACTGCTAGCATACATGGTTATCTCCACTATGCTGTTATAAGCGTAATACAAATCATACCTCCAGGTTTTTGTCTTCAGAAGGTATATTGTTAGTAGAAATCTCCACTATACTGTTATAAGCTCAGTAAAAATCACATATCATATTTTCTTAGAGAAGCTCTTAAACGCTAAGCTAAACAGTCGTAATAAGGAAATTATTACATAAAATTCTTGATTTTACTAGCTGAGAACAGTCTTACCTACCGTCACCTTTATGTGCTCGACAATGGATTGAGATTTCAAACTTCGCAATTATTATATTAAAAAAAAAATTGTGCCATCTGAAAGGGAAAATGTTGAATCCGGCCAACTAGCTCAAGTAGGTTACCAACTCTGACAAAAATATTTTTTCAAAACATAAAATAATTTACAAACAAATATAACTCAGTGTTAATCAAACATTTTGAATGTGCTAAGAATAATACAAATATAACTCAGTGTTCATCAAACAATTTGTCTACTAAGAATAATACAAATATAACTCAGTGTTCATTAAACACTTTGAATGTGCTAAGGATAATATGACTATAACTTTGTGTTCACACTCAAACACTTTGAGTTTGATATTTATTTGCACTGAAATTTGGATATTATGAAAACTACAATCTATAGTGCAACTAATCACAACAACCGGTGTGTTAAACACAATTATTATACCACTTCTTCGTGTTGTTAACCAAAACATTCATGTCATGTCTTTTACTAGTGCATATCGGAAATACACTTGAAGAGAGAAAGGGTTCAGTACCTGATGGGCTCAGGCGCTATTGGGACAAGGACGCTCAGCTCGAGAACGCCTTGCTCTCAAACGCGTGGTGTGAGACTCGAACTTGGACAAGGGGTACACTATGTCGGTGAATGACACCTCGGCTAAGAGGGCGAAAGAGCCAGGGTCCAACTCCTCTGTTGAGTTCTTCCCTTTAAGGAACCAGGCTCACGGATGAGAAACGGTTCAGTACCCAAAGGGCACAGGCACAGCACGTCCAATTACACGAGGCAAGTTCATAGACAGTGGAACACCTCGTGCGAGTCAGACGAGAGCAAAAATCGTCTGGGCGAAGAGTCGCCACTACGCGTGCCTGGAGACAGATATAAAGGATGTCACAGGCTAAAGGTAGCCCACCCGAATTGTCAAGGCATGCCGAAATCGGATGTGCCTACTACAAGGCGCATAACGGTGGCACAACGTAATCATGCTCCCGGCGGAAATCGCACGGATATCCGTGATGGCTACAATGGAGCGTACGCAAAACAAACAAACTAGTGCATATCAACAGCAACACAACAATTTATTATCTAGCGCCTAATGTCTTAAGTAACAGCAACGTGGGTGCTTAACATCATCAAATCTCAAATAAAATATTGTAATATTTAATATTTCTAATTGATCTAATATTTCTTAGAATAATTATTTATTGGAAATGTTTCCCCAATTTTATTGAAGCTGATTCAGAATTTTCATTAGTTCTTTAAAATTGCTCCATTTTTTCTCTAATGCTGATGAGACCATTGACTAGGTCGTTCGTTTAGCATTTAAAAATATTGACGTATTTACGACCAAACGTTGATGGCGCGTGAATGGGAAGCAAAGAATAAGGAAATTGTTACTTGTCATGCACGTCATAGGAGGTGAGTAATGAGGTTTTGAGGGTGAAATTCATTGCCCCATAGCATAGAAGGACAAGTGACCCAGAAGACTTGCTGAAGTTGCATGTGTCAGGGTGAAATGCGCAGTTATTGCAGCTAAGCTGTAAACCATGCGAGAACGCATTTCATTCTCCGGATTACAACCTGCTATTCTGCAGGAATATGAGAACGATAGCAGGAGGGAAATAAAAAAAATTGTATGTGTTGGATAATGAAGAAATAAATGTTTACATGATCATACTACAATGGGAACTACGAATATGCATATCATTTTTCTTTAAGATAGCAGACCAACTTTTCATCTGTGTGAAATCGAGCGGTTTCTTCTGTAGACTTCATTAACGTGCATAAACCAGGATATTAATACAAAATAATCGTAAAAGTGAGATTGTATAAACTACTTCTTTCTTCATTAATTTAATTGTATATACTCATTAATCAGTATATATAGTACCATTATGAAACTATATATGCATGCAGTATTTAATTTGATACTTATTCTATCTGATGTAAAATATTTATCTAATTATTTCAATATTTGTATTACTTAAATTAAATATTTCAGATATAATTATTGACGTGTTCTGTCTGATTTTCTAAAATACAGTCTAAGGTTGTTGTAAATGTTCTCGTAAACACCGGTAACTGAGCTCAAGCAGCTACTAAATAGAATATAAACAACACAGTCCAGGTGGGCAACTGATTGGTAGCTTTGTACATTATCAGATATTGAGATCTCTCGCGATTCTTCACATTCATATATAGCCAGATTGTTTATCATTCTTGTTATTGCAGTGACAATAATTATTAATATATCACAGCGTGACACAAACAGACATGTGAAGGAGAAAATAAGTCGCCCAGACGGGTTCCCAAAGTGTTGCATGCTCAAAGAAATAAAAACTATAGTTTCCTTCTGACTAAAAGACATGTCCAACTTAATAACGAATTTGGAGAACAATGCCAAGTTTGTCAAGACTATAAAAACCCACTCTCGTTTTGACAACACCATGATTTCGACCTGAAAATAAAATATAAATGAAACATGTCATTATAAATAATCTGAGATTAAACGATGACATTACATGTTTACATAATAATACATTATTGAAATAAACTGAGAACATAAATAATACAAGTACATCCACATATGATAAGAAGAAATGTGTCATCCTATAAATGTATATATATTCACGCAATTGCAGTCACAAATATCATTGTCATATCTATTCAAGTTCTGCTCAAGTCGTCCTTCATCAACTACGATAGAGGAGATAATGGCGGAAAGAGATCATTTTATAGAAAAAAATATTGAACTTTATTTTGATTACCAAATATGTCTTGAATTAAGCTACCAAATCTCTCAGTCTCCCTTATGCAGTAATGACTTGAGAACGTTGGTTGCATATCGTATTCAGGACGTAGCGAGCAACCCATTAGTTTTGGATTTAGCTATACTCTAGGAAATATAAATACTTTCAGTAGGTTGTCATTGCTTTCTGAACGGTCTGGATGAATAGTTTCCTTGAGCCCGTTCTGAAACTTGTACTTTGACCGTCCGAGACGCTCTCTGCACCAGCCGCCACAGAGCCGGACAGACTTGAGAACAGAAGAGACCACATAATTATATAAGCTTTTTTCTTTCTAGTTTTTTTTGCGCTGGCATTGGTATCTTCATCATCATCATCAAGTGCCGTCTCCGCAACGAAGGTTGGCTGCAACGTATTTCCAACATCGCATGTCTCTTGTCTTGGTGGTACACTCTGCTAACCTGTCCATCGTGTAATGTTACTCTCCCACTTGTATCTTACGCTACTTTAAATAGTTTCCACCTCGCCATTTTCTAAATATTGTTTCACGTCCTACATTTATCGCTAAAAATTGGTGATGCTCTCTTATATATTGTTTTTAAGAATCCTCACAATTTGCAATATTTGTAATCATAGTGTAGCACTTTGGCGGGCAAAATACAGCACACATGCCAACTCCCTATCGTCAATACTTTTTTCTTGACTGTCAAGTTAATCTTAATGTACTGTATGCGTTTATTTCAGATCTCATAACACATTTTATCATAAATATCATCAAATTCATAACCCTTCAGGGTCGTATGGATGTCACTCTAGAAACATCAACAGGACAATTTCGCAATGCTTGTTATCAGTTTGTTGTTTGAGTGTGGAATCATAGTCCTGCCCAATCTTTAATATTAAGAACATATTTATTGAATATGGGAAAAAAACTAAATACAAAAGGCTTGTCATTGCATATTACACCAGAAAAGTCCGACTTGAGTCGCCAACCCCCTCAAAAAAAGATTGTCAAACTGTAGTCGATTGTCTCTAATGATTTTATTAAGCCTATAACCATTTAAATCTGTGAAATGACGCTCTCGTGTCGACTATCATGCTAATAATATATGTATTGTATTGAGTGATACGTTATCTTTGATCTCTTATAATCCTAATTCAATCTGCTCTTCAGGAAACAGCTTATTGTTGTAGCTCCAACTACTTTTAATGTTTACACTATTAAATGATAGCGAAGCAGAATACAAAAAAATTCTGAAGAATTAACAGACTAACCTTGTTGCAGGTGACATTTCCAAAACATAAATATGCTCCTCGTGTTATCATGGTTGTATCGTACTATTGATTCTGTCAAAAATAAAATATACTTACATTTCAAATTGTAGTGTAGGCAGCATGTGTATCGCATAATGAATAACATCATTAAAAATAATATAAATTAGAATGTCTGCAGGTGATGCCAGCGTCTTAAAAAGTTTACATGATATTGGAGTGCACATTATTAAACATACTACTATGCCATAGATACAGCAGACAACATATTCAAAGACTGACTGTATTTGTTTCAAGTACTGTAGACACTCAGAACAGTGGACTGTACATGACACAGTCATCATCAGGTGCCATGCCGGCTGGCGTAGGCGGTCATGGCTCTCCACAGCTCTATGTCAACAGTATTATGTATCAAGGTCGTTGTTGTTTCCTTGCCGTGCCAGGTTGTCTAACTGTTTAATATTTTCTCACGTTGTTGCCCTCAGTCTTTGCCTGCCTTCAATTTTGCCTGTTGTGACTATGTTCTCTAAATCTGCCTGTCTCATAAAGTGGCCAAAAAATAGAAGATTGCCTTTTTTTATATTGTTGATTAAGGTCCGTTTTGCATTTGACTCTTTCACCATCTTTACATTAGATTTTCTGGCAGTCCATGGTATTCTCAGCATTCTTCTGTAGAACCACATTTCTGTTGCCTCTAATTTCCCACTTTCCAGTTCATGGCGACACACAGAAGTAGGCCTACAGTTAGTGTTCATGTGATAATATAGTAACATGACACAGTACAATCAATATAAGAAGCCACATAATCACGATACCACTCAATATTTTATATATATATATATATATATATATATATATATATATATATATATATATAATATATATATATATATATATATATATATATGTAAATTTCGTATATTTTTTAACGTTTCAAATTTCGTATATTAGGGAAGCAAGATAACAGCAGACGGGGATACCAAATCAGAAATCAAGACTCGAATCGCTCTCCGGCCTCCAACTCCTTCAACAAACTCTCAAACATCTGGAGATCGAAGATCGCAAGTAAACACATCAAACTGCAACTATTCAACGCAAGTGTGATTTCCATCATTGAAATATGGATGTGAAAGTTGGAAATCTACATAAATAATGGATAAGAAGTTAGTTGCCTTGGAGAATAGATGCCTCAGAAAAATCACAAATACTACTTGGAAAGACTTCAAATAAAACGACATACTGAAAGAGGAGACAAAACAAGAATATGGTGACGAACATCAACAGAAAAACGGTCGCTGCTGGACAATACATTGGTCACATACTTAGAATGAAGGAAAACAATAATTCCATGATAAGCCTTCCATGTGGGGCAAACACCAGAACGGGAAAGGGAAAAAGAAAAACAGGCAAGACTAAAAACCAACTCTCAAGAGAACTATTATGAGTTAATTAAAACAAACAGGCATAAATACACAAGACAAGACATGCAATCCTTGGCAAATGACCGACAGGCATGGAGAACTATTTACATCTGCCCTATGTGTCAAACATTGCAAAAGAGGAATTGACCACTGACTTAACTGATATATATATATATATATATATATAATATATATTATATATATATATATATATATATATATATATATATATATATATAGTATATATATATATATATATTATATATATATATATATATAAAGAGTTTAAAGTATATAAAATTTACACTGAAGTATAGGAAGAACAATGCACTTTAGGAAAAATTCAATGAAAGCCAGGGAAACTATGCTCAGTATCAGAGTATTGTTAGATGTACACATAGAAGTCAGTACAAACAATAATTTACTCAATCTTCTCATTAATTAATTCATTCATTCATTTTCCTTTTTGCGCTGACGTTAGCGAATAAGGCAGAGGTCAGATCTCTCCAATTCTGTCTGTTCAAAGCTAATCTGTGCAGTTCTTGAATAGTATGAATATTGGTTGTTTTACTTTATCTAAGTATTGTTCCTCTGAGTGTTTCTTTTGGTCGACCCCTTGCTCTTTTGCCTTTAGGTATCCATTCAAGAGATTGGTGGTGTATTATGTTGGTGTCTGCGCGTAGGAACATGCCCGATGTAGGACCCAACGGCGTTTTCTGATAACATCTGTGATGAAATTTCTCATCAATGCCTTCTCATCAATGCCTTCAACATAATATAACACGAAAAATTAGTCAAATACATCCATTAAATATTCTTCGATTGAAAATACATCAGACTAATCAGAAATATATTTTTGGGAACAAACAACATCAAAGTCCGAAAGTAAGTATTCAAGGTCCGTTAAAAAAAACAGGAGTAAGATACAGGTGCATTTATCATTCCTATTGAATTTCTTACACAGAGGAAAATGTATTAACAGATCGAATATTTCTAGGAATTTAAGATCAATGGGAAACAAATTAAGCAATCTTTCATATTCAGATAATTCGGTCCCATATACTGAAAATATAATATATATATATTTTACACTGACTAATATCAGAAGTACATTAAATAGGGAATATGGACTCAATATTACACATCTATTATCTTTTCTCTGTTTTACTTTAAGGGCTTCGCATGCTTGAATGACAATCTGTTTTCCGGGCCATAACACCTTATTCGCTTGATATGCAGTATATTTGTCGTCTCATTAAGTGGACGAACAATTTGAGGTTCTGTTTTCCAAAATAATTGACCATAGATGTTGTTTCAACAGTTCGTGTGATCTCTTCAAACTTCACATGATATTTTCTTCTTCTGTTTGTTTGCTTTCCTAAACATCTCATTTCACATGTAGTAAGGTTCTCTCCTGTCCTTGTTTTAGTTTCCATGACTGACATTGACAACACAATGGTGGTATGAAGATTGACTTAATAAAGTTCCTTTTAGTTTCCAAACGGGATAGATATGTGTTACAACATTAAGTTCATAATTTACGCAGTTGGCTATGTGAATCTCTTGTCGAGCTCTCTTTCGTTCTTAGTCGTGTCCGTAAAAATGCACCAAAGATCTATACATTCATGCACTTGTTTCAGTAGTTGATCATTTTATCTTTATGTTAACTGTATTGGGTTCTCGGCCTGTAGATATTAAATTCTTCTTTCTTCATGTGATTTTAATATTAACTTTATAAAACTTCTATACAATTTAGCTTATACAAGTAAATTCAAGTAGGAGGCAGGAGGATAAATAAAAATAATTCTTGCAGCTGACGAGAATTTAACCAGGTCCGTTCTTTTCGGCACCGAATCGATTGCAACTCCAGTAAGCAGTTTTCTGTTCAATTCCCGTCAGCTGCAAGAATTTGAAAATTAAGCCTGGTTCTCCAGAGCTTTATGTGATACCCTGTAGAAGTCAAACTCTAGAAAGTTGATGCACTAATACGCCGGTACTCAGAGTGTAATAAAGAAAGTATTTCTAAGAGTAATGTGATATGGATCTTCCATTCGAAGTCTCAAAATACAATCATTTACCATGAGTGTGTTGTTGATTTATGTATCCTCACGCTCTCTCAATGTGAAGTGTTCGAAGTCTGTGCAATATCTGAGTATGTGCATAGCTACCTACTAAACTAAGCATTTCTTGCATCATGATCACGAATTAATGATCTGATATGCACAAGTATCAAGCGTCAAATATCGTGCAGAGAACAGGCGTAAACATACAGTAATACAGGAGAATACAGTGGCATATTTACCTATAGTAAAACAGATTATGATTGATCAAAAGACGTCCACCAAATCTCGTTTAACAAAATATAGTGATTGAGAGAACAGAATAAAACAATAGAAATGGTAAGTAATGATCGCATGTAATGGGGATGTTGGTGATCAGTAAGTAAATGGTGATGTTGTAAGTAATGGTGATCAGTATAGATGTTGTAAGTAATGGTGATCAGTATAGCTGTTGTAAGTAAATAGTGATGGTTTAAGTAATGGTGATGTTGTAAGTAAATGGTGATGTTGGTGATCAGTAAGTAAATGGTGATCAGTAAGTAATTGGTGATGTTGTAAGGAATGGTGATCAGTATAGATGTTGTAAGTAAATGGTGATGTTGTAAGTAATGGTGATCAGTATAGCTGTTACTCCAGTATCATTGTTGATTTTGACACACATAATGGACCTCACAGGGCAGTTTCCTGTATGCGAATTAATTAGAGGTCTGGACAAAAGACATGGTATTACGTACTTCCAGACTGCACTATTCCACATTAATGTAGTCCTGGAACCGCTGACAGTTGTAATGAGAAAACAATCATGCATACTCGATGTACCTATAGCCGTGCACTTACAAACTGATATGACAAGAGTTGGTTAAGTTGCGTAGTGACTATGTGAAATGTGGAAATTGTTAATTGTAAATGTTTGTACTGAATGAATAACGTATTGATGTGACTTGTATTACCGAGTACATGTTGGGCAGAGTCAATCAGTTTGCTGTTTTGTCTTGTGTTGTCTGTGATGAACCAGTCATTGAGCACTTCAACCTTTAATGACGTCAATGCCAACCACAGTATTGGTTACTGTGATATACTCTTTTGTCGTTCATGATTGTTTGATGTAGTGTCTTTCAGTTCCGTGGTATTTTGTAGTAGAATATATACCTTATATCGTGTAAAGTATGTGAGGTTGTGCTAAAGTATGTGAGATTGTGAGTTTGGAGGGGCTGGATTTGCGTTATTATTGGGAAACACACCTTTTCAGTGGGTGATATAGTAGATAGCACTCTATTCGTGTAAGCCCTATAATACAAGTTATCTGATGTCTACTACGAGCTCGTACGTCTGGTGACTGATGTCTACAATCAAGTACAGGATGTCGTAAACGGACCTGGTTCAATCAAGATCGTACACGAATATGTATCCATCTATATTAGAATTTCATCGGACACGCGCTACGAATGGATGCTGAAAGACTCCCCTGTCAAGCTTTGATGTGGTCACCAAAGGACAAGAGAAAACGAGGAAGACCAAAAGAAACTTTACGTAGAACTATTACAAGAGAACGTTTCACTATCGGTATCAGAAACAATGAAGATCTAAAGCAAATTGCAATGAAACGAGAGAAATGGAAATCTATGACATTCGCCCTATGTGCCGTTTTTGGCCTAAGAGGAATAACTAACTCTATTCGTAGTCTACTTATTGTGCGTGGTGTTTGCGTTTAAAAAAAGGTTGGTGGCGTCTGAATTTGGCTTGTCAGAAATGTGGCAATATACTTATTTTGTTCGCTTTAGCAAGCAAAATGCAATTTGACTTCCCTATGTTCTGCTGTGGGAATGATTCTACATGCTTTTCAGAAAACTTTACTTTAGTACACTATTTAGACGGTGCTATAATCAAAGAGCACACACATCTCTCCAGACATTAGTTTGGTAGTACACCATATTAAGGGAGCCGCGTAGCCCAGTGGTTAGCGCACTGGTTTCACATATGAGTGGTCCTGGGTTCATTCCCCAGTTGAGACGGACATATTTTCAGATCGCAACGACTCTCAGGTCGAGTCAGCCTTAAATGGGTACCGGATTAATCCGGGAAGTAAAGACTGCGAGGGAGAGGAGATGGCTACCGCCCTCATTTTCAGAGCTTCTGAAAAGTAAGATCGCTAACATCTCACACGTCTACGGCATTAATAAATTATATGGGTTACTTTACTTTACTCGAAGTTGAGTAACTTTACTTTACTCGAAGTTGAACTGTTTGTGCAAATAAAACAGCGACACAGCGTATATCCTTTCTTCAGACTGAATCCTGCTGGAAATCGAGCAGGCTCGTTGTCCTGCTAAAAAAGAGATTCATAACTAGATTTAGGATGAATACAAAGAAAGACATTTAGAAAGGAACGATCCACCCATTACTTGTTTGTAGAGACTTTCTCGGAACGTTCAAGTTCGGTAGTTATTCATTACACTTTAAAGTATATATAACTAATAAACAGCAATTGCAATATATCCTTCCAAGGCGACTCCCAACCTCCCCACCATTAATCAAGACCAACTCTTAATAAGTGAGATTGAGTGCGTAACTAGTGATTAATACGTCGTAGTACATGAAGTTTGACGTATATAAAGTTCTACAGTTTAAATAAATGTTTCCTAGAATACGAGGTTTGAAGCATACCAAGTTCTACAGCTTAAATAAATGTTTCCTAGAATACGAGGTTTGAAGCATACCAAGTTCTACAGCTTAAATAAATGTTTCCTAGAATACGAGGTTTGAAGCATACCAAGTTCTATAGCTCAAGGATTATACATGACTATTATTATCCCATCACTGTGCTACCAGTGCCAAACCTGGACAATGACATCACAAGAAAAAACAACAATAGTAACAGCAGAAATGACGTGTCTGCGAAGAATACTCGAAGTTTCATTAGGAGATAGAATTAGAAACGATAACATCAGACAGATAACCAAAACAATACCAGTATTGGAACACATCATGAGACAGCAGATGAAGTGGTTTTCACATACTACCAGACTACCAACAGACAGTGTGCCACATATGGTCATGAGAGTTTGACATCACGGCTATAGATCCAGAGGCAGACCATGTAAAAGATGGATCACAGAAATCAAAGAGGCCACACAATAACACGCTTATAAACAGCACACAAGAAGGATATCTCCAGTGAACTCTTCTACCCCTAACACCGCAAGGTAAACAACGACCACAGCGTGTAGAAAGCTGACATTGCACTGAGCTAGAAATATCATTCCACTCACCGTTAAACATTATTACAATAATAGCGGTGTGATGAGGCAACGGTTGAAAATATATCAAGAAGCAAACAAGCACAAAATTTGATACGGAATTATATGCTCTAGCACATACTCGGAATCCATACACATATAATAAAAATAGTGTGCACCTATGGCCCGTAGAGATTGTGCAAGTAGTATACTGTTCATACCTCTACCAACCCACTGAACATGTCTCAATCAGCCCATATCAAGCGCACCATGTCATCTATATAGTCTCACATGCCTAAAATACGCGCCTATCTTGAGTATGCCCCTATCCAAACTGCAGATAATACACATATTTTATCAACTGAGATTAGCTGCCTAAGAGTACAAGATCCCAACTCTGTGTAGAAAAATACGAATCTCTCAGACACAAAAATGAAGGTAAACATATGTACACAATTATTTCTTAATAGGCTAAAAATGTTTGTAAAATTCATTTTTTTAAACTTCTTTTTGTCCTGAAGAATAATTTTTAGTCGAAACGTCATTTGTATTTATTTATATTTTTTAAAGTACATGTTCACTTTGATATTTGCAACACTTCTTAAATATTTATATTATTGTCATATTTCCTTTGTCTTGCACATGCCCTCACATCTCTTGTTGGCTTGCTCTCAGACAGTGACAATTTATCGCTGTCTTACTAAGCTACTTTTATATTTGCTTGTTTTGTCATATTGTTACTTTAGTACCTCGCATTTCTTATTGTTACAGTAGTTTCGTGAAGTAACAACTATACTGATAGTTGTACCATAGCGAAAATGATATAAGTTAGTTTGCTCTGTTCAAGATGTCCATGAAAATGTGATCATAGCTGGATATTAATTTCATTCAAAATGTATATTATGTCAACAATAATGCAGTATCATATTTTTATTTCTCTAAGCCATAAAATATTATTCATATTGTGAATATTACTAAAAATTTAATAAATTCTTGTTTGAAAACCGTGACAGCGGATGTGATTATTTCCCTTTGCAATTTTTGTCAGTTTATGTTTATATTTTATTAATTTAACTATTAATATTTTAGGCTTAGACTTAGGGTTTGAGTTAGGAGAGGTTTTGTTTTACATAACTAACCCTAAACCTATTCCTAAATAAATTTATATTAAAATTAATAATGGATAAACATACACTGACAATCATTGCCATGGGTTTTAACTTTTATGTATTCTGTTCTAAGACACCATAATACTGTTTTGTTTGAATGCACGTCTTTGCATAGCAAAGCAATCTTCAATGTGAATCTTTTAAATTAAGGTTAATTTATCTTTATATAATTTCTAGATATACTTACCTTACCTCAATTCCAAATAAAAACTCACCTACAGTAAAAAACTGAAGGCAATCTTTTTAGTTTAGAAGATTTATTAAGCATTTCTACGTATTGATAAATGCTGATGTTGTGGCTATAATTATATATATGTTCATAAATTGTGGACTATACATCTGCGGATACTTAGTGTCAAAACATTGATCTGTGTATAGATACAAGTACTCAGTATAATTAAAATAGAGTATTTAACTGATATTGTCACAAGATGACACCGTGTTATTAGTGATTTGTGATTGTATAGTCTATGAACAAGATGAGACAATCATGGCAGATTAATGTTAATACTTATCAGGTCATGGATTGATTTTTTGTGTTCGATTAGTTTTATTCTAAGATGATAATTATGCCATCGATATACATTTATATGATTGTTGAATGTACACATTTTGTTGAGTTTGTATAATTATATAGGGCTAAATGTTAATCTATGATGTTATTGGTATAATCGAAATAATTGTAATTTTTTAGTTCACCATTTATTTGTGCCAAAGACGCTAATAAATAATGCGTCTTTGTTCTTTGACTTACAATAACTTTGTTATTTATTATAGAGAAACTAGAGTCCTTTGTATGAATTGAAATATATTCTAGTGAATCTTAAAAATATTTCTTTAAATACGTAAGGTAATCTCATAAGCAACACTGCCTGTCTGATTGAATCTCTTATAGAACATTAAATAATAAGACTAGAAACATCATAATCGACTAAGATATCACACAAATTGTTCTAGCTAGTCGCATTAGCAAAAAAACATTCAGTATCACATTAGTTATATAAAATAAATAATAAATTAAAATAAATCATACAAATAAATATATTTCACAAGAACTTAAAAATAAGCACAGACATTAGACCAGAAGACAGAAGACTGGTTTTTAAACAGTCCCTTTCATCGTGTACCTATTTCCATTACAACTTGCGCCAACACATTTCCGAATTTAACCAAACCACATACCTAACATTATAGTTATATTATGTATATAACATGTTATATTATTTGTATTACCACTTATATGAATACATTCTCATAAGATCTACAATTAATACATAAACTATACTTATAGTTTCAAATAACACATATATGTGCATATTAATACAATTAGTACTGTTTAGAACAATGCCAATACCAGAGAACATATACTGAATCGTTGTGTATTTATTCTTTCATTCTTATTGTTGGCAAACGATTTGATACATATTTCTAATCGCAAATTGATTAATATGAGAATGTTAAATGTTACTTGCATCAATATTGATACTCAATAGTTTCTGTTCACAGAGACATTTCTGTATATAGTGTAACATTCTCAGAGACAACATTGTTTACACGGAAGATGCATATGTACATTACTATGCTTATAAACGAGTCTTCCATGAATCATATAGGTACATATATATGCACACACACATATATATATAAATATTTATAGTGATTATAATATTATCTGAAAATACTTTGATAGATGCACATGAAGAATGTTGTTATAACGTTTCCTTTAAGGTTTTATTAACTGAAATCATTGCTTCGAAAAAACGAACTTTATTTGTAAGACATTCGCTAAACAATTTTCATGAATATTGCACGTGTGCTATGTCATAATATGCGGAATATTGTATTTTAAGTAGATTTTCTTCCATGCACGATTTTCTAATATTTTCTAACTGTGTAACATTATATACAAATTAATTCCATTGTAAAAATTAATTGTGTTCTCTGTCACCAAAAACACAACAACAATTTTAAAATATTATATTGGTTCATGTTCATATAATACTGCATAGCACTGAACAAATCATTCTACTTTGGAAACTCTGCAACTAGAACACTGATTTCATTGATATAGTTGTTGTTGGAGCAGGACATTGACAATTATAGTTTAGAGCCATAAGTGGGTCGTTCCTTCAATTTCCTTGGTATTGGTGAATTTCAATAATAAAGGTGTTCTTGCAAATGATCGTATACTGTCCTAACCTTAGCTTCAGGTTACAATACTTTGCCGTCCTCATATTCTCTACTATTTTGTTCTCTATTCTGTCTTTTAATAAATTATAAAAATAAATATATGACCTGTATGAGTTATATGTTCATAGTATGATTGCTTAAGTATATCATCGAAGAAATATTATAAAAACATCAAATTGTAACAGTTATATAAATTGCAAACGTAAGTTACATTATCACCCATAGCTAAGGCACTTGAATTGTTGGACGTGATTCAGGAAAATTAAATTGAAAGTCTTGCTATTGTGTATGCTAAATCATCCTTTATTTTCAGGGAGCATGACGTAAGACCATGACGTACATGACCGTAGCGTTGTAAAATCGTGTTTAATTCTCTTTACTGCTATGTGTAATGCCTCCATCGCCTCGATATTGTAACTATGAACGTCCCCAAACGCTTTGGTTCAATTCTTGGAAAATGACCATCACAATATTAATGTGACATGCTTTATATTCAACCAACGGATGGTTACACTAGGGCACATGATCACTAACAGATATAGGCGGTTAAAGCCATGACAAGCAATCTCTGTAATTATCCTTTCAAGATATGATTTGGTTACAATAGTCAAAATCTTCGAGTGTCTCCAAAGATATCTAAAAGTAGTAGTCTCTCAGTTTAATATATTCGATAGTCATGAAGCACATGTCAAATCAATACGATAAATATCAACAACGTTATATTTCGGATTATAGTTATCTCTAAATATTGATATATTTATTTGTTTTGTGATTTGCTATCATTGGACATACAAAGATGGAATGGATTATTTTCTTTAATACTGTGTAATATCTTTACGTTTTCACTGTCGCACACTATTTGAATTGATTATGAGTAATGGGTATCCTACTGTCAATGTTAAGTTTTAGAAATAATCTATATATGTCTCCTGATTGTCTCTTAAGAACGATTTCCCGGTTGAAAAACAGTGCAAATCGTATACGTGTAAATTTCAATATATTACCTATATCATTTTTTTTAAATTTTTTTATGTTATATTTCACTAGAAAGACACTATGTAAAGATTGACGATATATGAAATCAATTTAACGACATGATCAGTGTTCCTTGAAAGAGAAATATCAACGATACATAAGTCTCTCAATGTATGTATGATTTAAAGAAAAGCAAATGGCATTATCATAGAATAGGAACCACTGATATATAGTGTTTTAATTACTAAAACGTACAGGAAGTATTTGCCAAATGTAGTTTATCAAAAACAAACAACTTCAATGTTTTCTTCCAGTTTTATATTAGCAGACCAAAGCTGAATTCTAAATGCTTAAACTGTAATACTAAATGCCTTTTTGTATTCTTTATTACTATATTTTCATTTGTTGCCACCCGTTCTGAAACCCTTGTAACATGACAACGATCCTATACGATTTAGCAGGATGTAATCCATATAATGAGAATGAGTGTAAATAGCAGCCATATGAATCGATAATATAAAGGGAGAAATTCAACACATTAAACGAGGGATTTAGACAAAGTTGTATTGTCACCCGATCAAAGTATACAGTCATCCCTCAGTTATCGCGGTTAATAGGGACCAGAACTGGCTGCGATAAGTGAAAAACCTCGAAGTAGTGTCATCCTCTCATTTTTAACACGCGTACATTTTTTGTGTATGTATAATATCAATAAATGTATATGAAACCATATAAGTGCATATGTTATCATTAGAACATTAAAGAATAGTTTCAAACATGTAAATAAAATATTAATAGTATAAATAACATAATAAAATAATGTATAAATCATATAAATATGATACGTGTGTGTGTGTGTGTAACATACGTAGATGTAACTAAAGTGTACATACTGTAAATATGTTTTTAGAAATCTGTGATGTACTGAGGCCGCGATAAATGGAATTGGAAATGACAGCACACGAAATAGAAGGTTGTGGAAAGACATGATAATCAAAGCCGCATGGCATGGACAATAACAAGAATAAGACATTATAAAGTGGTTTGATATAAACTGCATTGCTATCTTAGTCGTTAGGGAATTTCAAAACATTCTATTACTATTAGTGTTAAACTGCTAAATGACGAAATGTTCTCCAGTACTTTAATAATAGATCTTGTTTTTTCAAGACTCACCTCTCTCTCCCTTCGTCTACTGTAATGTTTTCTATTAACCAATGAGAGTTGCATTGATTGTTTAAGTGTCCACCCTATTCAACCTATTTATATCGAACAGTATCTGGCATATACGTCTCCATGTATAGAAGACAAACAGGCATGTGGATGAAAATGTTGACTAAAGACAAATATGTCCGGCACTGACTGAACATTTAAAGAAAGACAATGTCGCACATTGGCAGATGTGAAACAGAAGTTAAAAGGAGAATAGGAATGGCTAAAAGTACCTTCAATGATATGAGGAAATTATTAATATCTAAACAAATTACAAACAAGTTAAAAATGAGAATTATAAAATGCTACATCTATTCCATATTAATGTATGGCTCAGAAACATGGACACTAAATAAACAATTAGAAGACAAAATTGATACCTTTGAGATGTGGGTATATAGAAGAATAGGGAGAACATCATGGAAAGAGAAGAAAACAAATAAAGAGGTGCTAAAGACACTTAATATGAAGAAAGAACTACTAAGAGAAATAAAGATCAGGCAAATAAAATACTTTGGACACATTAAAAGACATGACACCTTATTGAAGACCTTACTTGAGGGTAAAGTCAAAGGGAAGCGAGCAAGAGGTAGGCAGAGACACACGTGGGAGAGTAACATTACACGAAGGACAAATTACAGTCTAGCAGAGTGCACCACCAAGACAAGAGACAGGAGATGTTGGAGATACGTTGCAGCCAACCTTCGTTGCGGAGACGGCACTTGATGATGATGATGAATGTCGCAGTATGCAACATTGAATACATTCGTATGATATTATAGTAGGATATGCAATCATTAATGAATCAGGAAGCCAACTTTCAGCAGAAAACAGCAATGACTAAACCAGCCGACTTTAAATGTTGTTCCAACTCATAGTGTATCTCGCAGGATATCATAACACAATAGCTGAAGCGTGACCACCGTTACGCCTGCTCAGAAATGTCTCACTTTGATTCCGGTCTGATATGAGAAATCTATAATTCTATATAGATCGTTTGGACAAATCATGGATGCTGGGAATTTTCTAGGAGCTAATAAGTACTCCCAATATGAATTTTTCATATCAAGTGATTCGAACACACGAGGAACTCAATCATATGAAGTTAATCAATTTATCTTTATCTATTCAGTTCCAACATGTTTATATAAATGACGGTTAGGGCTTAAAAGACGTGTATCGGGATGGTTAATGTGTGCTCGAATTTCCCCGTAGCACTGCGCCCTCTCATCGAGGGAAACGCTGCCTACGAAGAGTACTGCTAAATTAAATATCATTAGCTGCAAAAAATAATTTCCACAGAGCACTGAAAAAATGTGCTTGTAAACAAGACGTCACTACCGTGCTTGAACACTCAGCCTCAAGAGTACAAGGCTAATAGCATAATCGCCAGATAATGTTTATTTTCATTTCGCTATTAATAATTAGCTGAAACAATTCCGTTTTCCCAAATGATGAATTGCTATTATATATTCCAGACAGTCTGTACATAGAAACGGGTTTTGTGATATTACTATTAATAGCAGTTGTAAAAGCATTTCCGTTTGTCAAATCCACATTTACGCAAACAACATTAGTGTCCATAAATATGTCGATGTATATGCATGCTGAATGCTAACATAACTAGAAATTCAACGATATTACGATGTGGGCACATCACGTGAAAGTCGTCATAATTTTACCAGACATCAATATATTAGAAGCATAATATATCACAGTGCCCAGTATGCGTGCTCTAAGCTACTTCAGAACGTTTCCCGTGTCCTTGTTTCATTCATCTTCTGTATGTATCGCACAAGAATATCTTCTCTTTTACTTCCTCCAACTACATCATATGTCAATGTGGTACTCATGAGGTGTTACGTTACTGTGTCTGGATGGTAGGTTATTTCATTACTTATTTCGGTAACACTTTTACCTATTTTGTTTATTTTGACATTTTCCCTGTGTTACCCCAGCCACCTATTTCCAATTTTAGGGTTGTTACCCGACGCTGAACATTTATTTCTGTATGGTTTTATTGTTTCTGCAACTCTCAGCAGTCATGACCACCTAATAAGAGAACGCCTGAAGTGTTTTATGATTTACTTATTTCGATATATACTGTCTCACAACACAAGCAGGTAGTCATCACATCAAAGCAGTGCAAAGCTTCAACTACCTTGGATCCAACATGCACACTATCAATCAATAAGATCAGCGTGCGCTTATAGAAAGAACTTCTACAACTTGAGGAAACCTTGTTGAAAGCAGTTGTGTGGGGGAACAAAGTTTAATGTAGCATTGATGACCACAATAATAACTTTCCAATGCTGCGAGATAAATATATTGTTGCACAGATCAAAAATATGTCTCCATACTCGAATAACGAAAGGGGATTACACATGTTTCATATGCGGTGTCTTCACAAAATATTGAAAATTAAATGACAGGATAGAGTTACTAACACGGGAGTCTAGCAGTGCGCTGATACAATCCCTCTTCTCCGAGCTCAGACTTTGGCGCTGAAGATAGTTTGGCTATGTGAAAAGAGTGTCAAACTATCTTATTCCTAAGAAAATTCTTTTATGATTTGGCGAGCTCTCATCTGGCGAACGTGAAAGGGACAGACCATCAATGATACATAAAGACATATGCAAAACATTCTTAAACAGTTTCACGAGCAATTCACATGTTTGGGAAAAGCTGACCGATGATTGTACATCAAGGACTATAGCGCTACATCGATGATTCCAATTGCCTAAGGAAGCCCTGAAGAAAAACATCAGGAGACAAACAGTGCATGCTACATCACTTGCATTTTAACATAGATATGTGTCATGCATACTCTTTTCAAACCTGTGTTGGTCGGAAATCAGCACAATAGCCTGGAATATGAGATCTCCCTAGTTCATTTGCAATGTTTACACTGACCTGCTTCATGATCGCATGTAAAAGCACACAAATGTATAGTATATATTCTACATTTTGATATATGTATGTTCGTGTATGATGATATCGTTTTTGTGTCTTGTATTTTTCTGCACCACTCATTAGCTATCTCTGTTTTTCTCTCTCATTATATTATTGTATTGCCTCAGCCCTCACATCTTTAGCACGTTAGGTTGTTCCCCGAGAATGTCTATTTTTATCAGCTTCTGTAAACTTTTTCCGCATTTTCCTTTTGCGCTGAAGTTAGCGCATATGGCAGAGGTCAGATCTCTCCAATTCTGTGTTCAAAGCTATTCTGTGAAGTTCTTGAATAGTATGAATATTGATTGTTTTACTTTCTCTAAGTATTGTTCTTCTGAGTGTATATTTTGGTCTACCTCTTGCTCTTTTGCCTGTAGGTATTAATGGCATTCATCATGCACACCTAATTTAGTGAAGTATATAGTTAGTTAGTCGATCGTTATGTCTGTGGTCAATAAAAATAAAAATGTCCGATTCCGATTTAAGTAATGGAGGGATGTTTTTTTTCTTTCTCGCTTAATCAGGAAGTGGTTACTCATTAATTTAACACATACTATCGTAAAAATTAAATATCTGTGTTACTGAAACGGATTCAAAGATTTCCATATTTATATCATGGTTTATTCGAAGCACTCATGAAAAAGTCAATAACTTCACATAGCAAACTGTTAACAACAGGAGATTCATCAACAGAAATATCCAACCGTATTGAACTGGCTGCAAACTCATTCAATAAACTATCAAATATCTGACATTAAAAAACACTAAGAAATAACACAAAACTAAAAATATTCAACTCCTGCATAATTCCAACATTAACATATGGATGCGATAGTTGGAAAGCAACATCAAACTTAGAACAAAGACTAAACACGTTTGAAAATAAATGTCTTAGAAGGCTAGTGAAAATACATTGGTCAGACTTCAAATCAAACAAAGTTATCAGACAACAATCAAAACAAGTATATGTATCTACCTATATTAGAAAGCGTCGCTGAAATTATCTCGGACACGCGCTGCGAATGGATACTGAGCGTCCTATAGCAAGCTTTGATGTGGTCACCAAAGGGCAAGAGAAGGCGAGGAAGACCAAACGAAAATTTACGTAAACTATTACAAGAAAACATTTCACCATCGGTATCAGAAACAATGAAGACCTAAAGCAAATTGCAATGAACCGAGAGCCATGGAAATCTATGAAATCCGACCTATGTACCATCTTTGGCCCTAGAGAAGCGGTTCCAAAGTGTGCGCCTCGTTGCCAAAGGGGGCCGCAAATAATCTTCAGGGGTGCGCGGCAGCTTCGCCAAAACGACATATTTAGACTTAAAATTATCAGGTCTCTAATTTTGCTGGACGCCGCGGGTATAATCTGAAGGTTGAGTGCGCCATGTTTTTAAAAAGTTTGAGAAGCCCTGCCCTAAAGGAATAACTAACAAACTAATGAAAAATACGGACAGAAGACATTATTCTCGAGTGATTCTCGAATGTGTGTAAGAGGAAATTTTACTTTTAGTTTATTGTTTTTTTAAAAAAAACAACCATTGTATAATGCTTTCTCATCTTCAGATTTTAAAATGCAAGATTATGAACGATGGTCTTCAGCAAATCAATCTCAACAGGACACGTTTCCTACAAGACAAACACTTATTAATTATCAGACCATAATCATTTTTATTTGGTTTTGCTACACAATCGTGTGCCAAGGAGTTGTTGTTTTTGGCGTTGTTGCAAATATTATCAACATTATATGCTTCATCAAACAAGGGGTTAACGATCCGATGAACATTAGTTTAATGGGTAAGCACAAAATAACTATATGTTTCCTTTATTATGCGTGTTAATCTATTAGTTTTTAATAGTTTCTATGATAATTTGATGCTTTACACATGTTTACAAATGTTGATATGCATGGAGTTCAAGAAATGTTCAATTTGTACAGAAGTGACACCCTAGGCTAGGGGCACAAGCACAACTTTCTAGGCATATAATTGCTTTTGAACACTTACGAAGTTAGGTGGCAATATAATACTATAATAAGTAAAATACCTAAACACATTAGGCTCACAGTGATGCCGCATTGAAACCATAATGTATCGGTATCTTATCATATATAATCCACATATAATTTATACAGTCATGTGTGGAAAAATCAAACTCGGATCATTCCTCGCTGCTACATTCCATGTTCAATTCCGTCTGATGTTAGGGATTTATGGTAGGTTGGTTGCTGATGCAGTGGTCCTTGAGCTCATGTTCTTTGACCCAATGCCGTTAAAATAGCATTATATTGCTGCTGGGATGTCTGTGGGAAGACTGCTGGAAAGTCTGTCAAGTCCTCGAGTTAGAGCCAGAGAATAACTATCACACAAGAAGGTAGGTAGGTTTCAACCTATGCACTGCTCGGAGCCACTGCAGCCAAAATAATGTTCACTGTGCTCATTCACCGCCACCAAATGACTACTGGTTATGCCGAACTTCTCTATTGCTCAATGCATGCTTGCAAGGATCTGAGTAACCGTGCCTCTGTCATGAGTCTCATCCATAGGAAAAGCAATGCGGTCAATTTCCTCCTCCCAAGTGCTGCGTAGAAAATCTCTAACTCCTTCCCAACGACAGAGGGTGCACACATTTATACACATAACAAAGAATACAACACATTGCAACAACAAAATAAAAGCATGAGAAGCATAATTGTATAGATGATGTGCCATGCAGCTTCTATAAGAAGATAACCTAAATATAACGGCATGTCATCTACTAAGGTTTTCTGTTGCATGGATGGTTTGTCTAGTGGACCATTGGTGGGACCCACAGACGTAAGCGCATGCATAGGCATTTATAAAACACCATTTTATTTATACACGTCTTTCTCTTCAACCCTCAATTGGTATTATTAGGATACTCGATTGAATTGAATAGTGTATCGTTATGTTCCCAAAATCACACCTACATACTCATGCCATTTCACCCTTGTCAACAGTACTTCCAAGGGGTAATGGTCAAAATGAACAAACATAGACTATAAGTGAAACCCCTGTTAACTGACACTGGAACGTTTATCCCAAGGGGTAATAACACTTTCTAAAGATATATACGAAATTACGCATTCTATATTGGAATTTATTTTTAGTGAAGTAGACAATCAATTAGTTGATAGATCATTTTAACTGCGTATTGGACCTTCATTCCACAAGTGAGCTGATCTCTTCCTCAAGATATTCATTTGTGAAGGTTTGCCAGTATCCGATGATTAGCTGCTTAACATTCATGTTTTGTTAAACTTCTCTTAGCAAGATGTTAACGAATTCTGCGCAAGGTCTATGATTCACCAGCGTTAGTTACATCAGTCAGTAGTACTATTTTCTAAAGACATTCGGAACATTATCTTGGTCCACTGTTTGTCTGTTTCCGTAATTGCCGTACGCATTCCATTCCTCTGACAACAGCATGCCATGACACAAATTTGAAGCTGATTTCTTGTTAATTTTCGATCGATCCACCGACTCCATCCTGCGTGCCAAACATTTTCAATCTTTCTTAAAATGCTCATAGATTCACTGAGACAAGCAGGTATGAATGTAGATAGGTCTGCGATTATAACCAAGGCATTGTTTAGTTATGATCATACGCCTTTGCTACTTGTATTCGTGGCAATAACACCGCTCTCTTCCTTAACCATTCTCTGTCCGACGTGCAATGTAAATACACGTCAGAGACGTATATTCCATCGCCTTAATTTATTACATCATCATCAGATTAATGTTAAGATATCAATTCTTGAATTAACCTTGTCTAGCTGAATCCACGTCCACAAGGAAACAACAATACTGGGTCATCTTAACCACTAGCAAACGCAACTTAAAAAGAATACGTGTCTGTATAAACATTATAAAGAGTCATTTGCTAACAACACAGTTATGTATTACACAATTACCTTATATTTGTCCGCACCCATTCTTGCTTTAAAATTTACAAGTAAGATAAGTTGATTAGACCGGTGATAGCTGCGTGTAATATATCATAGTCCTGTTTCACATGGTTCTTCTACCCCACCGCGGATCTAAAAGAATGTATAACCTGCACTTATTTCACAAAGTCATCAATGCGTATTTCACTCCATATGATATGCAAATAGATGGCCTATACATTCAGGGCAGTGCGGAGCTATGATGCAGACAGTCGGCCGCATCAGACCGCACCAATCAAAATACAGTTTCGGGAGTGGCATTTCCAAGAAACGCCATTTAAGGGGACGGTATTAGGAAACGTTGCATCAAACGGAGACACATACGGCACAGTCATGTTTACCTTGCTAGCATACTTCAAATGATGACCGACAAAAGGGTAAGGTCAATACTTTGCACAACTATTCCCCACTTAATTAAATAATTTCCAGTGCAAGTCGTTTTCAAAACCACGAACATTTACACTAAAGGAAAAGTCACACTGTAAACAAAATACACTGTAAACAACATGACCTCCAAATTACTAACACGACTTTTAACAATTTTCAACCCCAGTCGGACCTCTTAAATGTATCATCGATCGTAACCGATTCCAGTAGATGACCTGTTTTCAGAATTAATTAAGCCGTCCTTCCTTCCTTTTTATTGATTATTCCATGTTTTCCGTTGGTCAATATTGATATACTTGGAATCGCATACCAAAAATAGCAAATGCTACTCCAAGTATATAAATAGTAACCAATGGAAAGCGTGACAATACTCAAAAAAGTACTGAATGAAGGCCTGCTTACTTTCTGCAGCTAGGATTTATAGTACTGTCGATGTCACGCTGGTATCATAGATTAAGCAATTGTGAGAAGAAAGGACAACCAAGATTTTCGAATGACAAAACCATGTGCAAACTGATAGAGAATAGTCTTACTATACTAAACTAAAAGCTCGCATGAAGCCAGCCAGACGCACACAGGGATGCACAGCGAAGAAATGTATTGGCAGGGAAACTATCGAATCCTAATTAACCGATTATTCAAAGTTCGTACTAAACGTGGGCTTACAATTAATACTGAGAAACCATAAATGATGTTACAATCAGCATCTGGCAATACCTATCACGAATACTGTATATAGGTAAATACTGCAGTAGCACATATAGTTGTAAATAGATTCATTAACTAGATTACATGATATATTGCCGGCACCTATCATTGCTTTGAAATCTACAAAAAGATAAGTTGACTAGACTGTGGTGACAGTCGCGTGTAATTTATCATAGTCCTGATTCACGTGGTAGTACACTATCCCAAAATAGAAACCGTTGATGTGCAAGGTGATCTGCAAGGCGAGCAGAACATTTGGTAAACTGCACGCAAATGTAATAATGTACATCAAATACAATAATGCAGGGAACCGTTGGAAGGAGGGGGTGGAGGTAGAGGAGAAGTAGATGAGGGCAAATAAAGACAGTGATATACATCATCAAGGAATGGACAGGGAAAGATATTTCCTCATTCATACGCACCGTTGAAGATAGAAATCGCTAGAGTACTGTGCCTGTTGAAACATCCAATGTGGTACCCCTACGACCCTGACGGGTTACGTCTTTATGTATAGATCGATGCAAATGTGTGTCATAGAAATAACATTAGCCTATAGACTAAGCTGAAAGTGTATATAGTAGTGATAGTATTTCCGGTACTGCTATGTATGCCGGTACACACTGGTGAAACATTGAATGTTTAGACGACATCTCAGACGACTGACACACACATTGTCTCAGAAAACATATGAACATCATTGGGATACCACTGTCCTTAACAGATCTGGTATCTCTAGCATGGACACTATTGTGATGCAGAAAAGATTCATTGGCAGGTCATGTGGTGCGTACATGCCAGATCATCGCCTACGAAAAATATGTTAATATTGTGAATTGCAGAAGGTCATACGTTCTCATAGTGGTCAAAAGAAGAGCTGAAAAGAATCGTTAATGGCATAGCTGACAGCTTTAGAATCATGCCAAACACCATGGGGAAACGCTGCACGAATAGAACTTCATGGTTCTGTAAAGAATACTCAAATAAAGCGCACACTCTTTTGAAAAGAGGAGACGGCAGCAGTCGAACAGCGGATAGTAGCTAGAAAGTCACAGGTATATTAAAGATGCAGTCGAACAGCGGATAGTAGCTAGAAAGTCACAGGTATATTAAAGATGCAGTCGAACAGCGGATAGTAGCTAGAAAGTCACAGGTATATTAAAGATGCAGTCGAACAGCGGATAGTAGCTAGAAAGTCATAGGTATATTAAAGATGCAGTCGAACAGCGGATAGTAGCTAGAAAGTCACAGGTATATTAAAGAAAAACATCTACATTGTTCATCTCATACCCGAACTATAAAAAAGTATTCGTGGACAGAATATGGTTGATTTATAATCAAGGAAATGACTTAATATTTTTACATTGAATGTAGCAAATGGTCATCATCAATTGTGATGGACGAACAATAACAACAAACTATGTCTTGCTAGCTCTTTTCCAATCAGAACCGTTCGTGTGCTCTAAAGTTCTTGTCATTATCTCGAAATGGACGCACATTTCATACATATTTTTCTTTGAAAAAAAAAAAAAAACCAGAAAGGATGGTAAGAAACACTGGACAAGAAAGAAGTAAACTTTATTTTTTTTTGGAATGTATTGTTTATTATTCGTTTTTTTTTCTCTGCCTTCCTCTTAAGCCATCTCTCCCCTACGGATCATCATCTATAGTAATCTGATATCATGATGTCATCTCTGTCTCATCATCTATCATGTGCGTCTTTCTATGTCAATTTTGGTATTCTGTCTGGTATCCCCCTAATGTAAATGTTTATGGTCGAGACGTTGTCTCTGTGTCTCCTTGCTAATACAGTTTGTTTACAAATATTTATAAAACGTACACATTTTTCATCTCATCTCCATATTTGCCCCTTGTTACCCCATCCCTCACATTTCTCGTGCATCGAATTGTTTCCAGACACTGCAGGTTTATCTCTTGAATATAATCGAACATGTATTAAGTCAGAAACTATATCTGATATTTGATTGGAAAACCGTTATAAAACGATAAACAGGTCGAACATTAGAATATTATTGATTCTTGATTAGAAACTAGCATTATAACACACGGGGCATTCCCATAAGTGATCCGCTCTCCTTTCCACCAGTCATTCGAGTGTATGTAGACTCAAGGTCACAGTCAGGTATTCATTACGGAATCTTTGGTTCTTTCCTAAAAGAGAACATTTTCTTTACCCACCTCTAATAACTTCCAATTCTGTCATTCTTTGTATGTACAATTGAGTTGTTCAGTAACGCAACATATTCATTTCTGAGAATGTTCTTCTCTATCTTACACATCATTCTTTGATAGTATGTGACTTTACAATATATATGATATTATTGAAGTGTTATGTAACAAATAACATATTATCAGCACATGAGAATACTTTAGTTAGTTATATAGTTATTATATACCATAGTTATTAGTTAGTTATATACCATTGTCAACTAATGAATTGTTACTATTTTCTGCACTTAGGTCTAGCATTATCTGACCTCGGATGTCTTATACCACAGATATGTACGAACATTATTATAACACCTGAATTCAGCACACTAGATCTGCCTATTGATGCCTTTGGAGTATTCTATTTAGTCTCAGCAGTTCCACATTTAACCTTCACTCGTGTAACTAGCTGGATTACTGCCATCATCACGCTTGAGAGATGTTTGTCTGTGATTGCTCCATTGAAGGTTTGTATGCAGCAACGATACGCATTGTTCACCCATTTAAATTGTATTTTTCGTCTTTGTCTTCAATTCGCTGTAAATTATAACTGTCTGTTTCTTATAAAAGTTCCGTATATATAATAGTTATATAAACAAGTTAAAAATGAGAATTATAAAATGCTACATCCATTCTATAATAATGTATGGCTCAAAAAAATGGACACTAAATGAACAATTAGAAGACATAATTGATGCCTTTGTGATGTGGTCATATAGAATAATAGGGAGAGCATCATGAAATGATAAGAAAACAAATAAATAGGTACTAAAACAATTAATATGAAGAAAGAATTACTAAGAGAAATAAAGATCAGGCAAATACAATATTTTGGACTCATTAAAAGACATGACACCTTATTGAAGATCTTACTTGAGGGTAAAGTCAAAGGGAAGCGAGCAAGAAGTAGGTGGAGATACAAGTGGGAGAGTAACACCACACGATGGACAGGTTACAATCTAGCAGAGTGCACCACCAAGACAAGAGACAGGGGATGTTAGAGATACCTTGCAGCCAACCTTCGTTGCAGAGATGGCACTTGATGATGATATATAATTTGTATCTTATATATATATATATATGTTGTTGTTGTTCGTCCATCACAAGTGATGATGACCATCTGTTACATCCTCTTTTGAAAATTCAATTTTAGTTATGTCCTTGATTATGAGTTCGTAGATGGCTAATGAGTCCTATTCGAGCTGTAAATGTCCTTGGACAGTTCGGACATGGAATGACGACTGTAGACGGATCTTGGTCTATCCGTGACTTTCTAGCTGCTCTCCGCTGTTGAGCTGCTGCATTTCTTTTCTTTTCACAAGATGATGCGCTCTGTTTTATTTTAGAACGCCATGTAGATCTATTTTGTGCAAGTTCTTCCCATGTATCGTGGTCTATATATATATATATACAATCTCTTAATTATAAAAGTTCCTTATATATATATATATATATATATGTTACGTACACATTTCTGTGAAGCCAGGCTATCTGTGTCAGTATTTTTCAACATTTCAACATTTCTGAGAACTCAGCCCGGTTAAAATCATTCCTTTCATAAGCACGAACCACACATATTATAAAACAAAGAAGCATATATTATATATAACTTTTTAACTCGGGTAAAAACTCTCTGCCAGGTGGTAGAGAAACATTATTGAGAACAATTCCAAGCACAGTGTTGATGACTGATCTATCAAAGTAGAATATTACATCTACTCTACAGTGTTATGATCAATGAGCTTCCTGACCTCTGATTACATCACCGGATTCTTGCCCATGGAATTTCTGAGGAGTGTAATGACACAAAAATGTATAATGTAATGCAGGCGGAGTGGGTATACACTCTCCCAAAGATCAATAAGGTTACACTCTTGTCCGATGGCATCTCCTGCCTATTCAAACGATGATATGCTTATCTTTACCCTGAAGCCTTTTAACTTGTTGAGATCCCGATGTAATACGTGAAGTGTATCGGCACTGATTTTAAGATATGCCGGTGCTCGCGACATCTTAATTATGTTAGCAACTGTCGAGACATCAAGGAGAAATATCGTCGACATACAGGTACATTTGTCATTCACTAACCGTGAATATTGCATGTACTTGTATTCCATACTAGAAATAAGCCCATGATATAGAAGTACGCGTAGATGTTGAGAAGATGTCACAAGATACCATTCCTCTTAATGTCGTTAGAGTATACCGGCTTTGGTTATGACACTATCAAAATGTTCTTCAAACAAAAAATAATACTGCTATAGAATGTCAATCCCAGATAGCTGTTTACGAATGCAAAGACAATGACATAACTTTAGCTGAATGAAAATTTGTGTATGTAACAATTGGTGATCATTAGTTGTCCTGGGTTCATTCCCCAGTTGAGGCTTTAATATTTTTCAGGTCGCAACGGCTCCCGGGTCGACTGGCTGGGTATCGGATTAAATGGGTACCGGATTATTCCGGGAAGTAAAGACTGCGAGGGAGAGGAGATGGCTACCGCCGTCATTTGCAGAGCCTCTGAAATGTGAGATCGCTAACATCTCACACCCCTACGGCATTAATAAATGCTATGGGTTAATTTGTCCGGCTCTGTGGCGAAGTGGTACAGAGCTCGTCTGTGAAGGCAATTGTGCATCCGGACCGTTCAGAAAGCAATGGCAACCTACTGAACGTATTTATATTGCCTATAAAATCACCACAGCCAACAAATGCTGGGTTGATAGCTACGTCCCGGATGCTACCAATGGGTTAATTAACTATACTTTTACTTGTGATCTCTATCCAGGAATCGTCTTTTCTCTGTTTTTGCTGTTAGGTTACGTATGATTGAATAACGTTCGGCTTTTGTGCTATGTCACTTTTGGTCAAGTGATATGCAAAAAAATATTGTGACGTCTCGAAACGTTTGTAACTTATTCAATCTTCTTCTTCTTTGTCTTTCTCTTTCTCTTAATGTAGCAATTATCATGTTGTATGCTCTTGCTACTGGTCAATATGTGACAATTGTCATTTTATATCCTACCTTAGCATTTCAGTTTCTGTTCTGTTATGTACTAACATCTATTAGACAATGTAAGAAACCGGTCAGAATGAATACACCTGAAAGTGAAGACTGCAGTTAGCGTTCTGTGAAGATAATGTCATAAAGAAGAACAGTCTAAACATAGTGTTTTCTTTGCTTTTAACGAGACCGAGTGATTGTGTATTTCCTGACAGTTTTATGTCATGCTATGTATGTATCGTATTGAAAACTTACTTCAGTTATTGTTTTTAGACCACATTTACTATTACATCGCATGTTAGTTGTGCTCATTTCTTTTAAACAATGTTTTACTTTCAATCTATTGCAGGTCAAAACCATAGTCACTCCAAAGCGGGTATCAATCATTATTGTCGGAGTCTTCTTACTTTTAGTGCCATGTGAAGCACCTGTTTATGTTGTCAACAGACTGGGCATGTCATTCAATCCATATCGAAATAAAACTGTCTATGGTCTGATCTTCAGCGCAGATCGAGATAAGGTAGACAAAATTCAATTTGCAATCAACAACTTCTTTATACCAGTTGCTGCATTCGTAGTCATTATTGTTTGTACAACAATACTTGCCGTTAGTCTTAAAAAAATGACGAAATGGAGGGAAGCTTCTATGGCTAGCGCAAACTCTGATGCTTCTAATCGTAGTCAAAGAGTTGCTAAGATGGTTGTCATGATATCAGCTCTCTTTATTTCGTGCTTCATTCCCGCTAGCATACTTTTACTAGTCGTGGCATTCGTGCCAGGTCTTTCTCCGGGCGGTAAACATATTTACATAGGAATAATAGCAGGGGGCATAGGTGTCCTCCTGGAATGTGTGAATTCTTCTGTTAATATTTTCATATATTATCATATGAGCAGTAAATACAGAGTAACTTTTCGCAGTATTTTCTGCAAGATTAGTCTCAGAACAAAGAACATTTTCCTACATCAATAATCTTTTGCGAAAATAAAAAAAAGAAGTGATACTTTTATTTCATAGTGCTTGTAATGCAATCACTTATCAGTCTTAGATCGATCACCGTGAACATATTTATTGTGTACATTGGTAATATTTATAATCCGTTTTGTCTTTGCTGACACATGTCTTCTGTGTTCAAACATGAACAAGCTAAATATTCAATTTGACTGAAATAAAGATATAAAAAAATAAATAAATCACAAAGCAGTGTTTATAGATAGTGATTAACAAACGTCTGCAGAACAGCTAGAGCGATAACAATGACAATTTAATTTTTTAAAAAAACCATTGCATCCTTAAATTTGAAAAAAGAAACTTGAAGCAATGAGAAAGTATATATATTTCCATGGATAACAAGAATGAACAACTTACAGTAGTCATTAAAAACAAATCAAAATACACATTCACATATGAACATCACTATTGCAGTCAGTGTTTTGACAGATCCATACATAAGATAAAGATGTTTATGCAATATGAGATTCACTGTTGACATAATCGTAAAAGCGTGTAATTTTTGTTTAATAAGTGTTTTTCGAAGTGATGGAAATTGCCTCCTGGGGACAGTAAGATATTTCAGTAGGATATGCCAGAAGGGGAGAGGGGTGGGGAGCTTCGGACTGCAATAATCCTGTGAAAATTCACAAAAAATATTAAAATTAGTCCCTAGTTTTTTTACTTACAATAAGATACGATGTGCAATAATACTGATATTAATTGAAACGTATCTGAAACACGACTCAACTAGGGTTATTTAAACCACAGACAAGATTATGTTAGAAACGTGAAGCTTTTTAACTGTACTAACATGAAAATTATGTACACCATTTCACAAACAGCAAATGTTGGTTTACATGTGCAGTAAAACCTGTAATTTTACTTTATAAACTAAATGTCAAACACAACAGAATAAAATATTCAAGCTCTGAAAGTCTGTTTCTTAGTGTGGTTTTTCTTTGGCAAATATTATACACGAGTATTTTTTCCCCAGCCAGATTGATAGTATTGTTGGAAATTTCGTAAAGCATACTGTTGTTTGTAAACTTTTACATCATCAACCAAGCAGAACGTCAGCGAAATGGTGAATGCTTTAAATATAGATGTATTGTTTGTGCCAATAAAAACTATTGTCATTGCGCTTTATGTGTGAACATTACTTTTAATCAGGCTTTGAAGCTATCATGATTTTTCACCATTACACCATTTGTGAACAAAGTCATCAACAATCTCATGCCGAAATCGGATGTGCTAGGCCTACAAGGCGCATAACGGTGGCACAACGTAATCACGCTCCCGGCGGAAATCGCACGGATATCCGTGATGGTTACAATGGAGCGAACGAAAAACACACAAACATGAACAATCTGATAAACTAGAAATAACAGGGCCCAGAATACATCTTACGTTAGGGTGAAATAGAGCAAACAGCAAAATGTCATGTCTTCATTTTTATAAGTCATTTTTCGTTAGATTTTTGGTGACTTTTACTTGAGAAGACCATTAAAGGTTATTTTAACCCTATTTTTGTTTTATTTTCTGATACTAAATGTATTGTTCTAATTTCTCAAAGAGTTGTTTAACCACACAACAGCTCCCCCTGTTCTATGTGCTGGCGTAGAAATGTTAAGTTAGGTTCACACCAATACCTCTTTACACATCCAAATTACAATTGAGATCCATACCAGAAAATTATATATGGACACAGAAAATGATGGATAGACAATTCTGAATGGATTCAACGCAACAAAAATGACACATCTAGCCTTGGGCAGACAACCAAAGCTCCCAGACACAACCTCTACTCTTAACGGCAAGTGTGGATATTCTGACTATCATCCACCTGGGGATAGACCCATACCCATATTTTACAGAAGAGGTATCTGCGGCATGATTGACCATCGATTGTTTATAAAATATATTCGGTGACAGAAAATATTGTTTGAGAAAAAGTGGCATGCACTAAGAAATGTAATGTATACAGATAAATGTAATACATCAACTGAAGTAAATTATTAGACTAATTATAATTAAATGTTCTCTATACCATCGTCCAGAGAAACAATGTTTTCATTAAATCTAAGAAAACGAGAGAAATTACAAGGTCAAAGAAAATAAGAATAATACAATTTGTACATTCAGGCTAGAGATGCATGATCGTATTTGTGTTGATATTTCAGCATCACATTCTTGATTCTTGATTAGAAACTGGCCTCACAGCACGTGTGGCATACCCATAAGAACTCCGCCCTCTGTTCCATCAGCCATCTGGCTCGATGGTGTTTCGAGTCTAATGCCGCCGAAACAGACATCGACATCAGGGCACAACTCTGGCCCTTACGACAGGTTTCTTTGTTCTTCCGCCCACCCATGAAGTGCCCGTCCTAAACCAACCACAACATCGGCGTGTCGGAACAACATGGTAACTATTATCGAAGGTTACGACTACAGGATTGTATAGATGACGTGCCATGATTCTTCTATAAGAAGATAACCTCATTATAAAGGCATGTAATCTACTAAGGTTTTCTGTTGCATGGGTGGTTTGTCTAGTGAGCCATTGGTGAGACCCACAGATGCAACCACATGGGCAAAATCAGTATCATATCAGTAACGTTGTCTTGTTAGGTAGGAGAAGATACTGCTGTCCGTCTGTGTAACAATATAACATAAAGCTGTAACTATTGAACAAAAATATTGAAACACAATATTTATACGTAACTGCGTTCCGTAACTGCGTTTATTTGCAGATGATATAAAAATCACATAATAAATAAAGTAGAATTTGTAAAGATGCACACACATCTGAAGTAAATATAACAATATGGTCATGTAATAATAGCAAAAAGAATATAAGAAAATATGAGCTAATGTATAATGAAAAACGCTCGTTTTTGTTGTGTGGTCTCTTTCTCTAGTGTTTTTGTTTGTTTGTGATTTTCTTCGGTTATAGGTTATGAACCGATATTATTGCACTCCTGGCAGAGCATTTTGTGCTAAGTCTTCTTTACCTAGTGAAAATGGTATGCATACTGGTAGTTCATGTGACCCGCTGGTTCAAAATTTTCACGTTCCTTCCTGCAAGCGTAACATTTCTACAGCTACCACACTTAATTCTGAATTTATTAAATATCAGCCTCGATTTCTGAACTATTGGGAGTAGCAGACGTTCAAGTTGCAGTTTCAGTACGCCCTCCTTATCCATTGTCAACATCCCATCAATTGGTACATAAGATTCAAGTATATATGTTCTTCATAACCGCGAAGAAAGTCGTATTATTTGCAGTAAATCCATGTGATGTCATGAAAGTTGGATATATCTTTCTATGTCTGCCATTCATATAGATATGAACTATTTTTTAACCTTTGCAACAAGTACTGGGATCTGTCAGAATAATTGCTGCGGAGATTGAAGTCCCACAGATCAATTTGAGAATATCAGAGGCAGCCTCGACTTTAAAGCTCATACTGGATGTAATTGTTCCGTATGCTTTGCTGTTCTCGATACCGACGCTACCAAGATAACTGGCTGTAAAGCCACGGCCTGACTTCTTACCACAACGCACAGACAAATCGGTAAGGACATCGATTTCATCATCTCTAGAGTTATCAGTAATCAGCTGATCGATTTCCAGTATGATTTAGTATTTCTTTAATCGGTACATTCCCTTCAAAGAGTGATAATTACATTTTTATCACACGAAGAGCCAAGATTATCATCACCTGCCATCGTCTCATCGATTCTTATCCCATCTAGAGCTTTCTTCTAACGCATTGGAATCAGTCGTTCACATTTCTGAAGACATTTCTCACATTTGACATCACCGAAGAAACAAGGTCAAGTGATAATATGCAGCCCTGTCTAAAAAATATAAATTGACAGTGTTTCTTCGGTAATAGACAGGATCAAGTCATTCTTGCGGTTCATATATTTACGGTTTGATGTTTTTTATAGTTTTATGTGTTTCTTGAAAAAGGTTCCAATAGGACTGCAACGTAGAAAATTGTCCTGTTGTGTCTTATTGCATGTGTTTTATATACCTTTTTATCTAAATTTATTCATACCTCGGTATTCCCAGTAACTTTACATTACACAGAAGAATATTGGCTCCTCGAAACTATCAACAAGTACAAGCTAACAAATTTTAACACATAAAAATAGGCAATCGTTTAGTAAGGTTAATTATGCATAGAAAACACTCAGAAAATAAAACAATAGGTATACTACAGTGCGATGGAGACACGGTATCAAAAACCTTTAGAATAGGACAATGAAAGAGGCTGGACAGATAGAATGTTGTTCAAGCAACTAAGTTTGTAAAATCTCAAAGTACAGGAATTACGGTGACGAATGCAACAGAAAGAAATTAATGACAAACAACTACAAACAAGATACAGAAATGATCGTTATGTTGAGTAAATGTATGCATAGCGACACAGAGCCATTAATAAATCAACATACTTATACAATAAAATAACATTTATTATGAAATGGTCATTAGCGATACAGTTTAGTTTAAGTTCCTGTTTAGTGTCATATGGAATGGTGTTAACACGTACATTGTTCTCAATACTAATTCTAAATTATCTACATTTTTTACTTAGCTGGCAAATACATTTGGCATATTAAAAAAAAACATCTGTTTGGAATGTATCCAGTTAAGAGCTTTCAAAAGTTAAATAACTATTATGATGAAACCGTAACTTTCAGTCGGGGAAGTGAGTCTGGTTTTGTTATTTCAGAGCCACTGACTATCACAACTAATGAATGTCACGATTTAGCTCATCCGACCATCTATAACTAGTATCATAATATTTCGATGAGACACTGCGCTTAAAACCAGGAACACCATTTCACGTTTAGTTAAAGCAGGGGACAACACTTTTAAAATATGTGTATGAAAAAGATGTCTGAGTAATTGTGCCCCCTGTTATAGATACTAGAGAAATGATTTATATATATATACACAGGGCCGGTATTAGGCCATTGCAACATATGCGGGCGCAGTGGGCCTCGCACTTCATAGGCCCATAAATTTATATTATAATTTATTTTATTATCTTCTTCCCTACCCAGACTGGGCCCCGCGCAATCCGTTTCGCATTGGGCCCCCCAATTGTTAGGACCGGCCCTGTATATACACACACCATAAAAAGCCTCCTAGCACTAGTTCACAGAGAAACATGCAGTAACGAATGTTTTAGCTGCTGGCGTTCATCCTTTCTAGCGAGTGGTTCCATGAAATAAAGTACTTAATGTCACACTCACGAAGTATTTGATAGCGATTGTGATATTGCTTGATCTTCTTAAAGAACAACCAAAACATTTGGTACCGTCTTCTTAGTGATTAAAGTGTGTTACGCATTGTCGAAAAGTTAGACTGTTGGTCTCACGTTTGTGAGGTCCATGGTTAAATTCCCAGTAAGGAGTGTTATTTTTCTCTGTCCTCGAATAATTTTTTAAAAAGTACCCTGTAAATGCAGTGGCTATACAAAGAGCATGCAGCCTTTATTACACAGCTACAAAAGTCATCTCCCAGCAACTATCTAACGGAAAACATAAAGTATTGATATATGCTTTTTTGTCTTTTAATAGTCAAATAACCACGGTATATATTTGTATTTAGCACAGTTACACCACTGTTTAGGCGGTCGCGTAGTGCAGTGGTTAGCGCACTGGTTTCGCATATGAGTGATCTTGGCTTCATTCCCCAGTTGAGACGGATATGTTTTTCAACGGTTCCCGGGTCGACCCAGCGTTAATTTGATACCTGTTTATTCCGGGAAGTACGGATGCGGTTGCGTCTGAGGGTCTCACAATGGCTCAATAGACAAACCACCAATGCAACAGAAAACCTTCGTAGATACCATACCCTTATACTGAGGCTCTCTTATGCGTGTTTGGTAGCATGACATTTATAAAAGTATAGACTCCCTTTGAGTAGAAGGCTCCTATAAGACATTGCACTAAGCCGAATGGTGAAGTCTCCTGTGTATGAAAGAAAGCTCAGAAAAACCACTCCACTGCACTTAGGAAGTATAAGCTAATCTCTCATAATTTTTGGAGTTCTCAGTCAAACAAACAATCCGGGATGTAGTGACTGCGATGGAGAGGAGATGCCTGCCGCCCTCATATAGCACAGTCACTGTAATATGAGAGTGTTAACATTTCACACCTCTACAGCATTAATGACTCATATGGGTTAACTACTATTACACCACCGTTTATTGAATAATACAGATTCGGCTGTATAATGTTTACTGTCATCACAACCTTTCAACCTTCAAATTTACATTGATATCAGTACATAAAATACATAATACATTTTTACGTGTAGATTACACCATATGGATCGCACGGTGTATAGCTGTATAATAATGATTAATGGAACACTGGCGTCATAATTAATGACATATTATGAATCAGTACGATACATTATACTTCCTTGTATCGCATATTATTTTTTTAATAATTTTTTTAATGGACAAAATAATGACATATATTAGATATTACCTAATTATATAACATGATTTATGCAGTGGTAATGTTTAAAGACTATACTGTCTTGGTTTATTATATGTATATTAACGTTTACCATTATTTTAATTTCAGTTGTGAAATATATTTTCTAAATATTGTTAAATGGATATACCTTTACTACTAACATCTCAATATCATAACAATTAATTTGTTTCTATTTTTAAAGTGCAGTACCACTTGCGCGTTTTGTACATCTTAAAATGTTCGTTTAGTCCAATTAAAAACATTAATTTGAGTATTTTGTTTTTGTTTTTAAACTTTTGAAACAGCGCACAGTACATAGTAGTATTTGTGTGCGATTCATTACACTAGTGCCGAGATTAACTTTGAAAATCTCTAGTTTTAGCGTTCATTTTTTTACATTCCATATGTCTAAATGATAGAAGTTGCTGCTAAGCAATCTCAATAAGACTTTCATGCATACAGGGTGTTAGATAAGTCTTCATTACGGGAGTTTCTAAAAACATAAACATTCGTTCCTTCGTTTTCCGTGACTTTTATTGAAAATTGTTAAAAACGTTTGAGGGCGGAAGGTTTTCCATAGGTTTGCTATCTTCCTAATACCAAAATTAATCTTTCAATTTCCTAAACGGGTCTACTATTTGAACCCTCAAATCCACTAATCTACGGATTTGTCTGCATATACCACCTAGTTTTCTATTTCCATCCTTATAATTATTGTGAATCTCGTGAAATTCTTTTTCAATGTGATCTATTAAAAGATATCCAGCTTTATTTACTTGTCTCAAAGAACATTCTATTATTGAATTATAAATAGTTGACATATCATATATACTGAGCTGATTAGCAACTATTTTCTACTCAAGTCAGATAACAATAATACTATTAAGACCCATAACCGGACAGGGTCGAGGAGTGCAACACTGGAGAGTATTCACTAAACCCTTTGTTGCCTTTCAGCGCTATAGGTAGAAGAGTTTTCTGGAGACGACCCTCTTGTGTGCTGAGTTATTGTGGAATGTTTGAAAAAATTGGTACGGTAAAAAGCGTTGTTCTCAAATTTAATTATACTATTCACAAAAAGGAAAGCAACAATAATGCAGTGCTAATGAACACTAAATTTCAAACCTATAATAACATTGCCTTTTACGGAATTAATGTCTCAACCATGACATGAAGAACCTTTCAAACTTTAACAATGAAAAGATGTTTATTAAACTTGGTTTGGATTTTTAGTTTTTGCTACTGAGACCTCCGTAGTAAAGTGTATGTCCTTCTCTGATCTATATCAGAGAACATGTCCGTGACATGGTTCCGATTAGCCGTTGGATCTGTTGTTGTGGGATGACTGCACACTCTTCCCGCAGTGCAAGAGCCCACTCTTCCTCGCTGGCGTAGTTAGTTGTCGAGTTCATTCTATAAGAGTTCTATGAGGTTTATGTCTGATGATATGAGTGGCCACGGGATGGTCTGGACGGTGTTATCAACGAGGAACTGGGTGGTGATTTGTGCCACATGAGGTCAGACGTTATTATCGATAATTCGACCCTCGGGCAACCGAAATTAGAAAGATGCGGGGACGAGCAATTTCAGTGATGTATTATGGGTCGACATGCAGACGTCTATCAGGCGTCTTGATTTGAACTATTTCACTTTTCCCATGAAGTTGGTCGCAACCCTCAACTATACACCTCCACTACTATGAAGAGTAGTCTCATCAGTGCTGTTCTGGGAGTAGAGTTCATGGACTCTGTGGTAAACTCCTCTCCGTCTAGTATGTTACTGAAGTAAACAAAAATTATTTATCACTAAACCAAACCAGTCTCCAGTCATCCAAACGGTTCATTGATGATGCTGGTTTGCACACTGCAAACGGTTCTGGTGATGGATGTCTGTAAGAACAGGTCCTCTGTAAAGTATTCTAGCCAAAAACCAGCGACTTGCAGCCGGTTCCTGAACATTTGATCTGAAATTCGACAAGCTCCTGGCAACGAGTGGCATGAGGAGGGCGCAGATACACATCGATTCCTGAGGTGACGCAGCCGTATGAAGCTGTCATCGGCAGAATTTGTGACTCTGGGTCTTACACTACGAAGTAGTGTGCCACTAAGCCAGTTTGTTGGAATCGCCTCCAAATGCGGCTAATAGTGCTGCTAACCACATTAAAATTGTTTGGCTACTACACTTTGTGATTGTTCAGTCAATAAGCGTCCTATGACTGTCCTTAGTGATATAAACCAAACTTGAGCATTGCAATTGCAATTGCATTTTTTCAAGGATCGTCAATCTTTTATAAGCACTCACTAATATGGTCAGACAGTTTGTGTTCAATAAGTTTCATGAGATTCTCATAAACATGTCAGGAATTAATTTCAAAAACGTTATTTGACATTGACCTATTCATGATCTCATGAAGCATGAAGTACGTACAATTTTGGTAACCTCGAGAAGGCAATGACCAGGTAGATACAGTAAATATGGTTAATAATGTCCAATCAGCGAATATCTTTAATAGAAGTAACTCAAAAAATAGTTGCGTTTCTGTTTTTGAACTGTATATAATATAGATATTATGGACGTTTCTTTGAGACGGCTAACAAGACATACATATCGATTGCAGTACTACTCATGAATGTATAGATTAGATCAAGATTTAAAATAAAATATCACAGAAGATGATAACTCATCTTTCAACATTGTACCCTAGTAAAATTTGGTTATTTCAGAAATTATAAAAGTTAACATTATTGGATGTCGCTGTTCATGTTATCCGAGCTCTTGAGGTCTAGTAAAATAAAGTTCTGGTGAGACACATACAGTAAAACAATGCTGCTATTTCACGTATGACTTCTGCTAACTATACATCTCGCAGATGCTTAGGTCACTAAGTGTTTTGATAAAGACACCAATTATCAATTACTGGTCCGGTTTACGTAGGTTATATTGGATCCCCACAATTCTCCATTTCTGGTATAATTTATCAGGATCATTGTTGCACCTTTGTGATGTTGCGATATTAAATTATCTAATAATCTCTCACACTGTCGCCATCGATCTTTATAACCTTCACCTTTAATCGTTCTCGTGTACATTTCAAACATGCTTCCAGAGCATCTCTTGTCTTGTAAAAGTATAACAAAATAATTGCAATATTGTTATGTAAACACTTCTCGCATGAATTATTTTAACACATCCATATTAGTATTGTATAAGTACAATATAAATGAGTGAACCGTTAAAATAAAGGCAAACTATATTTATTTATATATATGCAACAAATATGCAGATAGAGTACACAGATTTTACATGTGCTTGTTAAACTACATCAAGTATTGAATGTTTTCACAGAAGTCAAACAACTAGTGTTTCACTCAACACGTACCACTTATGATTTATGCATTTTTCAACCTTCTCTAAGACCATTTATGTGACGAAGAGAACATGGACACTTTTGGAAACCACACAGTAGCACTACCATTTACTGGCAATAATTAATCATTCAATATATGAAATAAGTACTACAATTATACGTGTACACAATAGTTTCTAAATGATGTATAAGTTAATCATACACGATTGTATAGTTCAGCAAATTATAAGTTCATGTAAAGATTACTATTTATGTAAGTATTACGTAGCATCCGAAACGTCATAAATAGCGTATTTTCTTGAAAATTATATACAACAATGTAGCCTATATTATTTAAAATGATATTCTCTTGGTTTATTATTTGTAAAATAATATATAATAGTATAGTAACTCCAGCTGCTAATAAGTTGCCAATCAATCTTCAATGGTTAGTGATATAATACATATAGTGACTAAACGTTTCTGCATTCACATTTCAAACTAATCTGTGTTTATATATGGTGCACGATAATAACAGTAAATTTAAATATGTATTAACAATACTTTATCATAATACACGTTTTGTACATCGTTTAATACAATACGAATGTGTGGTCCGATTAATAAATATATTTCAGTGGTCGGTTTGTTGTATGAGTCGTCGTATAACACGATGTGCACAAACGCCGATGTTAAATATGCATGCTAACGCATCAACCACAAGTTCGTGTTTGTTGATATAGCCCTCTAGGTGTATGCTCGTCCATCATAAGTGATGATGACTATTTTGTACACACTTTTGAAAAATCAGTTTTAATTATGGCTATAAATCGAGCTGTAAACCCCTTGGACAGTTCGGACGTGGGATGACCACCATAGATGGATTTTGGTCTATCCGTGTCGTTCTAGCTACTCTCCACTGTAGAGCTTCTAGATTTCTTCTCTTCTCACAAGATGATGTCCTCTTTGTGACTGTAGAGCGCCATCTAGATCTATTTTGTGAAAGTTCTTCCCGTGTATCTTGGTCTATTTCATGGGCATTCAGCGAGATCTTTAACGAGTTATTGTAGCACTACTTTTGGCTACCTTGATATCATGTACACTTCTCAAGCTATCATAAAGAAGTAACTTTGGCAGGCGATGATACGTACCAAATGTCCTACCCAACGAATCCGTCTCTGCATCAGGATAGCATCAATGCTCGGGATACCAGATCTGTCAAGGACAGTGGTATCTGGAATCTTGTCTTGCCATCTGATGTCCATACATTTTTTGAGACAAGTTGTGTGAAAGTGATTCAGTTTCCTCACATGAAGTCTATACACAGTCCATGTTTCACTAGCATATAACAGCACTGGAAGTTGCACTTCTCTGTAAACTTTCAGCTTAGTCTATAGGTTAATGCCATTTCTATGCCAACCATTTACATACAATCTAACAAAAGTGCTGCTTGCCTTGGCGATCATTGTATACACTTCATTATCAACGTCGGTATTGTGTGATAAAGTACAACGGAAATCAAGACTCGAATCGCTCTCGCCTCCAACGCCTTTAACAAACTCTCAAATATCTGGAGATCGAAAGATCGCAAGTAAACACATCAAACTGCGACTATTCAATGCAAGTGAGATTCCATAATTGACATATGGATCTGAAAGTTGGAAATCTAACGAAATAATGGATAAGAAGTTAGTGGTCTTCGAGAATAGATGCCTCAGAAAAATCACAAATATTAATTGGAAAGATTTCAAATCAAACGACATACTAAAAGTGGAGACAAAACAAGAATATCCTCATCAAACATCATCAGAAAACGTGGCTGGACATACATTGGTCGCATACTTAGAATGAAGGAAGACTGAATTTCACGACAAGCATTCATGTGGACACCAGACGGGAAAGAAAACAGGCAAGACCAAAAACAACGCTCAGAAGAACTGTTGTGATTGAATTAAAATAACAGGCATAAATGCACAAGACCTGCAACTGACTTTGGCAACTGACCGGCAGGCATGGAAAACTATGACATCAGCCAATGTGTCAAACTTGGCAACAGAGGAACTGACTGAATGACTGACTGAGAGACTATCAATATATTGCCATTTTCAAAATGAACAACCTTTGAACACATTGATAGTGCATTTTGACACAGACAACATACGTAAGTGTGAATTATAAATTGCAGTCATATGAATTGAGTGAAATCGTCTAATGTTCTGTGGAGACTAACCACTGGCTTACCCACACTAATTCTTTAGCTATACCATGCGCGCGGTCATATAATGCGTCATTGATTTTAGCTGAATCAAGCATTTCATTGGTCACTTTTAATAAACTCACCATCCAATACAAAAAAAGATGTGCAAGAATTAATGATGATGTGTGTGATCAACGCGCATATGTCCAGCGACATATGTCTAGATGGTCATGCATTGACTAGAAACCACAAGACTTGAGTTGTCTTCATATTCCAGAGGGATGGTGTTATTAATGCTCGTATCTTCGAAAAAATAATTTAGAACTACAACCGTTTTTTCCCTATCTTCTTTCCAATTTAGAACAGAACATGAATGTGACAATAATTTCTGAAATTCGCTTCCCTTACTATTTATAACATGATATCTGCTGCATTGGTGTCATTAATTGATCTTGCGAAAATATGACTATGTGACTGATGTCCCCACATGAAAGTTAGTTTCCGCAATCCTTGTGAGACTGGCTCGTATAATCTAATGAGAAGTGACTTATCCTGAGCCCCTAGTCTACATTGCTAGCATATTCTATTCAGGATGTGGCTATCAACCAAGCATGTTTTGGCTGTGGTGATTTTCTAGGCCATATAAATACGTACCGTAGTTTGCCATTGCTTACTGAACGTTCCCGATGCACACTTAACTGTGGCGGGAGATCGAACTCGGAACATCACAGACGCGCTCTGTACAACTTCGTAACAGAGCCTTGTCTACATACAGTGACTTATGCAGTCATGTGGACTCTTAGGATAATCAATCAAGGCAAAAATGTTCCATATTTTACACACCTTACATACATTGTGTGGTACTGTATGACATCATGAAACCTGTGGTACTCCTAACCTTGAGTTATACCTAGAAGTGCAGCAAATTCATAGTCAAGTAATGGTCTTCCTGTACGATTGGTTCAATGGCTGCAATCATCTCTTGTGTCACTACTCTCTGTCTGACTAGATTGTGAACATCCTGACACAGAACACACGTTATTTTTAATATAAATACGCCACCTGTTGAGTTTCTGGGTGTGACACGCATGCATATATACATTATTCTTTTATTCTCAGATGCATGTATATATATATATATGTCTTCCCATACGTGATCACAACACGAACAACAATATGCATGATACTAATAGGACGACCATGTTTAATCCGACATTATTACTTGACGCTGTCCGTCTGCACCGTGATGGCATGCAGAACATACTTGATTAACACAACGTCATTGACATGTCATTATGACTTCACGCTGTCCACAACGTCATTGACATGTCGAAAAACAATGACATAATTGTTCTAGTTTCTATCACATTTTAATGTTTTCACTTGAAGCACGTTCGTAGTTTCTTTCACTCAAAGATACTCTCCACACACAGCGCACTGTTCTGAACGGTATTCTACACACACCTCGCACTGCTCTTATCTCATAGGATCAATTTATATTTACGGAACTAACACAGTAATAAGATTTACAACTAATAATTCAATTCGAGGCTAAACATTATAATTTACGATTTACAGAAGATTGTCTTCTCTCTTCTCGGCCAAAAGTTCTTAACATAATTGTTTATGCCAAACATGTGTTTAGATCGTATTGTGTCTTGATAAAGATATTGTTTTAAAAGTGTTTATCCTGTGTAGTTATCGTTGGTTCGAAATATCGATTCCATATATTTTTACTATGTAAATTGTTTAGTTAACCCACTTAATGTTTTAGTGTATGCGTTTACCATACAATCCATTGCAGTCTCTAATCCATTCATATATTATTTTTGCAGACAAAATGGAATCTGTCATGTCCAAAACCACTTTCTAAGACACGAAACAAACATATTTTTACTGTAATCTGTTTACATCATGTCTATGTGAGAATACGTTCTTAGTACTCAGAAATAATATACCTTAGTGTTGAGATGGCAGGCAGATTAAACATTTCATTTTCACAAGGATCACTGAGTTTTAATGTTCAGATAAGTCAGGAAGTGATGGAAATTTATATATGGGTTGTGTACAGTGTGTTTTGTCAGATAATCAACGCATTTGGTGTTGTGACAAACATCATCAACATCATCTGCTTCGTGAAACAAGGCTTCGAAGATTCCATCAACATTAGTCTCTTAGGTATAGCGTTTTTCTGAGAAACTTATGTTTTCGTGTCTCTGTTTCCATAAATGACGTGTTTCTTCACTAGTGCTGAACATTTTCAGTATCATTATTTAAAGCGAAATACGCTTTCTCTATATGAAATCATTATTTATATATATTTTATATACATATAAAACCATTGTCAGGTAGACAAAGTCGTTGCAGAATGTTGCCCCTCCTTATGGAATATCAGAACACTCCATGATTCTGGGTGAGTTGACTTGCCGCCAAATATATACATTTTTAAACAATATGATATATCGCTGCACCATCGTCGTCTTTGGTGCCCTCTTTCCCTCGTCCAATTAACTCTTCCTTCGGGTATTAATATAATCTTATCTGTTATTTCTCTTTATTTATGCCTCTTTCTTTCTCAATACAGATTAATATATATATTACATATATATATATATATATATATATATATATTATATAATATATATAATATATATATATATTATATATATATATATACTATCCATACATAGCATCAGATGAATTGTCTTATGTATTTGAGGAGATGTCCTTTAACTATTAATCTCAAATAACAAAATTAAAGATTTTATAAATTACATTGCACAATATTTAGAAATTATTTGATGCGTTTCCATCAAAAGAATAATTCAGTTCTCTAGACTCAATGTCTGCTCTTAAGTTACAATAATGCGGTGGACAACGGTATAATGTGGTGGATAATGATATAATGTGATGGACAATGATATAAATGTGGTATCAAATAAGAACGTCACCCACAATGGTCTTTGAATGCGTGATAGGGGTTTACGAGGACATAGATCACGAACAACATGCAAGCAAACGTGTCGAATTGCCTAATTCTACTCTTGACATCAAGGTTGTTAGATATTCCGTCATCACACTGAAGGACATCATTCCTAGTCCGTAGATATGTGATGGTTAGGTTTTTGGTGTGTTTAACCAACCCGATCTCCCTCTAAGAAATCATAATATGACTTTCAGTACTAGGAGTTCAGCTACGACATGGGTAAACTCCCTTCAACATGCCCGAACCTTCAAAGAACATTTACAGCTCGAATAGTAGGGGTAGTGGGGGAGAGTTATTAACCATCTCGGAACTATTAAGAATGGACATAATTCTAACTGAATTTCTAATAGTGGATGTAACAAATGGTCATCATCACTTGTGATAGACGAAAACACATTTACGACATGGCAATTCCACATGCCCACAGTTAGCTGATTAGTCTTCAGATTGCCATTGTGATAATACAATGGGCTGCTCTTACAGTATAAAATAAATGACAAAAATCAACAACACGGTAAAATAATGAAAGTTAAGCCATCGTAGCCTTAAAGATTATTCACCAATATTAAGAGAAGAGAAACTACAAATGAACAAGCATTATAGATATTTGAAAACTTCTCTGAGAAGTCTGCATACCGAACATGTTATGCAGTATTTACCTCACGTAAATGATTATAACAAGTACACTAAGCTATGTTTATCCTGTATGTACATTCCTATTTAAATAGTAAATAATATAATTAGGAACCATCCAGGATATAGAAAAATATCAGACCAGCAAACAGGATCTAACTACGGGAGTCACTACGTTTTTCAGTATTTGCCCAATCCGTATTCCTAACAAAGATCCGATTTTAGTCAATACTTACTACGTGTATATTCTCAAGATTCGATTGAACGGGTCTATCTGCCCATCTTTCTCTATATATCTACCTATCTATCTATACACTGTGACCCTTATTTGCCTTGCCGCGTCATGTGTGAAGTAGTTCTCTCGATATTGCCTTCTTGTGTGATGTTTGTGAGCTTGTTCCTGTGACTCCATTGATCTGTGATCCATCTCTTACATTGTCTGTCTCTGGTTTTATAGCCACGATGTCTATGTGTCATGGCCATTTGTGGCATGCTATCTGTTGGTAGTCTGGAAGTGTGTGAAAATCACTTGATCTGATGTCTTTTGATGAGTTCCAATACTGGTTATTGTTTTGGTTATCTGTCTGATGTTATAGCTTCCAATTCTATCTCTTAATGATAATCCGAGTATTCTTTTGTACACATGCCATTTCTGCTGTCACTATTTTTCTTTTGTCTTGTGCTGTCATTGTCCAGGTTTGGCACTGGTAACACAGTGATGAAATAATAATAGACTAGTTATAATGCAACTTTAGTGTCTATGCTTACATTTTTGTTCTAGGATCATCTGTCCTAGGATCTGGTATGTTTTGTTGCATCTATTTTGAATTTATTCTTTTTTTTTCTTCACTTGATATAATGCTTCCCAAGAAAGTGAACTCATTTATCTGTTAAAGGTTGTTATTATCGATGGAGATAGTGATATTTCTTTCTCTCTTTGATATTGCCATTATTTTTATCTTTCAATATTAATCTTCATTTTGAATTTTTACATGATGTGTGAAGTCTGTTCATATGTTCCTGCAATTGTTCTTCTGATGTCGCTATTAGTAATTAATCGTCTGCAAAGAGTAATTCGTTTACTTTGTCTTTAATGTTATCGTATTCGTTGATATATTAATTGTATCAATTGTCTATATTCATAGTCATTCGAGAATCAAGATATGCTTAGAGATGCGGATTAGTCCAATGCGGATAAGGTGTTAACTCAAATTGTGAGGCACATAGGTGCCAGGTTAACGGGCCTGATTCAAATCATATTTGCTGCTTTCTGATCTATCCAGAAATTATTGCATTTTTAGGTGCCATTAATTCATACATACATTGTAAATGATCGGTATTCAAACCGAGCGAGTTTGAATGAGTTGTTTGCGAGACGTTCCTTGTAACCACTCTATCATCGAATCGATAAGCAAATATATTCTATACGTTAGTTATATATGCATGTAGTATCACCAGGCATGCATTATTATCACTGTAGCACTAAAAAATATGTGTACAATTTGTAGGTTTGGCTGTTTCTGATCTGGGAAGCCTTATGACAATGATGTGGAGTTGCATCAGCATTACTCCTGCATTTAGCAATTCTGATTTACCGTTTGACCCATATGAAGTAGTTTATGTGTCAACAGGAATGATGCATTTTTCTTTCACACGCGTCAGCAGTTATATTACAGCCATGATCACTATTGAGAGATGTCTGTGTATAACTGCTCCTTTTAAGGTAAGAATGAAATTAATTAAACTTACCTTTTCCCACATTGTACATTTTTGGATGATGTTTTTTAAGTGTAATACGGTTGAGGGTTGTATGTGGGGGCTGCAATTTTGAATCTTAAGAATCTATGCTTTAGTTAGTTTACACATTCCTTGATACTAGATGTGATTTCTTGTAAATGTTCATATTTATTTTATATTTTTCCAATAAGTTCAAAGAATATATTTTTTGTAATGCACGTTTTTTAAAATCAATTCATCAATAAACGTGTCTACTAGTGGACCACCTTTTACAAATTGAAGCAGAAGTCCTATACGGATTAAAGATATGGATAATTATAAGGATAAGGGGTCGGGATCTGTGAGGAAGTGGTCTGTGACGGTCAAGGTACCGAGTTAGATCCTCGCCACAGGCAATGGTGCATCCGGACCATTCAGAAAGCAATGGCAAACTACTGAATGTATTTATACTGCCTAGAAAATCGCCTTAGTCAACACACACAAATCATCACAGTCAACAAATGCTTGTTCGATAGCTACGTCCTGAATAGGATATGCTACCAATACGGATAACATTATTTCTAAACACACTAACAATGAATATTAATAACAAAAATTTTTTATGTGACACAGTGGTGGATGTTATGGTTCTCACGAATATAACGAGTCGGGTTATCAGAGGAGAACTATTTCATCTTTTATTAGAAAGTGTAGGAATTTATTTTTTGTTTTGTTACTGTTTTACAACAAACTACTTCGACTCATATACTTTGAAAATTTTGTTTTCACAATTTATCATTTTAAAGGCATATTTGTTTTTGATTGATCCATGAAAATTTAAAGAAGATACATAATCTCAATGCTTTTCTCCGTGTATTTAATTTTGTTAAAATAATTTTTTGGGAAAATTGTGGAAATAAAATAAAATTGTGCATTTTTTTTCTTTTTAAAATTTAGCTTACCTTTAGTTAATGTTATAAAATGTAATATTCAATATTGAACCACTATAGTTTATGAATGAATTAATTTTTATAAACGAAAAATCAATTTCCTCCAAAACAACATTATAGAGTAATAGATACCATGTCCATATTAATATTAATATGTTTTCTATGTTGTGAACATTATGCATACCTGAAATTCAGAGAGCGATCGGCTTCATTATATTTGCGTTGCCTCATATGTAATCCGTCTCTCACAACGATGTGGCACACTGTACTACGGTTGACCACTCATAGAAAGTACTACGTAGCATCAAGCGATAATCTCAGAAATCCCAGGAATCTCAGAGACAAAAATACACTTTATAAACAAAACAACTTGAGCAGGAATTCCACTGCGACCTCTTGAGCACACAGCAAACGGTTTAATTACTACTTCAGGAAGATCGCCGTTCGACCATCTAACGTGTTGAAGCTGTTACATATGAAATATGCAGTAAACAGTTTTATTATGAAACACATTAAATAGTGTAATAGAAGGTAAATTTCAATCAAATGGGTATCATAGGCAACCCCCACGGTCTGAGCTGTTGAAGTGGTCAGCGACATGAATGTCACACTGGTGGTTGACGCTCTGTAAATGTCGACATCATCGGTCTGTGAGTCTCAATCCCATCTCACCGACGTTTGATATCGGGCATATAATTTGGACGGCTGTGTGTTCTCTGCCATGCGTAAAACTTCAGCCAGCAATTCTTGTAGTGCAAAACTGAGACGTCGTCGTCACTTTATTTTCCCTATTACAACGCTACATTTGAAAGGTATTCCATGTGGGAAATAGAACCATTGATGTTTCTTTATTATATGATTGCTGCATCCATGTTACATATAAAACAACAGTGCTTTTATTTATGTGTTATTTATGTTTACAAGTATTCCTATTTTTGCTTGTTGTTGTACTTATTCCTTCTGACACGTACATACTTTACATGTTTGTTGTTCTCGGGGAATCTACACACATGTGCAGTATGTATGCTGTTGTTGTCAGTCGGTTAATCGACAGGTCAACATTCATAGTACCTTGACAATATACAAATCTGAAGTATGAAGAAAAATCACGTAATTCCTGGGGATGTTCATTGGTTGAATACGGAACACATATGAATAGCTGAAATATTCCTGTTTAAATACCGTTTGCTGCATCGTTTTTTTCCCCATAACTCATAGATGTTTCTTTATTATACCACTAATTAGAAGCTGCTATAACTTGGCACCATCCAGTCATATTGTGACATCAAAATTGGCTATGTTCCTTTGACGTTACTAATTGTTTCAGCTGACATGTCTCAGAGAAAAGGATTGCCTGAATGAATTTAATTATCATTTCATATGTAGCACAAACAGCCCCGTAAAGCGAACTCTGAAATATTGACTAGTTACACAACAAAATATATTGTATATCTGTTTCAAGGGCGTACCATAAGGACGTTCTTTTAGGATATTGGTTATTTGGGGAGAACACGGGATCAAAAAGATGCCATATGCACACATCGTGTTGTGTTGTGAAGTAGTTATCTTGTAACAAACGAAGGCGTTAACATCAAATTATCATAACAACAAACACACACTTACAAATACAAACATTAAAGTCTGTCTCTTAATATAGTATAATATCATATGTTTATCTCATTGACGTATGATTTATTATTATGATTTATGGCTCATGTCGTTTTTCTTGACTATTTTGAGTAATTCCTATAGTCTATTCCATCGCTGTTATGCCCTAGGGAATCTAAGGATATAATCTGCTCTAAATAATAGAAACTTGATAATGAAAACAGTTATGATTATTTATTTTGTATTTCCAATATACCACAACTCCACGTTATTAATTTAGTCAACACGACAACATCAAACGGAAGAGAACCACAGACAATGATCCCTTACATATGATGAATCATTCATTCTATAATTTCCTATTGGTTCAATCACAAAAGGAGCAGCGACTACAATTGAAATCCTCAAGCAAAAAATTGTATCAAATATAGTCACTAATCTACTTTAACTATTGCCCATCCTATGAGGCTTTCACAGTGCAGTTTTGAATTGATTGATTGTCAATCATCGTTGCACTTCGTTTTGAAAGTTAGTAACCGATGATTATTTTATGCATGCTTTTATATTCCCGGAGGAATCCCGTCGTTGCGCCTCAAGTGAACTGATGATGTCAATCCTCACGTTCACAGTAGTATATATCCTCTAGTCATGTTCCACGGTGTTTTGAAATCAGCAGAGACAAGTCTGCTCAAGTGAAGGCCCTCAGTGGTTACACCTAACTAGTTATGATTGGCTGAGGTAATTGTCAATTTATTCAAATAACTTTTAAATTACAATCTCAGCAATTTAAATGGTATGCACGAGTCAGTTGGGTCTGATTGCAAACGCCCACTAACTGTGATTGATTAAGAAAAACGTCAATCAACTCAAACATCATAATTAACATTGTTAATTCATGGGAACGTTATACAGGGATTCGGTTGGTCCGATTACTTTGAGCACCGAATAATGATTGGATAAGGTAATGTCAATAATTTCAGTACCCTCTTGCATGCAATCTCAATTCATGGAAATGATATACGAAAATCCAGTTAGGTTTGTCGCAAATGTTATAGTTGGAACTTTAAAAGGAGATCAACCAGGAGAAAAATTTGTCCTTAACTGTGAAGTTCTTGAAAGAACAAATCATACCTCCATAGCTGTTCTATTTGATAATTCCATGAAGCTGTTGTGGCCAAATGGAATAGAAAGAAATAATATCCTTCTATTAATAACAGATGCTGCTCCCTATATGAAAAAGGCTGCTAAAGGACTTCAAATTCTCTACCCGAAATTGATCCATATTACTTGCCTTGCTCATGCACTGCATCGAGTAGCTGAGGAAGTTCGAGGCAATTTTCCTGATGTGGACAAGCTTATTTTAAATGGGAAAAAAATATTCATCAAGGCTCCTCTTCGAGTACAAAAATTCAAAGAAGAAGCTCCTCAACTACCACTTCCTCCACAACCTATCCTTACACGTTGGGGTACATGGCTGGACGCTGTAAAGTATTACTGTGACAACTATTCAACACTAATTAAAATATTTAATGCCCTAGACAAAGACGACGCAACATCAATTCAAGCAGTGCAAAGCTTATTTTCTACCAGACTATCACAAAATCTGACTTATATAAAGTCAAACTTTTCGGCAATTTCAAAAGCAATAAAACGTCTGGAAAGCGAAGGGACTGCACTTTATGATGCATTAGATATTGTGAAACAAATTCAAACAGAAATAAATGGATCACGTGGTGAAGTAAGCAACAGGATTAAAGTAAAATTAGAAAGTGTTCTTCATAGAAATTCTGGTTATTTATCATTGTGCAAAATTGCAGACATACTTAGTGGTAAACATGCAACATTTCAAGAGGATGAACCTGAACTTTCAGCAAATGGTCTGACATTATTTAGATTTGCCCCTGTGACATCATGTGATGTAGAACGAAGTTTTTCAAAATATAAAACAATTCTCAGTGACAATCGACGATCGTTCAAATTTGAAACTCTAAAAATGCATGTTGTTGTCGGATGCAATTGTACAAACAATGAAAACTGAGGAATAAATGTGGTAAGTGTTTTTATACATGCTTTGTTAAGTATTACTACTATGTAGGTACTATGACTAATATGTAATGCGTAAAACATGCAAACAATAATAATTTGCGGTTTTTTTTGTTCATAAATGAGAAAAACCTTATGGTCATATTTCTGCATATTTAGCATATTTTAGGTCATATTTTGCCTTTTTTAGGTCATATTTGCATGTCATATTTCAGGATTTTTAGGTCATAACAATCCGAGCCCTAAAATATAATCAATACAATACGAAATTCACTATTAAGGTATTTTTCTCTACTAAACTTGTGATGATCGCCACTTTACTAACTATACCATTTACCTTTCTAAAGTACCTTTCAGTTGTTTACTGGTATTTTAATAATTTTATATTTAAATTTCTCTCCCACAGATCAAACATATAATCACTCCGCAACGAAGTGCTTTGATGACATTGTGTTTATTCATCATCTTTTTCTGCAGTGGAGCTCCTGTATTTGCTGTTATCAGATTGGACAAAATATTTTCTCCACTAAGAAATAAAACTCTGATTGGCCTTGTTTCTACAGGTGATCGAGAGAACGTTGAGAAAATCACCTTTGTCAATAATTTTTGTATTCCTGCAAGTGCTTTCGTGATTATAGCCACATGCACTGCTATAATATCAATAAAGTTACGTAGTACAGCACACTGGAGAAAAAATGTTATCACTAACTCACAAAGTGAGAAATCGTTTAACCGCAATATTAAGACATCAAAAATGGTTGTAATGATATCAATATTGTTTATTGTGTGTTTTATTCCAGTTAGCATTATTGTGCTTGCTGTTGGATTCATTTCTGAACTGTCAGTTAACGGGAGATACATGTACATATCGATGATAATTGCCGGAATAGGATACACAATGGAGAGTATCAACTCATCAATGAATGTATTTATCTATTATCACATGAGTAGTAAATTTAGAGATAATTTTATGTTAACATTTCAACAGGGAAGGAAGAGAAGACAGTCAATAAAACGTATGTAAACTCTAATTTATTATTAATCATTATAATAATTTAATGACAAGTTGTCTTTTAAATATATCTTTTCAACACATGTATAGCGCATGAACGAGATGTTAGGTCGTTGGTACAAGGTCGTTGGTACAAGGTCGTTGGTACAAGGTCGTTGGTACAAGGTCGTTGGTACAAGGTCGTTGGTACATGTTTATGTTCACTTTCGCATGGTCTGGGTTTATATTTTTTTCTGGTAAATTAAGATAATTGTGACATGTCATGTCGATAGCAAGAATATCCAACATTTATCACGCAATTAAATATATGTCATGTAAACTATTTGCAGTAGCCAACAGTGTTTAAGTTTTGTAACCAAAGTTTGAGATTTCATTTTTTATGCATTATCAGCAAGTGGCCTCTCATTATCAAAGTGTGACTGCAATGCGTTGCCTTATTCAGTGGCGGTGTACTCACAGGCAGATATCGCATACGTTTTGCTTGCCGATGAGCAACGTTTCGTTCAAACAAGGTATTTAACAAAGTGGGACTCCTTTTTTTTAATCGGTATAATTAACTATGTAAATTTTATTTCCTTTAATTAGTATTTCGCATACGAAATTGTACTACAGCATGTCCCTTTTCTCTCTATGTATTCAAGTAACTGTCCATAGCTTTCTATTTTTCCTCTTATTAAAGTCAATAATGGCGTCCTCTATTTATATGTTTATGTTCATGTTGCTGAAACATACATTATTGTAAAAAAGTTATAACACTTTACAATTGTCAATTCTAGTTTCTTTGTGGTATGGATGGGTATTATCAAGTGCCGCAGCGTGAATGTTTAGAGTGGATACACCGAGTGATATTTTCTTAATAGGTAGGAAGCTCTCCCCCGAATTTTCCCAAACCAGAAACACGCATTTACGGCCCTATATAAAATATTAAAACGTTGAAAAAAATACTCCCTGTATATTCTTATAATTAGGTATTAGATCTGTTGACCGGACACGTCCATTGGTGATCCTTCAGTAAATCTCTCATGCTGATGGTCCCAGTTCTATGTTGGTTCACTGCTCTTTTTTGAGCTATTTGTCAGAGGTTCTCTACATGAAAACCTATCTTCACTACCAATTCCCGCATTCTCGATATTGACTCATGCTCATTCAAATCAAAATTCTCAGATCCTGAGGATTCGAACAGAACAATGAGTATGTCTGCTCGGTTCATAGGCTGACTGTTGTGGTGGCGAGGCTAGCTAATTGGTCGGAACGTTCGTTTTCTTCCACGCCCGCGTGTCGTTGGACAAAGATAAGAGTTTTCGTAGTGATTATTTATTTTATATTAGTTCTATCTAAAAACTCAACACATTCCTTATGTGCATCACCTGTTTTCACTTTCTGAATTATATTCAGTGAGTAACTTAACATGCACACATGGGAATAAGCTTGCGATTTGGGCCAGTTGAGTGTCTGTGTTACGGCAAATACTTCCAGTATTTGGCTGCTTGTAGTTGCGGTAAAGGCACCACTAGCTTCGCATACTGTTCTTTCTTTTGATTGGTAGTAAAGACCCATGCGCATCGGTGGTGACGGTTGACAGACCAATATGTGCAAATCACAACATCTGTGTCATCAGTATTCTCTCATACTAGTTTCTTGACCTCAGCGTCCAAGCTCAAATACCTATGTTCCCTGCACTCTCTATTTAGTGTAATGACGGTCTTGAATGCAACTTTAAAGAATGCAGGGATAGGTATCCATCCCACGCCTGGAGTTATGCCTTCTGTGGCGCATATATGTTTAACTGTATCCTCAGTACGACCAATCGACGATTTGCTTCTCTTGAGCCGGATTCCCTACACGCTAGGGAGCTCGCTATGTAATGGGTAGTCTATGTCAGAACTCACTCTGAGGTATGCACGGGCACGCGAAATATCAAATCTATTAATTAATATTCTTATAATGCAGATGTAGACGTCTGTTCAATTTTCTGTGAAAATATTTAATACCGTCAAAAACGTTAACGTCGTTTGATTCAGTATGAAAACTTATAATCTCAGTGTTACATTTATTTCGTGTTGTTGTTGAATCCGTTTACAGAAAACCTTCAAGATATTATCTATAACACATTGACTTATTAACTAACGCACTACTAGCCACTAAATAACACAGTTCCCTACACAACAGACATATACATTGTCATGATGACATCACGACAATGTATTTGTCATTAATTAGACTTTGGATGGGAACGACTAATAGAAATATATTTATTTGGAACAAACTGCACCAATAAGGTGCGTGAAACAGTTATCAGCATACATAAAATAAGAAGACAGGTAAGACATGGATACATCTTCACACTCAACCTATTTAAAATCTCTAAAGGGAACATTTTTTAAACATATAGAAGGAAGGCCAGGACTCAATATCAGTGGTAAAATAATAAAACATTTGTGATAATACCAATGCCACTCTCCTCTGAACAAAATGTGAACAGGAAATAAAAAGGACTAATACTTCAAATCTATAAATCCAGTAAAGAAGATGGAAAAGTTGTATACACATCCAGAAGCAGAAAATCAAATTATAATCAGCAAAATCGCAGACGAACAGGTGCTAAACATATCAAAATTCTTGGAGAGATACTACAGTAAGTGGATCATTGCCAATATTTGGTGCACATAATCATACATGATTGTAGATATACAATATTTGTTTAAAGTAGAATAGGAATGCCTAAAATTAAGTTCAATCACATCAGGAAAATATTTACACCTAAGCAAATTAAAAAAAACCAAAAAAAACTCTGGACCTCACTATTGTGAGACCAGCGATCTAACCTCTCAGCTATGCAAATAAAACACATCAAAAAATACAAACAAACTAAAAATTCTTGAGTCTAACGGAAATTTAACCATTCCGTTCATCCGCACCAAATCGCCCAGCAACTCTTGTACACGAGATTTTCCGTACTTGACGAACCTCATCTCAAAAAAAAAAAAAAAAAAAGATGCTATTTTGTCAAGACATTCACACTGTACACTTACGTCACTTAGAATGGACAATTCGAGACTAGGACTATTACAACAACAACAAACATCCCGTACTGGTTTTTGAAGTATCCTCAGTAACAACAAACATATACCATATATCATCCGTATTAGTTCTACAAGGGCCGATATGTCTTCTTGTAAACATAGATAACATCTATAGAGAGTGCAGTTTTGCTTCAAATAATTGCTTATACAGGTAAATTCAAGAATGAAGACAGAGGATACATTAAAATTTTTTGAGTCTAACAGGAATTTAACCAGTCCGTTCAACGGCACCAAATCTCGTGTACGAGAGTTGCTAGGCGGTTTGGTGCCGTTGAACGGACTGGTTCAATTCCCGTTAGACTCAATACTTTGTAATTTATCCTCTGGCGTCCTTCTTGAATTTACTTGTACAAACAAATTAAACTCGTTATAAAGTAGTGAAAGAAAGTGAATACAAAGGACTCAGTTTAAACAAGAAGAAAACAGAAATAATGGTTGTCTCGAAGAGACATACACCACCAAGATGCAACACAATAATTAATGACACAAAATTAACATAAGTTGAAAAAGTGAAATATCTTTACACCCTGTTAACATCAGAAGATAAATGCTCAAGTGTGATAAAGAGCCGAACAGCTCAAGCCAAATCACAACTGTTTGTGATGTTTACAGGTTAGAAACGTTGCATCCAGTTCTGCTAATATCAGCTTCTGGATAATTACATATGTTAGAAATGCCAATGATATAATAAGCTTGGAAGGATACTTGAAACATCCACGGTTAAGAACTTGTATTACAGGGCCAGATTTTAAACAATATGTTAACAATGCATCTGTGTTAATATCACATGTCAATGTTCTATGTATCTGCAGTAAATCCTTACAAGCAGTGTACTAAATTTTAATGTTCAATTTCTTCGTAATAAATCCAGCAATATATACAAGGGGTTATTAGGTAACCCCTTATAGTAATGAAGCAAGTAATTCACAGTCATTAATATTTATGTGTAAGAAATTAGCATCAGACTTCACAGCATCGGTCACGGTGTTGCCACTAGTTCCACCATCACTGGTGCTGAGAAACTCCAAAAAGGTCATGATAGGAACATCTCCTTATGCCGAAGACGACATGCTTAATAGTGAATATATTTTTTGTTGTTTTTACAGCACCTAGAACCTGATGCACAGAGTCAAGAAAATTTGATCCTGATAATTGACAATATTCACCAAACCTAGATTCTAGGTTGTAGATTTAAATCTTTCCACAAAGTACACAATTTTCCTTTGTGTTCGCAAATATATATTTTAACATATCCAAGAATTATTCAATAAAAATATTTTTGAAGCAGAAAAATACTAATGATTTTCAATACATGTATTGGTTTGACTTGATTTCAACAGTTCAGTATACGTTTTACGGTTGACAACACTCTTGTCAGCAATCAAAGTGACTACTCTGAAACCAGAACTATGCGCGCAATTAATACAATTCAGCAATTTTAACCGCATGTCATTCTGTTCTTTGGGAGTAGCTCTATAACTTCTTGATAGCTCCCAAAGATAGAAGAAATAAGGGAATCATGTGTTGTTGTAGCAGATTCATTTGCATTAACTGCATCACCCAGCAGAGTTTTCCCCAAGAGTAGGTCATTGATGATTTATAGTATATCATCCATTTCACAGCAAAATATAACAATCATTATAATAGTTTAGTTAGTATTGAAATATTTCATTCTTTCTAAGAGTTTAGTTAGCTTTTATAATTCAGTCATTCGACTATGCTTTACTTTCAGGTACTTACTGAGACATTATACCATTATTAACATATGCTAATAATGAAGAAGTTAATATGCGTAATGTGCTTCGGTGGGGTCAGACAAAACATTTGTTATTATTTAATAAAACTGTGGCAAAATGGAGGATTAATATATATATATATATATATATATATATATATATATATATATATATATATATATACACTAAATATATAGCACGAAAGTAACACAAAATATGCTACTGTTATAGCGTGTCCCGTAATTATTTTTTACTTAAAGTGACTTGATTATTGATTATAAACTTGGCTCAAAGCACGTGGGGCATTCCCATAAGTGCTCCATCCTCTGTTCCAGCAGCCATCCGACAACGATGGTGTTCGAGCCTAATGCCGCCGAAAGAGACGGCGACATCAGGGCACACTTCTGGCCCGTCGACAGGTTTCTCTGTTGTTCCGCCCACCCACGCGGTGCCCGTAACTAGTTCAAGCACAACGTCGGTCTGTCGGAACAACATGGTAACTGTTATTGAAGGTTACAACTACACATTTAGCTAATATGTCCTCTATATCGCAATCGTTGACTAACTTTATTCGCACGTAAACAATGAAGAAGTACAATGTACATAACTATGGTTGCGTCGGCCTTCACAGCCAGCCTTTTATTGAACAAAGAACTCCGCCGAAGATGGATGTGTCGGGCCATTGGCGCAAATAAAACGGCGACACAACACATTTCCATTCTCTGGACTACATCCTTCTGGAAATCTAATAGGACCATGGTCCTGATACAAGAGATATCCAGTGGGAGTTTGAGAATGAACGCTGAAAAAGTAGAAGAACAAAGAACAGCTGAGCACGACAGGGATGGTAGTGAGAGGGCTAGTAGAGTGACCACCAAATAAAGAGACACGTTGTCTGTGAGGTCCATTGTTGCCAATCTTCGTTGTGGAGACGGGATTTGATGATGAATGTGTTTTCTTAGCAATAATAACTAATATAGTCATAACAACATGGAAATATTAATATCTGAAGACATAGTTAACGGCAACAGGGGAAGAGGGTTCCCGAAGAGCATGATGGTGCAATGATACATCAGAATACTAAAACATGTTATAGCTGGGGCAGATCATCTCGACCAGAATCGCGGAGTTCAGAGAATCCATAAACATTGATATTTATTTGAAAGCTTAAACTAAACCTTCATAGAATGAGACAATTTAAATACTCGTTGCCATGATGTCTAGTCTTCGAAACATTTTTCATGAGCATAGCTGGAAAATGTATGAGCATACTATACTAATATATTTCACGCAAAGTGTCAATTTATCTTTGCTTGTGCGATTTCTTCCTTGCTTTTCATTGACTATAGACACAAAGTACACACAAAGCGAGCAATGATCAATCTCATGAGCCATATAAATGTCGATGTGTAGGATTGATTAACTGTGGATATCTACAGTAAATGCTTATGAACAGAGTCAAAACAAGCATTTGTACATTACGTTTTTTATTACCTCCGTCCATTTAGTTAGTCAGCGTTGGCAGGCGATTAAAAAGTAAACACAACGTATCTACATTTGCAATCGACTTCAAAAAAGAAATGATTCTATTGGGAACTGTACAATGGTAGGCGTTAAAGCGGAGGGCAGAAAAAACGCTTCAATGATCACCTTGAAACTTTGTCAAGCACTGTAGCATTGTTAATAGCTCATGGGAGACTACATCCCTTGATAGCTCATGTTGGCACACCCAAATTACTGCTGGCATCACTAAATTAGATAAAGAAAGAACACTGGGCAATTTACAAGCGACGGAAGCGGAAGGACAAACCCTTTACACACATGCAAGCACTGTAATAGAACATTAATGGAACGAATCTGACATCTACAAACTCACAAACCAAATTAGACAATCACAAATGTTTTGTTTTTTCTACTTACTCATCACATTTATTGTTTTTTTCATGTCATGCTCATCTTCGCTTGTGAAGAGGGACATCATCATCATCATTACATAATGACTAACGAAATTCACGAAAAGAATCAAAATCATGACATACAAATGGTTATTTTGATTATGTTCGTACCTCTATGCAGTCTAGTTACGGATCGGAACGCATGACTATTCTACAAAATAACTTCATGAATATTACACTAGAGATGGAACCTATTTTTAGTTAAAACCAACCATTTCTGTATCGCCATAGTTATGTTTTAATTACGTTCTAGATATTTGTGAACATGTTAATTTAGAAAAAAGCCATATGACCGATCGTTCATTTAATGAATGGTTGAAAGTGAACACGTGTGTACACAAATGTATCTTAAACACAATGGTTATTGAGACGCAGTCGATTGGAATATACCAAACTAACAAAATTAATAAATACACACATCAATAGCTACTTGACAAGTTTCACACAACTTCAAAGTAGAGGCAGGGACGCTAAAATAGCTGAAACAATCAGCAAGGTGAACAATGAATATACCAACACTATAGTGTTAATCATAGACTTTATGAGTTATAATATTACTAATAAATCACACAAACAGTGATCTAGATAGTCTGTAAAAGTTTCAGCACAGTATGTTGCAGTCGTCTTCTGACTTGGAATTGAACATTGGAGACTGAACTATCTGATGTAGAATTTCATGACGTTTGGCTAGACATACATGTGACCATGTGGAGAATAAATACAGGTATTAAATCATGAGTCCAGGACTGCGTCGGCGTGAAGAAGTGATGTCGTCCTCACCAATAAGAAGGAACAATTTTATAGCGATCAATCAAGCCGCCACGTTTATACAGAGATCAATGTGATAGTGTGAGCAAGAAGTGATGAAGAAATCAGCTAATTCGTCATAAACTTTATAATCATACATAATTAGTTCGTTAGGTATTAGATATGTTGATTATCATCTTCGCACACTGGACAAGTCTATAGGTGCTCAGATCTCCGCTTCAGTAAATCTCTCAGAGTATAACGGCTGATGGTTCCGGTTCTCTGTTGGTTCACTGCTCTTTTTGAAATCGTTGTCAGGGGTTCTCTATGGGCCACGTCCATCCTCACTCCCAATTCGCGCATTCTCGATATTGACTCATGCCCATTCATCGCAAAATCTTCTGATATATATTTCGAAGTGCAACGAGTATGTCTGCTCGGTCCATAGGCTGACCGTCTGTTGTGGTGGCGAGGCTAGCTAATTGGTCGGCCCGTTCGTTTACTTCCACGCCCGCGTGTCCGAGGACAAAAATAAAATTTGAGTCTTCGCAGTGATGCCCGCATTTCTGCTCTCTCATACTCTAACATAATTAGTACATGTTTCCTGCGATACACAGTGAGTGCAACCAGTAGAGGTTTCGTACTCTTGCGTGTCTGTAAATGTATGTGTGAGAAAAAAAGGAATATCCAAATCTATTTCACACACAGAAGCGTATAACTTTCTACAGTGGGCAATACTTTGAGAAGATGAGGCGAAAATGTGATGTGGAGAAGATTAGGCGAAAAAGTGATTTATAACGATAAACTGATGAGGCACGTACACCATACGTTGAAAGACTCACTCGTACATAATGTTGACGTTTACTAGAGTTTACTGTTGCATGGCTGTTTGGGTGTTTGAGCAATTGTGAAGTCTAAAACTCCAACGCAGATATATATATATATATATATATATATATATATATATATATATATATACTCTATCTGAGTAGAAGAGGATACGTATATGCCCTCTCTGAGCCATGTACAACCTGAATACCGTATTTATTGACTTTCCATCACAAGTCAAAAACATTGTCATTTTTACAGACTGATTGTCCGCTCTATGTCCTCTCTCTAAGCATTAGAATTTTAGGGGAATTGTAAATCTGAGCAAGTTGAAATATATCACCATGCCAAACACTGCTAATATCCTATGAAGTCAGTACTGTTATGCAATGTATTCCTGGCCACTCAAACACACTTTGTAATGACACGGCAGACAGACTAGCAAAGAAGCAAAGAGCACAACAAGAACAGTCATATACTGAAATGATCACGCACACAGTTAAAATATTGTTGAAACCTGTGAACAAAGAGAATTGAATGAATATATGGGTGAGAGAAACTATAAATATATGACCAGCAGAAATCTTAAAGAACCTCTTGGGAAGGTAAGCTTCTCCTTTTCTCACTTCGCACACAACATAGTCAAAGATCTAAAGACATCGTGATGTCTCTGCCTGTTAATTGTATGCCTTTTGTAAGTAGATTTGCTCTACGTTTATATATGTGAAAGTTTGCTTTATTGTAGTTCTGTCTTGGCTTAGTTGGTCTTGTAATTGTTGATTTGTTCACCTGGATGATAACTGAAAGATGATCACTGCCACCAAGTTGTTCGCCTAAGTGTTCTTTATATTATTCCAGCCAGTTCTGAGGTGCAGAATGCCAGGTTTGGGGTTGATGTAATATGCCATCTTCTTGAGTAGAAAGTTGGTTGATCCTGTGGATTGTTCAGGAGGATTAAGTTGTTATCATCTTTCCAACTTTCTATCTCTCCTTCCCTTCTGTCTAAATTGCTATATCCCCAGCTTTGTGAGTGACTGTTAAAGTCTCCCACTGCCAGAAAGTGTTTGTTCGGGATGTTAATACTGGTCATGTTTAGTGGGATGTCATTTGGGCAGTAGAAGTGTAGTATGTGCAGTTCAGGGGAGTTGTTTTTTGTGAACCATCTGGTATTCAGTACCTTCCTCTTGTGTTTTCGTTTCTATGGCGCTAATGTTATCCTCGATCAGCGTTAGTATGCAGCATTTCCTACTATGTTTCATGTCAACGCTCCAGCTTTGCTACCCTCGTATTTTGAAAATTATTTTTTCGTTGAGATGAGTTTCCTGTATGCAGTAAATACTAATCTCTTTCTGGTGCAATGTGTTTTCTAGTTCGGTTTTTTTGTTGCAAACTCCCTCTGTATTTCAGTTAATAATATTTAGTGGGGTTGTCGTCCTGATTGGATGGCCATTCGCTTTCCGTTTCTGCCTCCTGGCTCCACAAAGTAGATTAGAGGGACCTCCAGTAGCTGGTGGTGGATTCTGTCGAGATTCAGAATCCGACACTGCTCTTGCCTGGGGGAAATTCACTGGGCGAGCACTATGACGATTTAAAAAAAAATTTGTCGTGCAGACATGCCAACTATATGGGGTGCATAATATCATGGTTGCTGGTGTGCATCTCGGCCTAATATCTCTGACTTCAGCACCTGTGCTTGCTTGGGCAGGACTAGCTCGATATTGGGTTTGCCCGACCAATCTTAGTTTTCAGCCTCTGTCTGTTGGCTAGACTAAGCCCCATCTCCTAGTCAATTAGTTGTCCTCCTTGGGAGGAGGAGGAGAAAACTGTGGAAACTAATCAAGCAAATAAATGATGATAGCAACTCCCAGCGCCACAAAATTACACTGGAATATTCAGGTAAACACCACTCTGGCAAACAAGCAGCAGACAAGCTTGCGGAATCTTACAGAAATGTAAGAACCATTACTATCAATTCATGTGGACAACGAAACATTGTCAAAAAATAAACAACGATAAGAACAAAACAAACTGTCCAGACCTCATGTCCAAACCATTCACATTAGAAGAATCAAAGGCATCTATAGGGAAATTAAAGGATAGAAAATCACTAGGACAGGACTGTGTCACAAAACGCTTAGGAACCTAGGACAGACAGCAATGTGCAAATTACTACAGGTATAAAACTATAGTTCGGAAACAGGCAATGTACCACAGTCTTAAAGAGAAAAATTTATGTGTCATATTATACAAAATATAAAAAAAGGCAAGGATAAACATAAGCCCGACAGTTACAGACCAATAAGTCTAACGAGCTGTGTCTGCAAGACAATGGAAATGATGGTCTAAAGAAGACTAAAATGGTACCTAGAATCAGAAAAGCTATTGGTGCCAGAACAAGCTGGATTTAGAGAGGGTAACAGCACAGATGACCAAATAATATATCTGTCCCAGATCATAGAAGATGCATTTCAATAAAAGAAAAAAAAATGTTTTCACCCTATCGATAGATCTCCAAGAAAGCTTTCAACAAGATCTGGAAAGATGGACTGATAATAAAGCTGCAACGAAACGGAATTGGAGGTAACATAAGTAAGTGGTTCCGACCCTTCCTACGCAATACTGAAGGAAGAGTGACCATGGAAGGATATAACAGCAAAAAAGTTCTCCTAAAACATGCAATTCCTCAAGGCTCATTACTCTCCAACTCTGTTTCTTGTCTTCAAAAATGATATAATGTGTGGATTGCCACTAGGTGTAATAGCTGCAATGTTTGCTGATGACTTGGTGGTGTGTAAAAGAACATATAAAGATCACCAACAAAAAAATGCAAAAAGCGGTAGACAATATAGCAGCATGGGCAGATAAATGGATGGTAAAGATAAATGCTGAAAAGTCCTCAATAACACTCTTCACACTCTTAAATAAGGACAAAGAAGGAGAGATAAAAATTGAAATGTACGTATTCAACAGAAGACGAGCCGGTGTACTTGGGTACTACACTAAATGAGACACTGACAGGGAGGCCTCACATTTAGAAAATAGAAGCAAAGGCAAGAAAGACACTTGCCTTCCTGAGGAAATTGGCAGGAACAAACTGGGAAGGGGGGCACAGAGAAAACATTACAGTGGTATATACAGGTGCCATTAAACCAGTACTAGAATATGGATCAACAGCATGGACTTCAGCAGCCAACTCCCATCTACAAGTCCTGAACAAGGTACAAAATCAAGCACTTCGCATTATCACAGGTGCCATGAAGACCTCTCACATAAATGAAATGGAAAAAATGACAGGCATCAATCAACCCCTTACCATACAAGTGAGACACTAACACCATGATCCATACAAAAAAAGTACAAACGCATGCCTGCACATCCAATGACGGCCAGATACGGTGATCTAGCCAGTGGAAGACTGAAGAGGAGCAGTTGTATTCATCGATAAAAAAACAACTAAACAGAGAATATAAGGAAGAACTACCAGACATAACACAAGAGATAACACCAACACTTTTTCCAGTTCCGTGAGAACAATACCAACATCTCACTATCAGAACCACAATAAACAACTACTACACTATGAAAGAACTGAATAACTCCAAAACAAATCAATAGTATGCAACATAATTGAACATTTGTACCTCAAAGAAGCTTGGGCACAAGTTAATACCGAAGGATCAGCAACTGGAGCAGTGCAGAATGGAGGTGCTGCGTGTACATAAAATATCCAGAATAAGAAAATGAATCCACATGTTCACCAACTGGACTACTCTGCAGAAGTAAAGGCATCAAACATTGCTGCAGAAATAAATAAAAACACAAGTCAATGTCAACAGGTAATATTTCTTACTGGTGCTATGTCTGTCCTAACAGCCATTGAAAGCAGTGAACTGCCTGACCTAAAGGAGGCCGTGCGATAAGTGAGTATCAAAAGAAAAGTAATACTACAGTGGATACCACCCCACTGTGGCATTCCAGGAAATGAAGAGGTAGATAGAATGGCAAAGGATGGAGCAACACATAAACAAAAAGATCAAGAAATCACCTACTAAGAAAAGAGAACCCTCATCACACCAACATGAAAGTCGAACACCAATGGCAATTACCACTATCTCGACAGAGCAGAGCAGGTTATTATCTTCTACCTCAGAACAGGACACAATAGATTAAACAGCCACTTACATAGACTACGACTGGCCCCATCACCTCTGTGCCCGTTTGGGCAGGCATCAAAGACCGCTGAACATACCCTGCAAGACAGCAATACACTAAACCAGTTAAGGGAAGAACACTGACCCACAGAGATGAATATCCACAGAAAGATATATGGGAGCTTTCAAATACAGCAGCATTTATTAAGAAAACAGGACTTTCTGTATAGACATGTCAAACTGAGAGCGAGAAGAAGAAGAAGACAATTAGTTTATTCCGATATATCCAGAATTCTAGTAAGACAGTCAGTTCATTCGTATCTCACATGATCCGAAATCAAGAAACATAAGCACAACAATCGATGAGTGTCTCAGTCGTCACGTACTTCTTAGTGATTTTACCATCCCTGAGACTTCTGAAAGAAACAATTCTAATACATCATTTAAAAAATTAATAAGCAGCTGTGGGAATTTCGAAAAACACAAATCGATACTACCTTTTTTAACAGCGGAAATGTAATCTGGGGTGAATCATGATATATGTAATACAATAAAAGTGTACACGCATCTTTGTATAATGGTAACTGGTGTCATAGTTAATCATACGAAGTTGTATAAGTCAATACTATGCACTATAATTAAGTATAACAGGTCAAATTCATTGTTTTGATTATGTGGTATCAGAACCTCATAAATAACAAATTTTCTAGAAAATTATATAAAACAATGTCTCCTAAGATATTATTTAAAATTATATTCTCTTGATGTATTATCTGTGCAATAACGTCTAATATTATCTTATATCAGGTTGCACAAAAAGAAAATATCTGTACATCATTGATCAGTGTTTAAACATATAATACTTATAATATAAGAGATAAATATGTCAGTGTTCCAGTCTTTAAAACTGCCCTGTCATGACTTGCTGACAGTCATAACGATCAATTTGAAAATTAAACACGTATTTTCACACTATTTGTTGTTCATATACACTGAAAATGAATGTTTTATTTATTATAATCATATATAGAATATATAGAGCCATATTAAATTGGTAGCGTATTCTATTCAGGACGTAGCCTGGAACCCATCATTCTTTGGCTGTAGTGATTTTTGTTTTGTTTTTAGAATCATATTAACATGTATATTTCGTTATGTTAGCTATGCGTCTTCACCTTAACACAATGTACGTAAACAGTAATGACAAAATGTATGTATACAAGCGTGCTGGTCAAACACACTTATCGCAAGATTCAGTGGCTGGGAAGTAAAAGCAAAACAGCTATATAAATTTATAATTTGTTTGTTTAAAAATAGAGATGAATTTCACCGTGCATTATTTACAAAATCAGTGTCCACAATTTTACTGCGTGCCGATTTCACACAGTTGTATTTATTTTGGCTCTTGCAACTAAGCATTTGTTGCTCTGCACATACGTTGGGCCTCTAGCTAATGGAAAGTACATGTTAATTTGTGAATATCTAAATATATGACGTTGTATACGATCTCTCCGCAAACTATCCTAGAGAATTATTTGCTTTTTTGTAACAGTTGTTTGAATACGGGAATTACCGATTATTTTAGTAGCACCGGCCCATTTATGTAAATCGAGCTAATTACGTGTATCTCTGTTTCACTTGACATATTCCTTCCAGAATGTTGTCTTCCCAATGAACTATCTGAACCTCTCTCTGTCTTTGGCGATGTGGCTTGCATTTTCTAGCGATGTATTATCTTTAATATCGTCAGTCCATCGTCTTCTTGGTCTGCCCTTTCTCCTCTGGATTAATTTCCGTGTATCTATAATTCTTTTATGTTATGTGACCTGTCAAGCGAGTGCCAAATGTAGCTCCGAAATAATTTCATAGCGAAAATTCATATTATGTGTCTTCGTAATAGCTACTCAATTTATGAATGCATTTCATATCTATAAAATAAGACATCAACTATATTGAAGTGCATTAAAAACGCACCACCTGTATAATACAGGAACATAGTGTGAGGTAGTGTCATTGCCCACTAAAAATTTACACTAAAAATCATTACACCAAGTCTACGACACCGACGGTAGAGATGAGAGGCATGATGTAACCAGGACCTCATCCTTACAATACCTGGGCGAGCGATTTGATCGTACTTTGTGTTTCCGGGAACACGTTGATCATGTTATTGCAAAGGCCTGTAAAGGACTTTCAGCTCTGAGAGTGATGGCAGCGGCTGACAATAAACAACCACAGCTCGCAATATTATATGATGCTCTTGTCCTCCCTATTATTGAATATGCAGGCGCCACTATCACGGCCAGTCACAAACAGATTGAGAGGCTGGAAAGAATTCAACACGAAGCGATGCGGATCATCCTTGGTTGCACAAGGGACACACCCTGTGTGACTATGAGATTTTTCCTTGATTTTCCGAGCATATCTCATAGAATTGATATGTGGCGTGCCCGCGCATACCTCATAGTGACTTCTGACATAAATCACCCACAACACAGCGAGCTCTCACGTGTGAAGGAAAGCAGGCTAAGAGAGGGAAATCATGGATAGGTTTATCATGGCCGATTATGCCGTTAAGCATATCTGTGCCCCAGAAGACATAACTCCTGGCGAGTAATGGATACCTATTCCTTCGGTCTTTCAAGAGGCAGTCAAGATCGCCATTACACTCAATGGAGAGTGCAGGGAACTCAGCCCCGTGAGCGTGAATGATGAGGTCAAGGCACTAATCTGCGAGAATACCGATGACACATATGTTGTGATTTCACGGATGGGTCTTTTATCCGTCACTACCGATGCGCGTGGGCCTTTACTGAAACATCAAAAGTAAGAACAGTACTTGAAGACAGTGGCGCCTTTACCGCAACAACAAGCAGCCTAACTATGGAAGTATTCGCAGTAACGCAGGCTATTAACTGGCTGGAATCGCAAGCCTATTCACATGCGTGCATACTAAGTGATTCTCTGAATATGATTCAGAAAGTCAAAACAGATGACGTACGTAGGGAATGGGGGGAGTCATTTGAGAGAGCAGAAATGCGGGCATCACTACGAAGACTCACGCTTATTTTTGTCCCCACACACGCGTGCACAATTAGCTAGACTCGCCAACACCACAGACGGTCAGCCTATGGACCGAGCAGACATATTCATTGCTCCTCGTGAATCCTCACGATCAGCGAATTTTGAGACGAATGAGCATGAGTCAATATCGAGAATGCGCGAATTGTGAGTTAGGATGGGCGTGGACCGTAGAGAACCCATGACAAATATTTCAAAAAGAGCAGTGAACCAACAGAGAACCGGAACCATCAGCCGTTAAACCCTAAGAAAATTACTGAAACGGAGATCTGAGCGCCTATGGACTTGTCCGGTGTGCGAAGATGATAATCAACATACCTAATACCTAATAGTGTGAGATGTAAATATAAGTGTTTACATGTTTGCATATTTGGAATCTTTATTCATTTTCTTACAAATCCATGCTATTATAGTAATTAATTCTTGCATGTAAATTTTATGGAATACATCGCATGCTGTGCAGACAAGGGAGAAACATTGGCGACCAATAATAAAACAATCGTTCATACTAACCTCAGAATTGTATATTTTCACCGTGCAAACAAGACTAGCAACAGAGAAACATTGGCGACCAATAATAAAACAATCGTTCATACTAACCTCAGAAGTGTATGTCTTCACCGTGCAAATAAGCCTGGCAACGGCTCTGCACAGAAAACACACGTCTCTGAAGGAAATTCCGAGGAATAAAATCCCATTCTCGTGTAATAGCAGCTTCGACCTCTTGCAAATTTGCTGGAGAACCTTGACAGTAGATTCTGCAACCAAGCTGAACCATCCCACATATGTTCTTTAGGGTACATGTCTAGTGATAGGGCAGGCAAACCAATCTTCACAAAATGCTTTTGTTATAGATATTGCTGTGTAATGCAAGACTGAATATTTGTGAACGTGGAAAGGGCCAATACACATATAATCTCATCTTTATACCTCAGAGAGTTAACATTTCCGCGCAAGACGTGCAAAGGCAATCGATGGTGAAAACTGAATTCTCCTCAAATTTTAATATTGCCACCTCCAAGTCAGTTGCCTTGACGAACACATCAATCTGCAAAGCGCTCTCCACACAGTTGCAAAATTCGCGCACGTCAATCAGCAAATAGAGGTTGACTCCACCCACTTCTGTGAATAGGACAGCACTCCACTGCAGTCTAGTCCACCTGACATGTTGCTCTGCCCATTGAAGGCACTGCTGACGATGTCTGTGACTCAAGTTTGGCCCAACATAAGGTCGTCTTGCAAGGGCTTGTATCTCTGGGTTGTCGCATGACTGTCGTTGAGACTTGTCCACGTCTGCACACTATTGCTCTAGCTGTTTGCCTTTCGGGAAAGACAGATTCCTTAGGTGACTAGGCACGCAATGACGATTTTGTACAGGGGTAGTAACTCGTGGTTGGTCACTCCGAAGTATATCTCGGGTAGTCAGTGGTTCGCTATCGTTTATTCAGGAGGACAATAGTTATGTGGTGACAATTCATTATCCTGACAATGGTCCACGAGCTCATTCCAGTCTCCAACATAGCGATGGCTCGTAGGTGGTGTTTTCAGATAGTGGTGACATTTTAATCACATGTACTAGGTGATTTGTCTCAACAACCATTTTATAGCGAGTATACTGCAACAAAGTCTACCACTTTTCAGGGTCATAACTGCTTGGAATCGTGTTGCACGTGTAATTTGGTTGTTTTCGTGTAGTCTGTACATAAACCGGGAGGTTTACTGATGCATTTTTCATTTCAGTAGTCACTCGCTTTCTACTTCATAACAAACACGGGGAATATTCAATTTCAGACATTTTTTTCTCCAGCTTCTCTGCAACAGTGTATATTGTAGTGGTGTATTCTTAATGTGCTTCAGTATTTATACAACTTGGAAAAAATACTATAACTTTATGATTAGTATTAATTCATGCATGTACAAAATACTAGTAGTTCGACTGAAAATCTGCGAGTCGCGACATCTCCGGCAATAACACTGTCACATTCTAGGTTATGAATATCCCTTTTCAGATATTTTCTTTGCTGTGGATTGCTGCATATTAAACAAAACACATTGTACATATAGTTATAACGTTAATGACCATCACTTGATCATTGTCGACGTCTTCTCCGTCGCTTTAACATTCTGTAAATTATATGTCAATGACTTAGTAGAAATGTGACGCACGTGGTTGCGTCTGTGGGTCTCACCAATGGCTCACTAGACAAACCAACCCTGCAACAGAAAACCTTAGTAGATGACATGCCGTTATATTGAAGTTATCTTCTTAGAGAAGCTTCATGGCACGTCATCTATATAATTATGCTTGTATTTTGTTGTTGAAATGTGTTTCATGTTTGCCTGAATATATGTGTATAGACTATTAGGTATTAGGTATGTCTCTGGCTCCCTCTCCCTCTGTGGTTCGGAGGGAGCCAGAGATGTACTGTGCAGCACTGGGGAGGAGGAAACTGACAGCACTGTTTATAGAGCAATAGAGAAGCTTGACATAACCAGTAGTCAATTGGTGGCGGGGAATGGGCACAGTGAACCCTATCTTGACTACAGTGGCCCGGAGCAGTGCTGATTGGTTGATACCTACCTATATATATATATATATATGTATGGTGGGCCGAAAATTCACAGACTTCCTAGCAATATAATGCCATTTAATGACATTGGGTCAAAGGGCATGAGCCCATGGACCGCTGGATCAGCAACCAACCAACCAACCAGTAGAAATGTGACATGTTGTCTATGAGAATGTAATTGCTTTACAATTTTGTTATGCTGGTTAACGTTCTTACTTTAACGTTCTCCACATAAACCATTAATAATACATGAAGTTTGATGTTTAGACATCGCAGTAGTATGTATTTTGTAGTAGGGTCACATCACCTGAGTAATAACATCAAGTGCTGTCCGCTGTCTAGCCAATGGTTTACCGTTAAACTTTCTAGATATGTCATGGGCATTGGTGACACAAAACGTCATTCATCTTAACCTGTCCTACTGATCTGTATTTTTCAGTGATCTCTTTGAGCATACTTGATTCGTGATTCTTGATTAGGAACAAGCGTCACAGCACTGGGGGCATTCCCATATATGCTCTGCTTGCTGTTCCGTCAGCCATCTAAAAGTGTATAAGCTCAGTGTCCCAGTCAGTTGCTGATTACGCTTTCTTCTGATCTGTCATGAGAGGGAGCATACTTTGTGTCGACAATAAATGAAAAGGGACGTTTTAAGTGATTATCACCCATGATCTATATTTAAAATATCGTCGGTTGACTATAAGCTACTACGTGAAGTATCTTCGTACTCCGCATCATTGATGATAACATTAAAGCTCGCATCATTGCTAAATTACATTTATACTTAAGGCTACACCAAGCATCCTATCTAATTTCTAATAGAACATTAAAAAGTATCACTTTTGCTGTTGGCTAATTCATTATACCTAAATGATATTTTACTGTTGACTATTACAGTATCCTAATGACAATACATTGGTGTTATACATAAAGTATATTCTTTGGAGTAGAGATGTCAGATAGATTAAACATGTCCTTTTCACAAAAATCACTAAGTTTAACTATTTCCATAAGTGATGAAGTGTCGTCAATTTATATATGGATTGTGTACAGCCTGATGTGTCAGATAATCAACATATTTGGTATTGTTACAAATATTATCAACATCACTATCTTTGTGAAACAAGGATTCGAAGATTCCATCAACATCAGTCTATTAGGTATGTAGTTCTCTGAAGAACATATGTTGATTTGTTGTTTCATATAATATTACATGTTTCGTCATTGCCTATGAAAATTTAAAATGAAATACTTTTATTGTGTAGGAAATACATGAAATAATACTATATGTCAAGTCTAATTATACATATGTCTATTTATACAGACCTAACCAATAACACCACAACAAATATCGGAAAACAAAGGTTAACTTTCAAAGAGCCGAGTTACAAGCCGAGTTACAAACTGGAAAGAAAAAAACAGTCGCTGAATCTTGAAAGAAACAATAGGAAATTATAGAAACTGGTAAAACAACTGAATGATGAAGGTACATGGAGAAATACCAGGATCACACTTTATAAAGATTGAAACATGTTAACAGAACATGCAGCTGCTTACAATGCATATATCTTTGAAGAAGACACCAACATCAATGCCCAGACAAACAACATGAGATTCTAAAGAACAAGCAAGATATTTGACAAGGAAAACTATACTATGAAATCATGTAGGCACCATTCACAATGAAAGAATTGGAGTATGCAATATCCAAAATTAAAATTAAAAAGTCCACAGGAGCTGATGGAATGTCCAATAAAATGATTAAAAACCTGGAAACCGCAGCAAGACCAAAGCTACTGCAGATCTTCAACACAAGGTGGACCACAGGTAACGTTTCGCTGGCATGGATGAAAGCAATAATGATACCACTCCTCAAATCAGGTAAAGATGGCAACACAATCTCCAATTACAGGTCCATCCGTCTCACAAGCTGTCTATGCAAAACAATGGAACGCATTATCAATCTTAGGATGCAGTGGTACCTTGAAAGTGAAAACCTTCTGGTATTGCAGCAAGCAGTCTTCAGACAGTGCTACACTACTGTAGATCAAGCAACATACCTCTCCCAAGAGATTTATGACGCCTTCCAGGGTAAGAAACTGGTACTTGCAGCATAAACAGACCCCTGGAAAGCATTTGACAAGGTTTATGAAGAAGAACTCTTAAAGAAATTTCGAAATTGTAGGGTTAACACGAGAATGTAGAAAAAGGTTAAAAGTATACCTGCATAATAGAAAAGTAATGCAAAATTAGATAAACTGGTTACAAGGAATACCTAACTATAACAAATTTAGATGAAAAGGTATATAAAAAAACATGCAATATAACATAACGGGACAATTTTTGACGTATCGGTTCAAATGGGACCTTATTCAAAAAAATTAATAACATTTAACCCAAACGAATCAACACAAAAACGCACAAGGATGCAAAAACGCACAAGAAATGTAAATTAGAAAACGAGTGCTTTCAATATGCGACGTATATATTCTTTTGCGTTCTATAGATGAGTAATGACGAAGTAGTATGGACAGGAGGTGGGAATAAATGTTTATGGAAATACTTGTATATATATTTTCATCCAGTATAGCCGTTTGTTTGTTTGTTTGTTTTGCGTTCGCTCCATTGTAACCATCACGGATATCCGTGCGATTTCCGCCGGGAGCGTGATTACGTTGTGCCACCGTTATGCGCCTTGTAGGCCTAGCACATCCGATTTCGGCATGCCTTGACAATTCGGGTGGGCTACCCTTAGCCTGTGACAGCCTCTATATCTGTCTCCAGGAACGCGTAGTGGCGACTCTTCGCCCAGACGATTTTTTGCTCTCGACTGACTCGCACGAGGTGTTCCACTGTCTATGAACTTGCCTCGTGTAATTGGACGTGCTGTTCCTGTGCCCATTGGGTACTGAACCGTTTTCTCATCCGTGAGCCTGGTTCCTTAAGGGGAAGAACTCAACAGAGGAGTTGGACCCTGGCTCTTTCGCCCTCTTAGCTGAAGTGTCATTCTCCGACATCGTGTACCCCTTGTCCAAGTTCGAGTCTCACACCACGCGTTTGAGAGCAAGGCGTTCTGGAGCTGAGCGTCCTTGTCCCAATAGCGCCTGAGCCCATCAGCTACTGAACCCTTTCTCTCTTCAAGTGTATTTCCGGTGTAGGAAAACCTGACAGTAGAGTTGGGCCAGGGCTAAATCGTTGTCACTTTTGTGCCTGAGCCCATCGGGTACGGAACCCTTTCTCTCGGCAAGTGTACTTCCGGTATAGGAAACCTTGACAGTAGAGTTGGACCAGGACTACCATCGTTGTCGCTTTGTTGCCTAAGCCAATCGCGTACAGAACCCTTTCTCTTCGCGAGCTTATTTCCGGTTTAGGAAGGCTCGACATTAGAGTTGGATTAGGTCTTCTTGCTTTACCAGACGCCAATGAATGGGTCTGGGTCTATGCCTGTAAGGAACACATGTAACTAGATGCTCGTCTCGAGCTGACGGAGCTTGTAGTTCCCCTTTCCTACGGACTTTTCACTTTCTATTTGCAGTTCGCGCTGCCCTCTAGCGCTGTTCTGCCCTTTCATTGTTTCATTGTACTCGGTATAAAATCTATTTGTCTCTCGCCATGCATCTACCTTTACGTGCATTTTACATTGGCCACCCCTCCAATGTTCGGACTGGACTGACTAGCTTCACTGTATGTCGACAGTGTCGCTATATGTGGTGATGCTGGTGGTGTCGGAGATAGTGTCTGTCTCTTGTGCAGTCAAATCTCTTTCCATCTGCTACCTCCACATTCTCGGACACGATCCCCAAGTGATTTGGCCAGAATCAGCTCGAGCTGCTGTATTTCTGTTTCCAGGATGCACCGCGTGGAGGTACATTTGGGATCTTGGTTATCTGCTAACCCTGGGTCCGCCTAGAGCAATGCTTTCCCTTTGCACCCCAGTATAACCGTAAACTAACATAAGATACTGAACCAGAACTGCGGATATTTGCTATTTTCTTTGAGGAAGCTGCCTGTATGGTTATATTGTTATCATTGTAGCACGATCGCTGTATTCAAAACATATATGTTCAATTTTTAGGTTTGGCTGTTTCTGATCTGGGAAGTCTTATAACAATGATGTGGGGTTGCCTCAGTATTACTCCTGCATTTAGCAATTCAGATTTGCCTTTTGATCCATATTCAGTCGGCTATGTTGTATCAGGAATGATGCATTTTGCTTTCACACGCTTCAGCACATATATTACCGCCATGGTTTCGCTAGAGAGATGTTTGTGTATAACTCTTCCTTTTAAGGTAAGAATTATATCAATGTTTGTGTGTTGTGTTTACATCTCTATGTTGTAACAAATAACACTTAGAATAGCAATATACATGTCAAGTATGTGACGTATTCCTTCCAGACTGTTGTCTTCCAAATGGACTCTCTCAACACTTCTGTCTTGTGTGATGCGGCTTGCATTATTCAGCGATGCTAGAGAAAAATGTAGATTACTCCATTGGACATTTCTAGGCACAATATACTCGCAGGTTGCCAATACTTTCGGAAAAAAACAACCGTTAATCGAGCACCGTAAAGAGAACAACACATTCACTCTAGTCGGCCATTTTGGCGGAAGTCTATATGTAGTGTGTACTGTGTTATGAGATAATTTAACACTATGCAAATTATTCGTACATCATTATTTTTGTCTTCCATCCTCATACGCTTTCTTTCTAAGATAACAAATATACAAGATAAATATATCTCATATATAGTAAATATATATAGAAAATGTACACATCATTGTGGACGCTTGCGATTATGTATATTGTTGTGTGATTTACAACGATTGTGATCAATCATGATGGAAGTGTAATTTTAATTTTATCATTTGAAAATTTAGAACGTGTTTCATTCGTTCTTCTCTTGATCAAAAACCTGTTTTTACTAAATCAAAATTCTGAAATGACAAAGCACATTTAACATGTATCTGTGTTTGCGAGAATTAATAATTTAATTGTGTATAGAAATGAACGTTTGTGTCTGCATTTTAGATTACGTTTAACAGGATTACAATGTACACGATACTCTTTTTATTCTATCGAGCTTACTGCAATTGGTATTGTGTTGCAGTGGAAGAATTTGTGATCTACCGTTTCTAGTTTTTTGATCGCATATAGCTTATATCTCGCTTGTGGTCTGTGTGTTAGTTTATGTGCATGTGGTGTGATATCGACAGGCAGTCTATATGTTATATATATATATATATATATATATATATATATATATATATCTATATATATATATATATATCCACCTACCAAAAATTTAGATATTCACCTATAGAACAGTAGCATAAATTAGTCAAACGACCAAAATCTTACTAAGAATAGTTATAAAAATAATACAGCAAAATTTAAGAAAAAGAGGTTAACGAGGTATAAACATGGTTCCAATCAAGCAGAAGCACATACGACAACTTACTAAATATGAGAATCAGTATCGAAAACTGTAGGAAATCTAGAACATATCTATACATTTTATTGACTGTATGCTTTATTTGACTTTTCCAAAGCATTTACTTACGTATAGCATCAGCTATGGGGAATAATGAGAGAAATGGTTTTTTCTCGGAACATTTAACGTATGTTATTGAATCACTCTACTATAATCAACAAACAGATGTGAGAGTTGAAGGTGATATCTCAAAATGGTTTTCAATAGATAGTGGGGTAAGACAGGGATGTACTATATCATCATACGTATATAATATATATGCGAAAAACAATCACGAGGAAAGTAAAGAACAACACAGAGCACACACATTTCCATCCCCTAAATAAGAGTGGATATATAAAATACCAGAGATACGATACTCAGCTGATGCGGTTCCTCTAACTGTACACATATATATATATATATATAGGAAACAACAACGGCTATGATACATAATATTGTGGACAGAGAGTTGTGGAGACCCATGACCACCTACGTCAGCCGGCATGACACCTGATAATGATGATGATATTATATATATATATATAATCTTTCTTAAATATAGCACACGGGATTGGGATTTAGACTAGTGTGTATGATTATTCCTATTCAATGTCCATGATTAAAATGATGTGTTGCTAAAAGTTAACGTTATAGAGGGCGCAGAAGAATTATGGTCAACCAACAGAGGGCCCGTACTATCAACAGAAATGTAATGGCGGATACACTGAGGAAAGATCAGAGCAACTATGGACGTGTCCAGTTTGCAGTGATGATGAGCCGACAACTAACTAACTAACTAACTAACTAACTAACTAACTAACTAACTAACTAACTAACTAACTAACTAACTAACTAACTAACTAACTAACTAACTAACTAACTAACTAACTAACTAACTAACTGACTAACTGACTGACTGACTGACTGACTGACTGACTGACTATCTAACTAAATGCTAACTAACTAACTAACTAAACTAACTAAACTAACTAACTAACTAACTAACTTAACTAACTAACTAACTTACTAACTAATTAACTAACTCACTCACTAGCTATCTAACTAAGTAACTAACTAACTAACTAACTAACTAGAAAAGTAGCTAGTAGAACAGGACGAATGAATATAATAGCGGCAAGCTGGTTAATGAAGAAATTTGTAATATGCCTAAGATGATATACATTCAAACGATAGTTGCTATAACACAGGACGTTGTGACTTTGATGTTGTAAATAAATAAACCGGTTATATATAATGTAACTCTGATGTTTCGCCTCTACATAAACTGTACACGTATAAACATCATACCCCAAACACATATTCTGCAACATAAATCATAAACTACAAGGCCACTTACACAGGATCCTAACAAGGAAATATATCACTTCGATTGTTAGGATCCCGCTATCAATCGAGACCTTTGTTATCTTCAAACCTTGGAAATACCCCTAGATTCTAGAGTAATGTTCTAATTCTAGAGTCTAGAGCAATGTGCAGCCTATTTCATCCTTAGTGATCAGTAAGTTGCTTAATCTCTTATTGTGTGCCAATTTTTCTCCCACAGATCAAACATCTCATAACACCACGAAGAAGTGCTTTCTTGACATTGTGTTTATTCATCATATGTTTCTGTTGTGGCACTCCGATCTTTGCTGTTAACAGATTGGACAGAGTGTTTTCATCACTAAGAAATAAAACTCTGATTGGCCTTGTTTCTACAGGTGATCGAGAGAACGTCGAGAAAATCACGTTTATTGTCAGCAATTTTTGTATTCCTGCAAGTGCTTTCGTGATTATAGCTACATGCACTGTTATAATATCTATAAAATTACACAGCGCAGCAGACTGGAGAAGAAATGTTGTCACTAGCTCACAAAGTGACAAAATGTCCATACGTCAATTGAAGACAACAAAGATGGTTGTAATGATATCAATATTGTTTATTGTTTGCTTTATTCCTGTTATCACTATCATGCTTGCTATTGGATTCATTTATGAACTTTCAATTATCGGGAAATACTTCTACATATCGATAATAATTGTTGGAATAGGATACACGATGGAGAGTATCAACTCATCAATGAATATATTTATTTACTATCGCATGAGCAGTAAATTTAGAGAACATTTTAAATTGAAAGTTTTTCATCGGGTACTAACTCTCAGTGATTGATGGATCACAGACAAGATAAGAAATATTAATATTTCAAAGATGAAACAACGGAATACAATAAATAAATAGTGCATTATCTCTTATATATATATATCATACAGGGACTGCGCAGTTGAGATCAAGAGAAGAACAGCAAAGGCGATAGCAAAATTACAACAGCTAAAGAAACTATGGCAGAGTACTAACATAACCAGATTGTGTTTACTGCGAACATGTGTATTTCCTCTGGCGACATATGGATGTGAAGCATAGACACTAAATAAAATACTGGTCAAGAGAATAATATCATTTGAATGAAAGTGCTATGGAAGAGTTTTGAGAATACAATGGATAAAAAGGAAAACAAAGCAGGAAGTGCTACGAACAATTAACCTCCAGGAAGACTCGCTTCAAAACACAATATTAAAGAAAAAGTTATCTTCGGTCATATTATGCGACACGACAGCATGGAAAGAGTTTTACTGAAGGGGATGATAGAAGGCAATAGGAGCAAAGGTCGACTAAGACGCCGTTGGACAAAAAACATTCATGAATGCATGAGCATGTCACTGAAAAGGAAGAACATCTTGCTCAATCTAACAAGAAGTTAGATTTTTGGTCTCACAAACGTGATGACCAGGGTTGAATATACTTAAACTTAAACAATAGGTTCACACACAATTTTATCCATCAACACATAATGCTTTGCTATAGTACACTTGCTTTCTGAAGGTCTGAGTGCACAATATCCTGCATCGGTATTCGATCACATCACTTTGGACATCACAGACGTGCTCTGCACCACTCTACAACAGAGCCGGATCCGATCAAATGTGACCATTTTAAAACTTATTTTAATACTTAGCAACAGAAACAAGCCATAATACAAAAAAGTGTGCGTCGCTTACAGAGGCTACTCATGTGTCGATAAAAAGACGAAGTAGCCTCTCATAGTGACACGTAATAGGGTTGTTTTGCGTAGTATTGTTGTCGCTTGGTCAAAAAAGGTCTCCGAAAAGGGAATGCTTACAAATTAGTTCATTAGCAGTGAAATGTGACTTACAACTGTTTTCTAGATTGCCATGTCACCTTCTCCTTCACCTTCCATCAGGTGTTAAAGAGGAGGTGGGAGGGTGGGGCAGTTTATAGCAGAAGGTGGTAGCTTTACAAATAAAAAGTCATTAAATGTTAAATTTTAAAATTATAGCTCTCAAATTTGGACATACGATGTGAATATGGTTCATCTATATGTTAACACAATGCATCTTATATATAGGCCCACAGATGTTGGAAAAGGAATTTTTAAAATTCAATTTCACAATATACATGTGTAAAATATGGATGTCACTTCTAACACAAGAAACACCGTTACGTCCAATTCAACCACATTCAACTAACATATAGATAAATGAAACATGCATGACATGAACTAAAGATAATAACATATCGTTAATACTGTCTTGTAGAAATCATGATATCACACTTTTCTAACTTAAAATGTTTAAGTTTAAAAGTACATACAAATTAAACTAATCAAGTTACAGCAATTCCTTTAGAGTATGCCATAGGCAGCCATACAGCTAAAAAGCAGAGAACATTTCAAAAAGATAGGTTAATATTTGGGAAAAAGAAACAGTTATTTGGTGTATTAAATGCTATGAAATGTTATCTTCTGGTAAAGTTTACGGCATATTTTATACAAAAACAACAACAATCGAACTGCATAACTTAATGAGCCCCCTTCAAATAAGGATATCATTCAGACTCAGTATCTCATGTAAGCTAAAACGTTTCCTCTGTATTGCACTTCTTGATTCATCTGATGCATCTGTTACTTTTGTACGTGCTTTTTGCAGTCGTTGGACATCGGTTGGCTTAAAACACATATGCGTACATTATCTAAATGGAAACTGCGTCGCAGCAAAAGAGCCTTCCAGAGCATTAACTCTTTCGTTGAACACAAGAATTGGTATGCTAGCTGCAATCTTCATAGTTACTAATTCTTGGTACTTATGCTTAGGGCAATATCGCCATATTTTGTAATTATGAATTCATTAACGTTCTGGGTAAAGTAATCTAAATATTTTAACAATGGATCTGTGTGTGATAATTTTTGAAACTCTGGCTTGATGACATGCATAATGGCTTCAGGCGGGCTATTTTTATGTTTACAATCCACTTCCTTGTTTATTACAATTGCCATTTTATATGTACATCAATTTCTTTTTCAAAGGTTGTGGACAGGTTTCTGGTCAGTCGAGAGCTTATGAAAATATATTGCCCACAAAGCTTCTCACAATTCTTTCATGTTCATCGTATTGCCCCTAATTGCATTTACATAATATTTTTGGATTGACTCAATTTGTGTGCCTGTAAGTTTTCCCTTTCCACAATACTCTTCTCATCTTCCAGATTCCTCACTTCCAAAGAAGCATTCATCTTGCGTGGATTAGTACTCATTCTCTATTGCACATGCCCTACACATTCTATCTTTTTAACGTGTACGTCATATGGTTTTGAATTAGATACTGTCTTGAAACTGTTTGTGTCTCCTTCACTAATATAATTTATTTACCTGAATCGATATCTTTAAAATGATCTCCAAAATACTTCTGCAGAAATTACTTATAATTCTCTGAATCTATATCTTGAGTATTCCATCCGTCGTTAGTCATATCATAATACCCAACGAACGAAGTAATGTCATTAGTACATTCGGTTCACGTTTAATACAGTAATGTCCTTTAGTACATTCGGTTCACGTTTAATACAATAATGTTATTTTGAATGAATCTCTTTGTAGAATTTAATCAAGACAAGTTAGATTACGCCAACTATTAAACTGGTCTGAAGCATAGTAAATTCATATTTAATAATTTTGACGTATAAATCATGTATTGTTCAATAGACTATCTTCAACACATTACATCTCGATGATTAGTACAACTGTAGAAGTATAACAAGTAAGTCTTGTATAGAAAAGTGTAATAAAGACAGTTTCCAATAAAGATGAGTACTACAAATTTGATCATCTTGTTGTTCACTATTACATTGATAGAAAAAGAATATATATATATATACATTGTTCTTTGAAATGTAAACCATAAGCTAGACTACAATATTCATCAATATGCTAGAAGTATATCAAATTCAGATCTGACATCCCGCCGAAGACGGATGTGTCGAGCCATTGGCGCAAATAAAACGGCGACACAACGCATTTACATTCTCTGGACTACATCCTGCTGGAAATCTAGAATGTATCATACAAGAGAGATCCAGCAGGAGCTTGAGAATGAACGCTGAAGAGAAGAAGATCTGACATAACAAGCAGTGATCTTCAGGACTTTATGGTTATTCTGTTTTAAGAACTCTGTCCTCTAATAAAAGATTATTTGTTTCTGTATTCCTTCTGTTGCATGTTATAGATGTTTTTCTCTACTTGAACTCTTAGTCTTTTATCTTTTATTTATCTGACTTGTTTTCATCAACTTGTTTATATCTTCATTGACAAAATCTTCCATGAATTTTTCTGACGTACATAACTTAAGTAACCACGTTACCAAACAATCATGTGTTCCACTAGTTATATGTTTGTATGTGTATGTTTAGTGTTGTGATCGTCCCCAATTAAAACCTCACCCGTTTACAATACCTTCCAATAATTATATTTGGATTAAAAATTTTCATTTGAAATTCAATCTAAAATAGTTTTATACGACCATCTCTTCTTCTGTACCCGTTCTCATATAATTGGACAAGTTCATAAAGTAAAGCTATGTTTGTATCATCGTAATCATGATTCTCAATACATGTTTGGCTTGATTTCAACAGTTCGGTTTAAACTTTGCTGTTGACAGTATTATTGTCAGCAATCACAACGACTACTCTGAAACCAGAACTCTACACAGAGTGATACAATTCAGCAACTTAACCGCACATTCACTGATGTCATTATGTTCTGTGGGACAAGTTCTATTACTTCTTGACAGCTTCCAAAAATAGAAGAAATAAGGAAATCCTGTATTGTTGTAGCAATTTATTTTGCATTATGTGCATTTCCATTAGTTTACCCCCAGAATAAGATATTGATGATTTAACGAGTATCTCATCCATTCAAATAACTACAAGCTTTTATAGTTTAGTCAACCGACTGTCCTCAATTTTCAGGTACTGATATATTGTCGCATTAATTAACATTCGATGAGAATGGAGATGCTAAATTTGTGCAACGTGCTTCGGTGGGGTAGATATAAAATTTGCCATTTTCTAATAAATCTGTATCAAGATGGAAATAATATATAGGATTAAAGCAAAACAAAGTGTGCTACTGCTAGAGCAGATTTTGTGATTTTATTGAAAGTGACAATTTTAGAAAACAAGTATTTTATAGAGCAGATATCCATGGATAAATTTAGCATATCTATTAACACTTAAACAGTGAAGAAATATAATACAAATAACTATGTTAACATCAGCCTTTACAGCCTGTCTTCGATTGAACAATGTGCGGCTGGGTCCAGCAGAGAAGGGGGAGCGAAGTCTAGCATAGTGACCACCGAAGAAAGAGACGAGTAATGTTGGAGGTTCGTTGCAGACCATCTCCATTGTGGACATGAAACTTGATATATCCTTATTGATATATATATATATCCTTCGTTTGTCTGTTCAAAGAAAATTTATTTAGATCGTCAGACGTCGCAAACTCAGAATATACACCATTTCACAATGTCTGTGGCAGTCGTGGACTTCTAGATTATGGTATAAAATATTCAGGATAGACCAGTACATACAGTTTCCTTACAAAATGCCAACATCCTTCACTTCACCGTCTCAACGAAAATTCGATACTGTCTACGGACTCTGTAAACTCAAGTAAGTTTCATACACGTATCTTGGGCATATTTATTCCCAATTGAACGAGTTTGAATATGGAGAACTTTGTAAACTAATACATCTGCTAACGAACTCAGCATCGACTTGTGGATAATTCGATGGATAGCAATGGTGTTAATGCCCAGACCTGCTTATATGAGATTGGGATCCTGGACATCAGAGATCAGAACTATAGCACCGGGATTGCCACAGGGATAGATATTATCACTAACTACATGGCAGTCATCAATCCCTCCAGGGCGAATATCGTCTAGTTCGCACTGAATAACAACATAGTCACATATGCATTAGCCACCTGCATGGATACCAACATTGAAACAGAGCAGATTATAAAATATATAGGCATCACTTTTGATAGAAGCATATCTTTCTCTAAACATTTGGACAATGCCATTCAGAAAGCTGGGAAGGGTGTCAGTGCAATCATAATCATATCATCTGCAGAAATGCCGCAGCGATCTCATTTTCAGATGATGCAGACAGTGTCTTATTATCTGTGTTGTACTATGGATTAGACGTACTGACACTATCACAAACATAGGTGGATAGATTGGAGAGGGTTCAAAATGAGAACATGAGAGATGTCCTACAATGCACAAGAGATACACCTATTGTGACCATGAGCTTTCTCCTAGACCTACCGATCATCAAATGAAGACATAAAATAGCTCAGGTTAAAGAATATTTCAAGGTCGCTAATAATGACCATCACCTCAACCAATCTCTAGACAGCACAAAAGGAAGGCGTATCAATAGGGGAAGGTCCTGGTTGGCAGAAGAAGACGATACTCTACTCAGAGTTTGTAATCTGGAGGAAGTGGAAAAAGGCTGTGAATGGATGACATTTTGCAAAAAGATAAAGTTATAGACAACAGTTATAATACAGATGGGAAGAGAGTTTAGCGACTGGGCTGCTAATAGAACAGAGGGAATGATCCACTAACTTATACTTAGTACTCGAAGCCACACATACAATAAGTTACATATGTGGCTCAGTAACACAAAAAACAAACAGGTGTGCTTGGGGTTTCGTGGCGTACGAAAATGACAAAAAACGTAGATAGGAAGTCAGCTGCGTACCCCACTACAGCATCGAGTATGATAATGGAAATAGAAGCGGTGACATCAGCTCTCACTTTGATGACTACGCAACCACTAACAGACTAAGTGATTATATTTGACTCTCAAAGTATGCTGCGCAAGATAGAAATAAGAACTGAATGGGTGACTCTTCTCAACAACGCGCAGAGCATTACAATGATCTACTGTCCAGGTTATGCTGGGATTAGGAGAAACAAAAGAGCCGATTAACAGTTATCCATCATGTGCACTGGCTTTACATCCATCGTGGCTGTATAGTAATGCTTTTTTAGGGGCACTGTCCGATGATAGTCTGGAAGCATGTGAAAACCACTTAATCAGTTGTATTCTGATGTAATCCAGGATTGAAATTGTGTTTGTTAGTCTTCTGATGCTTTCGCTTCTGATCATCATCATCATCATCAAATGCCGTCTCCACAACAAAGGTTGACTGCAACAGATCTCCAACATCCCCTGTCTCTTGTCTTGGTGGTGTACTCTGCTAAACTGTAACCTGTCCATCGTGTGATAGTGACATCGTGTGGTGTCAGGAATAACACTGAGAGAATACAATATAAATAACTTGAGATATGCTGACGACACAGTACCTATCGTAGGAAGCCAACAAGAACTACAAGCACTATTGGATAAAGTAGTAATAGCAAGTGAAAACAAAGGTCTCAGTTTAAACAAGAAGAAGACAGAAATAATGGTTGTCTCGAAGAGGCATACACCAACAAGATGCAACATAATGATTAAGGACGCAACACAAGTTGAAAAAGTGAAATATCTTGGCACACTGTTAACATCAGAAGGTAGATGCTTAAGGTAGATAAACAACCGAACAGCACAAGCCAAATCAGCATTCCATCAAATGAGAGCAATTTTGTGCAATTGAACATTATCAATGCAGACCCTAATTTGCGTGCCGAGATGTCATATCGAACACATTTTTTTATGGATGTGAAGCATGGACTGTAAACGAAAACAAGCAATAAAGTCAATTAGAGGGTACAATTAAAATGCCACTGACGGCTAAGAAAACTAATGCAGATGTTCTCCTTGATTCTGGGGTAAAACAATCATTCATATCAAACATAAGGGGCAGACAGTCACGATTTCGAGGGCATGTGCAGAGAATAACACAGATTGAACACTTAATAACCACAAGAACGACCAAGTGGAGAAGAGATAGGGGACGACTAGAGAAATATTTGCTAGTTCGACTAGTATTATGGCATGGTAGCAGTTCACCAACCGAGCTTATTAACAACACAAGAGACAGAGAGATTCGTAGAGAAACATGATCGCCTACGCGGCACGACGCTTGATTGATTGATTCATCTGTATATATAATTGCGTCCTGTGGTTTCGAATGTAGCTGAGCGAGTTCAAGCACTGTAACCTGGGCCCTGTCACCTGTCCATTTTCGACACGTTTTATCTATAGTGAGTTCATAAATAGTTGTCCACCGATATCTACATTTTTCTTCCAACTACTGAACGTATAGCCTTCATATTTTGCATGAGTGCATTATTTCTTAACCACGTTTCAGATTTAGGATTATTTATTATAATCACAAGGCAACACACAAAAATCATCACAGATAATTTTATATGGGTTTTGTAGTATTTGGTTAGCTGATTTCAAATCTGTCTTTAGTTTTTTTCTACCACGTAACATTTTTTTGTAATAGCTAATTATAATATCTTTCAACAGTGGTTATGACCACAAATCGAGTACAATGTTTTATTTAGATTGGTATCGATACTTTATTACTGGCTGTTACAATTTTGTTCAGTTTCGGGTCACGTGATTTAGTATCGATGCTACCATTTTTGTGTATTCGATAGGATAGTAAATCCATTTATACACGTGTGGTGTTTGCTTAAAGTAATTACGACAAGTATATTATGAGATTTCGTTGTTTTGTACTTTCTTTTATTTTAAAGGTTGCAAAAACCTTGCATTTGTGTACTTGATAACTTATTTTGTGTACTTATTAACTTATTATCATGCCTAGAAGATGCATCAATCATCCAAACTGTTTCTGTTTTGTGTGTGGTTCATTTGTGACGAAATCACAGCGGCGCACAATTTCAGATGATCTAAAGAAGATATACATATTGTATTTTGGCTGTCCACTGGGTGATCAGGATAAATCTTGGGCTCCACATATCATATGTACCAGTTGTTCAAGCGGACTACGTGACTGGCTAAATGGCCGCAAGGCAGCTATGCCATTTGCAATTCCAATGTTATGGAGGGAACCGCGAGACCATGTCAATGATTGCTACTTTTGTCTGGTGAACACAAATGGATTCTCTGCTAAAAATAAACAGAACATTGTATATCCTAGCTTAGATTCTGCCATCAGGCCTGTTCCACATGACGATTCATTGCCTATTCCTTTACCTCCTTCTGGTGGACTCGTATCTATGCAAGATGGGGAGGAATGCAGTGAAAACACAGCTGTTCACAATGCAGACTCAACTGATCCAGATTATACTGTTGATGAATGTTTAGAACCTAAGACTTTTACACAGGCAGAGCTGAATGATCTTATTCGTGATCTAAATCTGTCTAAAGATAAAGCAGAACTTCTTGCTTCAAGGCTTAAGCAAAAGCATTTGCTTGCAAGGGACGTTAACATAACTTATTATAGAAAACGAAATCTCAACATGACGACGTTCTTCAATGTTGACGGCTCATTGAGTTATTGTCAGGACATCGATGGTCTCTTCAACAGTTTATCACAAGTGCATGATCCATCAGAATGGCGTCTCTTCATTGATTCCTCGCGAAGAAGCTTAAAGGCAGTTCTTTTGCACAATGGAAATTTAAAACCAAGCATACCAGTTGCACATTCTGTTTATCTGAAAGAATCTTATTACAACATGAACAGTTTGCTTGAAGTTATCCATTATAAAACACACCAGTGGAACATCTGTGGTGATCTAAAGGTCATTGGCATGTTGATGGGCATGCAAGGAGGATTCACTAAATACTGCTGTTTCCTATGCCTATGGGATAGTCGAGCAACAGCGGAACATTATGTCAAACGTGTCTGGGAGCCCAGGCATATCTATACGCCAGGAGCAAGCAGTGCCCAAAATATGCCCCTTGTTGATCCACAGAAAATATTTCTGCCACCTCTCCATATTAAGCTAGGACTGATGAAAACCCTTGTGAAGACCATGGGTAAGACAAACTCAGAAGGTTTTCAGTACCTTGTTAATAAATTCCCAAACATCACTGCTGCAAAAATGAAGGAAGGGATATTTATAGGTCCACAAATCAGATCTGTTTTACAAGATGAAGGTTTCAAACAGTCTCTGTCAGGAGCTGAGCTAGAAGCCTGGGAGGCATTCAAGTGGGTCTGTGAAAACTTTCTTGGTAATCATAAGTCCCCTACGTACAGGGAAGGAGTTCAGCGTCTAATAGATTCTTACCAGAACCTTGGCTGTCGCATGTCATTAAAAGTGCACTTCTTGCACTCCCATGTAGATTTCTTCCCTGAAAATCTTGGTATGGTGAGTGAAGAGCAAGGAGAACGTTTTCACCAGGACATTCAGTTAATGGAGCGCCGTTATCAAGGTTTGTGGAATGAGAGTATGATGGCCGACTTCTGCTGGATGCTATTCCGTGATAATCCAGGCGAAGAATATAACAGAAAATCAAATTCCAAGCATTTTTGAAGAAACATTCTACATATCTATGCTGTGATGTGAGTATATTTGATTTAGTCTAGAAGATGTGAATCATTTGCTTAGTTGATGTTTGAGATTCTCGAAAAAATACAGCCAAGTTCAGTGAAAACTAACATCACTCATAACTTTAAAACTTGACGTGATAGAAAAAAACTGATACCAGATCTGAAATCAGCGCCAAAAAATCCTTTAGAAAAGTGTATTTTGGTTTCAGATGATTAAAAAAAGTTTTATTTTGTTGCCTTGTGTTATCTACATTGAGCGGATATATCGCAGCAGTCGTTACGAATGTTGTTTTTTTTAAGGTAGTAACGATTTTATTGTATGTGGAAAATAAATTGTACAGTAAATACACGTATAGGCGTATCGTACATCTTATATAGCGTGGGTAAATATGAGATATTTCGAAAATAACATTTTTCTTTCATTACATTGAGAATAAATGCAACGAGATATATAGTTAATAGTGAAACGTTTATGAAATTGTATTATTATTTACGAAGTTGTGAATTTAAAATAAACGACTACAAACACTGTACTTACCGTCGTCATCATCATATTTTCTAAGCCATATTTTAATATCTTCCCTAGTAGACGAGGTTGTAGGGATCTTATCTTCACATGCAATTCCATTATGGTAGGAAGCGTTTTCTATAACCAGACAGGGGGGTCTATCCAACGATGGAAGTACAGTCCTTTCTATCCACTCTAAATATATGAACATTCATTTCAGCATGGTAGTCTCGATTATCGGTAGATTTGGAAATAAACATGAGTTCACAGTTCTTCAACAGATCATTTTCTCTGCTACCTGCATGTGCCATTATTAATCTTTGACCTCTGGTGCTTGGTACATATCTCTTGATAGTTCCATCTGTAGATTGCCATTCCTTTTAATTAGTATGGTAAGCGTTTATCCATGTTTCATCAATATATACTATATAATAATTTTCATTCCGCATCTCCTTAATTTGTCTCCAATATTTACTTCTCATAGTTACTAAATGTGGTTTTTCACAAATGGCGCTTCTGCCACATGTATATTTGAGAAATGTAAATCCTAAACCCCTTACAGATCTCCATAAAATAGTTTTCGAAATGTTAATGTTGTTCTTTTCTAGATATGTTTTCAATGTCCATATTGTGACTGCTTCTGTGCAATCTAAAAGTCTATGAATTGCTCACTTAATAATTTATAAATCTATGTAATAATTACTCATAAATCTTTAGCGTGGTTATGAAATAATACACTCATGCAAAATATGAAGCCGATACGCTCAGTAATTACGGAGATAATAGACAATATTGTTGGACAACTATTGATGAACGCACTATAGTTGTATTATTACCACAGTCAGTGATTTATTCTCAGTGTCTACCTCCACCCATACACTGTCCTTTCTTATTTATTCAAATTCATATACTCTTCGCAGTGTGTCTTCAGCACCTGCTATCCATGGTCTACCACGCTTGATTCGTTTTCCCTTTGACTCATCTAGACGATGGTGTAATGAGTGGTGGTTGTATTCTGTTACTTTAAGGTACGACCTAACTTGTGCTACCTGATGTCGCATTCTAATAATTGCGAGATTCTAACCAATGCAAGTACACACCTTATACTCATTGTCGCATTTTGGATTTTTTCCAATTTGTCGACTTTTGACTGTGACAGTGTTAGTAGACCATGACCATAATCTATGGTACATAGCACCGTCACTTGCAGAAGCAGAAACAGTTCCCATTGCTGTATATCGAAGATTGCCATAACCCCGATAACAGTGATATTTTTGATGTGTTTTTTGAATGAGAGACTTCTGTTAAAGGTTATCCAAAGATATTTAAGGTCATGTTCTCTTTCAATGAATGAGCCCATGCAACTGACAGCTGACAGTGTGTAACTGACCAAATTATTATTCAAGGAGTACCAGATGACTTTTGCATTTGAGGGATTGATCACAGCGTTGTATGTTCTGAACCATATGGACAATTGATCTAGTCCACTCTATACACTGTCAGTGATATCTGTTCAGCTTCTGCCCATACTGTATCGTATGATATCATCAGCGTATGTTAGAACTCTACAATGTTTGTGGTTTGCAATTGTGCAATTTTCAACATTTACACATTAAACACCACCGGGGACAGAGGATATCCTTGTGGCAGACCAGGTGCTATAATTACAATCTCAGAGGTTCATGACCCTCACATTAAAGCAACGTTTTTGTATGTTTGCTATCCAGCGTATAATCCAGAGATGGATACCATGTTCCCTTAGCATGCTGATAAGATGGGTGTAACTAACTCTATTGTACGCATCTTCAAATCTATAATATTCTGAATTTTTTAAAATGTTGGTTTGGATATGAACTCTCTTATATATGGGACTGGTGGTAAAGTGGGGTAATGTTAATAATTAATTTAAATAGAACTTTGCATTATTTATTGAGCTAAATATATATGCATTTGTTAACGCGTGTTATACCAGTTAGAAATGTATCAATGGGAGCAGCATTTTTAACATGAAAAACACTACTTTACCATTTGGAACTGAGAGAATATAACCAACATAATAGATGGGGGTAGCTGATCACGCTATCCTGCCACAACGAATTGTGCGTTATAAGAATTACCTTGTACGAATTTTACCTGGAGATAGATAATAGACAATAGATAAATATATCAACATACAGATGTATCTGCAGCGCCCTATGACAGTGTGTCGTTAATCAACGCATATGTAATAGCTGTTACTATAAGTGATGATGTGTTGCCAATTTATATATGGATTGTCTACATCATGATGTGTCGTTAATCAACGCATAAGTAATAGCTGGTAGAAATGCTAGTAATCATTAAAAATATTGCAACCAATGCAATTGGGGGAGCTTGACGCAAATGAACGACCATTCTATATCGTGTTGCATTGTTCATCACGATGTCTGTGAACATGATAAAATTTAGGCAAAGTGAATGAACACAAAGATTAAACCTTGTTGTCACTTACAGTAACCTGAGACATTGCTCTGAGTTGCAAATATTTTGTTTCAATGTCTACATAGTTATGTTTTCCACTTATTGTCCAAATTATCTAGTCTATGGAGATGATAGCTAATATGGTATTGCCTTCTCATAACCAATCACATAATATAGTCAACTAAGTTGATCATGCTTTTATTTGGATATTACAATTAAATCATTCAGGTACAACAAGAATTTTAGTATGACATTACGTCACTTCATTCATACTTCATTCGTCACTTCATGCACCGACGGAACCACACGCACAACAATCGATGACTATCTCAGTTATCATCAGGTACTTCTTAGTGATTATGCCATTCCCGAACCTTCTAAGAGAAACAACTCTGATACACTATTAAAAATGATAGGTAGCTATGGGAATTTAGGAAAACCACAAACTGACACTACCTTTTAACGAGAGAAATGCAACATGAATTCAATCATGAAATATGTTATAGAAATAAAGTATACACAATTGTTTGTATAATGTTAACTGGTGTCATAGTTAATCATGCGAAGCTGTTTAAGCCAATACTATGCTCTATATAACATATAGAACGTCATAAATAACATATTTTCTATACAATTATATACAACAATGTCTCCTATGATATTATTTAAAATTATATTCTCTAGATGTACTATCTGTGCAATAACATCTAATATTATCTTACATCAGGTAGCACAAAAAGAAATTATTTGTACATCATTGATCATTGTTTAGACATATAATACTTATAATTTGTGAGATAAATATGTCAGTGTTTCAGTCTTTAAAACTGCCCTGTCATGACTTGTTGAAGGTCATAACGGTTAATCTGCATATTAACTAAACCCGTACGTTCGCAGTACTAGTTTTTCAAATCGTTGAAAATGAATGTTATATTTATTATAATCATATATAGAATATATATATATATATATAGTCATATTAACAAGTATATTTCAGTGACTGGTTATGTTAGCTGTGAGTCTTCACCTTGACACAATGCACGTAACCAGGAATGACAAAATATATGTTTACGAACCGTGCAGACACTACTCACAAGATTCCGTGGCTGGCCATACTGTAAAAGCACATCCATAGAAATGTATTATGTTTGTAAAAATTAGCGCTGAGTTTCGCCTTGCATTATTTATAAATTAATTCTCCACAGTAGTCATGCGTGCTGATTTTACAGTTTCACTTATTTTGTCTCATGTGGCTAAGCATTTGTCGCTCTACATATACTTCGTGCCTCCAGCCAATGGAAAGTGCATTTTAAGTCGGGTGTATCCTGATATACAACGCTGTATAAGATCAGTCAATATTTTAGCAACATTAAAAGACCTTGTTGAAGACCTTACTAAAGGGCAAAGTCCAAAGGAATCGAGGAAGAGGTAGGCAGACATACAAGTGGGAGAGTAACATCATGAGAGGAACAGGTTAGAGTCTATCAGAGTTCTTCTCAAAAACATGAGACGGGATTGTTGGAGGTCTGTTACTGCCAACTTTCGTTTCGGAGACGGCACATGATGATTATGATATGATTAGTCCGTAAATTATCTTAGGAAAGTATATTTTGTGACTGTTGGTTAAATACGGCAGTTACCGATTATTTTAGTAGCACAGGCCCCTGTCTGTGAATCCAGCTAACTGCGTGCATTTATAATAATTTGCTGTGGCCTGTCACAGGAGTGCCTTAATTTAGCTCCGAAATCATTCAGTCATACCGTCATTATTTCACCAATGTATGTGTCTACGTAGTAGCAGATGTTTCTATTCTTCTTCTCCTTTTTCCTCAACGTTCATTCTCAAACTCCCGCAGGATCTCACGTTTAGCAGGAGCATTGTATACTAGATTTCCAACAGGATGTAATTCTGAGAATGGAAATGCGTTGTCACCGTTTTATTTGCGTCAATGGTCCAACACATCTGTCTTCGGCGAAATGTTTCTACTCAATTCTGAGTGCATTTCATATATAAAAAATCATCAACTATATACAGCCTGGGAGAAATACTGAGACGTTATGATTGGAGTCAATGCATTTATATATAAAATAGTAGACTGAAAACATGTAAGTCACCATGTCTTCGGCCACTTTCTAGGTGATGCATATTCCTTTTCGGATTTTTTCTGGTGAGGATAATTCCATATTAAACAAAAATATGTGCATACAGCTGTAATATTATCGACTATCACTTGATTTTTTTCAATGTCCTCTCTTTCGTTTCCACAATCTGTAGATTTTTTGTCAATGACAATGGCAACTTTCAGAAAATATGGTATGATGTCCATATGAGTGTAATTGTTTTATAATTTTATTACGTTCGAAACTGTCGTTAAATTCCTGTTCTCAACAAGGCCCATTAATAACGCATGGAGTTTTGATGTTTTTGACAAAGCGTGAGTGATAACATCACATGATGTGTGCTGCCTAACCATTGGTTAAAATACGCACGTTTCTATATATGTCATACGCGATGGTCGCAAACACCGTCATTCATCTTTGATCCGTATTTTTCAATGATCACGTTGAGCACACTTTGTGTCGACAGGAAAGACAAAGTAGAAACAACCATAAATAGGGAAGATTTATATGATTGTGGCCCATAATATATATTTGAAATAACGTTCGTTTGACCAGAAACCACACGGCGTGAGGTGTCTTCGTACTCTGAATCATCGATGATACCATAAAACCTTTTATCATTAGTTAAAAACATACTATATTTAGAACTACACCAAATCCCCTCCACCTTCTAATTTACAATAGAACTGATTAAAATAAGTATAGTTTTTTCCTATTGGCCATTACAGTATTCATACATGACAATACGTGGGTATTATACATAAAGAGTAGTCTTCAGATTAGAAATGTCAGAGAGATTAAACATTTCATTTTCACAAGAATCACTCGGTGGAACTGTTTTTATAAGTGAAGAATTGTTGCCAATTTATATATGGATTGTGTACAGCCTGATGTGTCAGATAATCAACATATTTGGTATTGTGACAAACATTATCAACATCATGATCTTTGTGAAACAAGGATTCGAAGATTCCATCAACATCAGTCTATTAGGTAAATAGTTATCTGAAGACAATATTTTGATATGTTGTTTCCAATAATATTACATGTTTTGTCATTGTATATGAAAAATTTAAGGTTACACGTCACGTAAAAAGGAAATACTTTTATTGTATATGAAAATATATGAAATAATTCTATATAAGAATTATATTTATACACCTCATCAAGGCCAGCATCGTGCTGTGGTGATGGGGCTTAGTTCAGCCATCAGGGGCTGGAAACTAAGACTGGTCAAGCAGTCCCATTCGAGCAGGACCATAGTCCTGCCCAAGTAAGCAGAGTGCTGAAGACGGAGGCATCCAGCCAAAAGGCGCACATATAATCAGGATGCCACGCACAAAACACAATGGAAACATGTCTGTATCTATAAAAAGTTATGGTGCCTGTCCTGTGGCGGACGTTCAGGCAGGGACGGTGCCGGGCCATATATCTCGAAAGGGCCCAACCTCAGTTACTGAAAGTCCTTCTCAATTGCCCCGAGGAGCCAGAAGGCAAGGGAATAGAGCTACTGGCCAAAAAAAACTTTAAACAACCAATAAAAATAATGCACTGGAATGCTGAGGGTGTCAACAGTAAAAGAGATGGATACAGCAAAAAATTGGAACTTGAAAATGTCCTCAGTGAAGAACAAGTTAATATATGCTGTATCCAAGAAACACACCTCAGCAGCGAAATAGCCTTCAAAATCAGAGGCTACCCGTGCTACCGATCTGACTGAAAGGACAGGCGAAAGGGTGAAATTCTGACACTTGTTAAAAACAATATCAGCGCATGTCAACTGGAAGTATATATGGAAGGGGCAGAATACCTAAAAACAGACAGTGCAGAATTCCATCTTCTGAACTCATCATCATCATCATCAAGTGCCGTCTCCGCAACGAAGGTTGGCTGCAACGTATCTCCAACATCTCCTGTCTCTTGTCTTGGTGGTGCACTCTGCTAGACTGTAACCTGTCCATCGTGTAATGTTACTCTCCCACTTGTGTCTCTGCCTACCTCTTGCTCGCTTCCCTTTGACTTTACCCTCAAGTAAGGTCTTCAATAAGGTGTCATGTCTTTTAATGTGTCCATAGTATTGTATTTGCCTGATCTTTATTTCTCTTAGTAGTTCTTTCTTCATATTAAGTGTCTTTAGCACCTCTTTATTTATTCTTCTATATACCCACATATATATATACACTGACTATATACACTATATACCCACATATATATACATATATATTCTTCTATATACCCACATCTCAAAGGTATCAATTTTGTCTTCTAATTGTTTATTTAGTGTCTATGTTTCTGAGCCATACATTAATATGGAATGGATGTAGCATTTTATAATTCTCATTTTTAACTTGTTTGTAATTTGTTTAGATATTAAACATTTCCTCATGCCAATGAAGGTACTTTTAGCCATTCCTATTCTCCTTTTAACTTCTGTTTCACATCTGCCATCATTTGTGACTATGTGTCCAAGATATTGATACTGTTTTACTTGTTGTAGTTTCTCTCCCTGTATGTTTATGTTTATCTCCTGTTCTTCTGTGTCTTTGCTGATTATCATGGTTTTTGTTTTTTGAATGTTTATATCCAGTCCATATTCATTACTTGATTTATTGACGTGATCTATTAGTCTTTGTAGTTCATGTTCACTTTCTGCTAAAAGAACAGTGTCATCTGCATATCTAATGTTGTTTATTATTTTCCCAGTGATCTTGAGTCCTGGTGTTTCTTCTATATTTTAAAAGATATTCTCTGTGTAGATATTAAATAGGCTTGGTGATAAAATGCATCCTTGTCTTACCCCTCTTCTTATTTCTATGTATGGATAGTAGCTGTTTTCACACCTTATTGGAGTTTGTTCCCAATATATATTTCTAATCAGCCTGATGTCTTTTCCATCTATGCCTATTTCTTGAATACATTTGATTAATTTTTCATGTTGGACTCTGTCAAAGGCCTTGCTGTAGTCTATGAAGCAAATATAGATACTTTTTTGGACTTCTATATATGCATCTATCACTAGCCGGATACTCAGTATAGCTTCTCTAGTTTCTTTGTTTTTCCTAAAACCGAATTGTTCTTCACCGACCTCCATGTCTTTCTTGTTCTTAATTCTTTCATGTATTATCTTGAGAAGTATTTTAGTTAGATGGCTCATTAGACTTATTGTTCTATATTCTGTACAGTCCACAGCCCTGGGCTTCTTAGGTAGTGGTATGAATATTGATGATGTTAGATCTTTAGGTATATGGCCTATGTCATTGCAAATTTCTGTGATAGTATCTACACCAAATTCATTTAGAGTTTTTATTATGTCTGCTGTTATGTTGTCAGAGCCTGCAGCTTTTCCACATTTTATTGAATTTATTGCATGTTCTACTTCTGATTTCAGTATTGCTGGTCCATCATTGTTGTGTATTGTTTGTTTTTTGTTCCGGTGGTCGTCAAACAGTTCTGTTACATAATCTGCCCATCTTGTGAGTGTTTCTGTTTTATTAAATATTATTTTACCATTTTTATCTTTAATGCAGCCACCCCCATTTATAGGATTTTTCTTATTTGTGATCAGCCTTATCTCCTTATGCATTAATTTTGTCTTCTGTTGTATGGACATCTCCTCTATTTCACTGCATTTTGTTTCTAGCCATTGTTTTTTCGCTGTTCTGCACATGTTACGTATCTCCTTGTCTATACTTGAGTATTTTGGCGTTATTTTAGCTTTCTTTCTTTCTGTCATTGTCTCTAATATTTCATCTGTCATCCATATTTGTTTGTTCTTGGTATTTCTTGTTGGTAAATTTTTACTTGATGTTTGAATACTTTTCTTTAGGCGTTCCCTTTTTATTGTCTATTTTCTCTTCTGGATTTTCCCGTCTGTATTGTTCCATGCACTCTAACATTAGATGTTCATATCTATTCTTTACATCTACAAGGTATTTTTGTTGTATGTCTTGTTGTTTTAGTGCTGATGCGTCTATCTGTGGTTCTTGGACTCCTCTATTTACTATCTTTTCAAGTTTGACATTTATTTTGCACAGCACTGCATTATGGTCAGAGTTGATATCTGCACCTGGGTATGTTTTGATGTTTTTGACACTATTTCTAAATCTATTGTTAATCATAATGTAATCTATTTGGTTCCTCTTTCTGTCTCCAGGGCTTTTCCATGTATATAATCTTCTATTTTCATGTTCAAAGAATGTATTACATATGATCATATTGTTCTCCTCACAGAACTGTATAAGTCTTTCTCCTCTGTCATTTCTTGTCCCTAGTCCGAATTGCCCTACAATGTTCTTATGTCTTCCTTTCCCTATTTTTGCATTCATGTCACCCATGACTATTAAAATGTCTGTTGATTTTACTGGTTTGAGTAGTTGTTGTAGTTCTATTTCTTCTTCAGTGTAATCTGTAGTTGGTGCATAAGTTTGTATAATGGCCAGATCAAACGGTTTTGCTTTGATCTTTAGCAACATCATTCTGTCATTATATGTCCATTACCCGCTGATATATTTTTCTATTTCTTTCCTGATCAGTATTCCTACCCCTCGTTCATGGTAATCTCCTCCTGAATGTATAAAACTAAAATTTTCTTTTCTTGTGTACCCAGCATCTTTCCATCTTGTCTCTGCTATTCCTAGAATATCTACAACTAATGCTTCTGCCTCTAATATTAAATTTTCTAGCTTTCCTGATTGGTGTAGTGTTCTGACATTCTATGTTCCTATTCTAATATATTGTTTCCTAAACTTCAGATGTTGTTCATCCGTTGCTTGACTTTGGGGTGTACGTGGTAAGGTCCCAGTCTTTTCCACGGTGGCCAGCCAATATTCATTATTATGCCCAGAACTTGCCTCTTGTGCGCCACACACTTTGCTGTTTCGCCGTTTGAGCCGTTGATCCATTTGTATTCCTCCGCCTCGCGTGCCATCACAGACTTTTTGTCTAGGGGTGGACATTCCCTATTGTTGACTTACGGTTGTCTATTTGCGAAGATATCTCCTGAACTACTACTGCCCAAATGATAAACCATTGACACTAGACACATTTCCAGATAAAGAGAGACTTATGGTGTATTGTGACTTCAACAGCCACAATCAGAGCTGGGGCTACGATCATATCGACAAGAGAGGTGAGGAACTTGAGAGCTGGCAGGATGAAAATAATATCATCCTTATTAACCAGCCAACAAACTCACCAACGTTCTACTCGAGAGCATGGTACACCACCTCTGCACTAGATCTGGCATTTCACTCACCAGGCCTGGAATGGAACATCACACATGTCGTTGGAAAGCAGCTTGGGAGTAGCGACCACATACCAGTATTTCTGGAAATCCACAATGAATTTACCAAGGACAGCAGCACGTTCATTAGGTGGAACTATAAGAGGGCAGACTGGAAAATGTACCAGCATTTAACCAGGGTTTTAGCTAACTACATGAACTTGGACAAAGACATCAATTGAGCAGTGAGTTAATTTAATAGATGTATACTATATGCTGCTAGTAAAACAATACCGAGGGGGGCACGCAAAAACTACAAACCCTACTGTAATGATGAACTGGAAAAGCTGCAAAATGAGATGGAAACATCTAGACAACAGGCTGAGAACAGACCTAGCCAAGAACATCACAAAAAATATCAGCAAACAAAGGCTAAATTTCAAAGAGCCAAGTTACAAGCCAGACGGAGTAGCTGGATAGAAAAAAACAGAGTCGCTGAACCTAGAAAGAGATACTAGGAAATTATGGAATCTTGTAAAACAACTAAATGATGACGGTGCAGGGAGAAATAACAGGATCACACTTTATAAAGATAGAAACATTTTAACAGGTAAACATGCAGCTAATTACTTTGCAGATTCCTTTGCAGAAGACAATAACATCAACGTCAGCCCATACAAACAACAGGAGGTTCGAAGGAACCAGCAAAACATTGGACAAGACGAACCTATACCTGAAGTCATTGAGGGACCAATCACAATCAAAGAACTGGAGCATGCAATATCCAAATTGAAAATGAAAAGGTCCCCTGGAGCTGATGGAGTGTCCAAGAAATGATTAGAAACCTGGGAATTGCAGCAAGAGCAAAGCTACTGCAGCTCTTTAACATAAGCTGGTCCACGGGTAATGTACCACAGGCGTGGAGAGAAGCAATAATGATCTCAACACAGTCTCCAACTACAGGCCCATCAGCCTCACAAGCTGTCTATGCAAAACAAAGCAACGCATTATCAATCTTAGAATGCAGTGGTACCTAGATAGTGAAAACCTTATGGTATCACAGCAGTCAAGTTTCAGACAGTGCTACTCTACTGAAGATCAGGCAACCTACCTCTCCCAAGAGATTGAGGATGCCTTCCAAGATAAGAAACTGGTACTAACAGCATGGATAGAGCTCAGAAAAGCATTTGATAAGGTCTGGAAAGAAGGGCTCCTAAAGAAATTGCGAAATTGCAGGGTTAGCTCAAGAATGTACAAATGGGCAAAAGCATACCTGCATAATAGAAGAGCCAGGGTACAATTAGATGGTCGCAAGAGCAAGAAAGTTCTACTGCGTCATGGAGTCCTCCAGGGAGGAGTCCTGTCACCAACACTTTTCTTGGTTTACATCAATGACCTAGTTGCTGAACTACCACATGGGAACAAAGTGGCAATGTATGCTGACGACCTGGTGATCTGGTGCACGGAAGAACATCGACAGTGGCCACTAAACAAATACAGAGAGCTATCGATGCCCTAACCTTATGGGCTAATAGATGGTGCGTCAGCATTAACACAGATAAGTGCAGCACTACACTCTTTACCCTCTCACACATACAAAAAGCCGGTCATATCAAAATAGATGGAGAGCTCTTGAAAGAAGACAAACAACCCACATACCTCGGAGTTACTTTTGATGATAAACTGACATGGAAGTAGCACATAAACAAAGCAACAACAAAAGCCAGGAGGAAGTTAGCTATTCTGAGAAAACTAAGTGGAACCACATGGGGAGCCAGTGGGAATATACTCAGTAAAGTTTACCAGCAAGGCATAAGACCACACCTGGAATATGGTTCATCTGCGTGGTGTCCTGCATCAAACACCACATTACACGATCTAGATAAAGTGCAAAACCAGGCACTTAGAATATTGTTGGGAGCAATGAAATCAACACACATAGCAGAGATGCAGAAAATGGGAAGAATGCAAACACTTGGCGAACGAAGAGACACAAAAGTACTAGTTCAGGCAGAAAAGTTTCAGTGTATGCCAAGTCATCGAATGAAGGAAAGACTCCAAAATCTAGCAATGGGACGACATAAAAGAAGCAGCTTTATTCATCAAGCTAAGCGACTCGGCAGACAACTTACAGACCTACCTGAAGTTGACAGCCCCTTAAGGCCTGTACCAGAACAAATCCCGTGGAGTGAAAGACATGGAATGCCAATATACATTCAGACCCATGACAAAGGAATACTAAGCGAGGACGAACAGAACAGTGTGCAGCGAATGACAGTCACCCTCAGTTTCCTGGATGAGGAATATCCACAAGATATATGGGTCAGAGTATACTGACCCATATATATATATATATATATTTCGCAGAACACCGAGCCCACTAAACATACAGTTAGACAACATCGGAGTAATACAAATATCGGAGTTTAAATACCTCAGTTTTATTTTCACAGACAATAGAAGCCTTGATATGAGACCAACAATACGACACCAACAATATGACACCAGTGCCAAATTTGGTTTCTCTCATCTTCACATTACATAAAGTTAGTGACATGTGAGATGAAGTACTTGAGGAAGGCCACAATTATCACCAGGCTTGACACATTTCACAATGAAGATTTCAGGGAAAGAATAGGTATAACACATTGAATATAATGCATAGAAAAGCAACAGATCAAGTGGTGTGGTCTCATTATGAGAATGCCTCAGAAGTTGGCCTTGAAATCATATAACCAAATAAGATCAGGATTCAAAGCCAAAGAAAGACCAAGAAAGAGCTGGAATGAAAAATTCATGGACAGGGGATATATATACGTTGGATCCATCATCAACGTTGGCTATTTGTGATAACGTACTGCCTAGATTTGTGAATCTTTTCACAACTTTCAGTGCTACACCATTTACCTTTATGCAGGGCTCGAGATAGCTTTTGTCAAGTGCTGTTTTCTCTGTGTTAATAGTAAGCCCAAAGTTGGTACAGGCTTTGGAGAATCTGTCTATAATAATTGTAGATCAGTCTCAGTGTTCGCATTTAGGGCACAGTCATCAGCAAATAGAAGATCCCGGATTGTGTGTGATTTAACTTTGGTTGTTGCTCGGAGCCGCCGATGGTTGAACAATTTTCCGTCTATGCGATAGGTGATGTTTACTCCCAGGTCTAGATCTCTGAAAGCATCATCTAACATAGCAGAGAACATGATGCTAAATAGGATAGGTGCTAATACACATCCTTGTTTTACTCCATTTGAGACAGGAACGTTTCAGATAACTCTCCATCATCCTGAACTCTAGCTTGCATTCCATCATGCAATTGTTGCACCATTGACATACATTTCTGTGGGCATCAATATTTTGCCAGAATCTTCCACAGACCCTCTCTACTTACTGTGTCAAATACATTTGTCAAGTCTATGAATCCTGTGTACAGGTCTCAGTGTTGTTCTTTACATTTTTCTTGAAGCTGTCTTTCAGCAAAGATCATATCAGTTGTTCCACGTTCTTTTCTGAAACCACATTAGCTTTCGGGTAGTAGTCCTTCATTTAGATGAGATGTAAGATGGTTCAAAAGGATTCTGACAAATATTGTTTGCAGTGATGATGATCCAACGACTATCTAACTAACTAACTAACTAACTAACTAACTAACTAACTAACTAACTAACTAACTAACTAACTAACTAACTAACTAACTAACTAACTAACTAACTAACTAACTAACTAACTAACTAACTAACTAACTAACTAACTAACTAACTAACTATCTAACTAACTAACTAACTAACTAACTAACTAACTAACTAACTAACTAACTAACTAACTAACTAAGTATTTTGGTCATTCTTACAAGGTATATTTCTCGTATTTAATTTCATTTTTTTTTTATTTATAAGATGGACTATTCTCTATTAATACAACTTTAGCTTATTTATGCATTCTATATTCGTGAAAATACAAAAATTCTCATAAAGAATCCATCCCACTATAGAAATAAGGAATATTACTGAACAACTTTTCCAAATTGTTTTTACACATTACGTCTTTATTTTGGTACTATATATTAGTACCTTAATATAAAACACTGTCTTATAAAACGTATTCTCAGAAAGAAAATGTCATACGCTTTTGCCAGACATGACGATGAACCAGACTAACTTCAGAATGTTAAGCCATGATGTCAACATCAGCGAAATGAAGTTCTTTGAGAAGAATATATGTGGTATTGGTGTTGGTTCTTAGTCCAGCGAAACTGAAGAGTGAGACGTAAGTTTTAGTAAAAATAAAAACGTCATCAGAGAAAAATTTGATTGCGTATCCTAGAAAGACTGAAAACAAGATGCTGAACAGAGTAGGGGCGTGAAAACAACCTATTTAACGCCAATATTGATCACAGTGGCGTTTAACTATGTATTTTGCTATCTTCAAATTATATACTGGCTCTCATGTTTTCGTAGAAGGAAACAATCAATCTTACCGAATTTTATGGACACCCAATTATTTTAGTATTTTACAGAGTTATGTGTTATGTTGTTCGTCCATCACAAGTGATGATGACCATTTGCTACATCCACTTTTGAAAATTCAATTTCAGTTATGTCCTTGATTATGAGTTCGTAGATGGCTAATAAGCCATACAGATAGGATAGAGTTATGTACCGTTATCTGCAATAACAACCCTCTTACGTTCGACAAAATCAATAAAAAGTGGCATATATTTCCTCTTGAAGCTGTCGTAGAGTTTGGTGTCTGTGTGTTAGTCCATGTGCATGTAGTGTGATACTGATATGTTATATAACATGACAATTGTTGAGTCGGAAGCTATGAATCCACATTGTGACTCTGGGATAATACGATCTGCAAGTTTCTGTTGTCGTTACAAGAATATCACGTGAAAAGGCATTTACAGCAAAACTTAAAAGATGATATTACTCTATAGGTATTTCAGTCCCTTTCATCATCCTTTTTACTATAGAGGGCGGGGTGCAAAGGGAACGCATTGCTCTAGGCGGACCCAGGGTTAGCAGATAACCAAGATCCCAAATGTACCTCCACGCGGTGCACCCTGGAAACAGAAATACAGCAGCTCGAGCTGATTCTGGCCAAATCTTTTGGGGATCGTGTCCGAAAATGTGGAGGTAGCAGATGGAAAGAGATTTGCCTGCACAAGAGACAGACATATCTCCGACACCACCAGCAGCACCACATATAGCGACACTGTCGACATGCAGTGAAGCTAGTCAGTCCAGTCCGAACATTGGAGGGGCGGCCAATGTAAAATGCACGTAAAGGTAGATACATGGCGAGAGACATAGATTTCATACCGAGTACAATGAAACAATGAAAGGGCAGATCAGCGCTAGAGGGCAGCGCGAACTGCAAATAGAAAGTGAAAAGTCCCTAGGAAAGGGGAACTACAAGCTCCGTCAGCTCGAGACGAGTTTCCAGTTACCTGTGTTCCTTACAGGCAGAGACCCAGACCCATTCATTGGCGTTGGTAAAGCAAGAAGACCTAATCCAACTTTAATGTTGAGCCTTCCTAAACCGGAAATATGCTCGCGAAGAGAAAGGGTTCCGTACTCGATGTGCTCAGGCACAAAAGGGACAACGATTTAGCCCTGGCCCAACTCTACTGTCAAGTTTTCCTACACCGGAAATACACTTGAAGAGAGAAAGGGTTCAGTGCCTGATGGGCTCAGGCGCTATTGGGACAAGGACGCTCAGCTCGAGAACGCCTTGCTCTCAAACGCGTGGTGTGAGACTCGAACTTGGACAAGGGGTACACGATGTCGGTGAATGACACCTCGGCTAAGAGGGCGAAAGAGCCAGTGTCCAACTCCCCTGTTGAGTTCTTCCCCTTAAGGAACCAGGCTCACGGATGAGAAACGGTTCAGTACCCAATGGGCACAGGCACAGCACGTCCAATTACACGAGGCAAGTTCATAGACAGTGGAACACCTCGTTTGAGTCAGACTAAGAGCAAGAAAATCGTCTGGGCGAAGAGTCTCCACTACGCGTGCCTGGAGACAGATATAGAGGCTGTCACAGGCTAAGGGTAGCCCACCCGAATTGTCAAGGCATGCCGAAATCGGATGTGCTAGGCCTACATGGCGCATAACGGTGGCACAACGTAATCACGCTCCCGGCGGATATCGCACGGATATCCGTGATGGTTACAATGGAGCGAACGAAAAACAAACAAACAAACTATAGAGGGTAATTATCTTCGTACTCCGCATGTAGTTTGGGATTACACCTTCCTCTCATCAATTAATGAGAAGACTGTAAATGTGTGGCAATATCACATCTTTATTTACTTTTAGTACTTCAACAGGAATGTTGTCAGTTCCGTTGGCTTGTTATCTGAGAGTCTATCTATGGTTTCTGAGAGTTCTGTCTCTGCAGTTTCCTCATGTAGCTCTCTTACTTCCGAATGTTTAGGAACAATCAGAGCAAATGCAAAATTGTATGTTTTGCTCACATATAATACATTAGAGTAATGATCCATCTCTTTTTTAAGAAATTTTTTTTAAATCTATGATGGACGTACCCATTTATGATATTAGTGGTGCAATTTTAGTGATGAGCTTTGGATTTATAAATTTGTAATACATTTTAGTCTAGAACTGTTTCGATGTTTTAATACATTGTCTTGGTAGATTTGCAAATATGAGCAGTATGCTGTATTACTATAATCATACTTGAATAATATTCTTTTGCTCATCTTTTTGGCTCTTGATGCACAACTGATTGTGTGTGTTGAGGATTATCATTATAATTTAGAGAGTGATTTGTTTTATAGTGTAATATAGTCTTCTTATTTGCTTTTATTAGATGGGTCAGTATTGGTATTCTCATCAAATCCAATTTTTGTTTGATAATTTCTTATGCCATAAAAACATTGCACAGACATATATACATTTTCAGCTTTACCTACTTTTGCACCTGCTGTCATCACAACACTGAATATTCTGTTATATCTAAATATTATATTATTTGTTATCATATGCGTGTCAGAGATATTTTCAGCCAGTATGACCGTAGAGTTGTACAATAAAATGGATAGAAGATATCAGACAGGAAATATGGATGATTTTCATTCTTTTTTGAAGAAGTTGCCTGCATGGGCATACTGTAATCATTATAGCAAGATCGCTTTATTCTAAATATATCCGTTTAAATTTTAGGTTTGGCTGTTTCTGATCTGGGAAGCCTTATAACAATGTTGTGGAGTTGCATCTGTATTACTCCAGCATTTAGTGATTCTGATTTGCCTTTTGAACCATATTCGGTCGCTTATGTTACATCGGGAATCATGCACTTTTCTTTCACACGCGTCAGCAGCTGTATTACCGCCATGATAACCCTTGAGAGGTGTCTGTGTATAACTGTTCCTTTTAAGGTAAGAGTTCAATAAACTATAGCAGTATATGTGTGTTGTGTTTACATCTCTATTTTGTAATATAGAAAATTTAAAATAGCAATATACATTTCAAGTTTGTAGTGTGCACTGTGTGATGAGATAATTTAACAACATTCATGAACATTTGTTGTGCGAGAATAATGATGAATATAGCATGTAAAATTAAGAGTACATTTTTTGTCTTCCATTTTCACATATTTTCTTTCCAAGATAACAAATATAAATGGTACATATATGTCATATAAGGTAAATTTAAGTGATACAATATACACCGCTATGTGGACGCTTGTGATCACGTATGTTGTGAGGTGGTTTGCAACGATGGTGAGCAATCACGATAGAAGTGTAATTCTAGTTTTTTCGTTTTAAAAGCTATAACGTGTTTCATTCGTTTTTCACGTAATTTAAAAAAACAACAACTATTTTTTGATAATTAAAATCTTAAATGTCAAAGTAAACTGAGCAAGTGTCTGTGGTGGCGAGTATTAATATGTTAATTTTGTGTAGAAATAAACATGGAAGTGCGTTGTATTGTTCTTCGTTTGATTATGTTTATTAGTTATGGGTCTTGTGTTGTGCTGATATTGTTTATATATTTGTTTTTCTGTGACGATTTATCCCCATTGATACATTAAATGAGCTGTTAATAGAAAGCTTGTAAAATACCAATTGGGGCAGTGTGTTTTGCATAGTGAATAATGTGATATCTTTATTCCAATGTAATAGTTTGGAAGCGAGAATTCGTGTGGGTTTTGCAATACTTCTCCCCGCATGTGTATTCTCTGAGCATGCATGTTGGTATTTATTTGTCTTGTAAAGGGAATTTCTTCCCTCTTTCCGTACCTTTTATTAGTATTTTAGTTTTTATTGTGTGTATTGTATATCGAAGATGAGTTATATTTTTGTTGGATTATTTAATGATGTATATTTTGAGTTTGTCCTGTGGTCTATGTTGGGTAAAGATATTTGTTGTATACAACAATCTTAATATATATCAAGACGTAGTTGCACACAGTAGTAATGAAACAGCTGGTATAATGATCAATTACACAACATATTGTGGTCTTTTCAATTTACGTCGTCTAAAATCAAACACGAAAACTAAATCTAGCACTATTAGGGAATTACTTTATGCTGACGTCTGTGCATTATATACTGACTCTCATAAACATGCAAATCACCATAGACCACTTCTCACAGGCCTGCAACAACTTTGGTCTCTAAAAATGTGGAAATTAACACATATGGTGTTAATTGGGTGGCGGGTCATCAGATCGTGCACCACCGATGATAGATCTAGGTACGCTCTAGAAAATGGTCTCATTTTTTAATTGGGTACAGTCAAGCCTTTTGAACTCTATTCCAACCACTCTTATGTCTAGTACTGGGTTGGTGTGATCTTTGTCTTTATTCGTTTTGTTCCGTCATTTACTCATCTTTTTGTTCGCTTCGTTTCCACATATATTTACATTTTTTATGTACGTCCTGACATTCCGCCATTTCATCTCCATATTTCCGTTGTTTGTTTGTTGTGATAATTTTTCCATTCGTCGTCTTTGGATGTTTTGTGTGTATCTTGATAAAGACCTTTTGGTTGAAACGTTGAATATGATTTGTATACTGTAATTTGTATGTTTTCATATGTGAACATCATTTACCATTAGATTTAGATATAGTTTGTCTTGTCTGATTTAAGAGATTATATAAACATGTGCACGATCATTTTTATTAGTATCTTTCTAATCTGTCTTTGATTTCTGTTCTACTTTTCGAAGTTTCTCTCTCAACGTTTGTATGTGCACATTTACAGTTGGCGACGTACATTATGATTGTACCTGTGCTTGAATCAGTTTAAAATGACAATTGTATTTATTCATCCATTTTCATATAACCATTATGTATACATTTTGTACTGTAACTTCGAACCATTGTCTATTCCATAGATTCGAAATACTTAGAATGTTTTGTATGGATTTTGTTTGTTAGGGAAAATACACATGTCATCCGCGTAAACTATTATTTTCTTTTGTAGCCCAGTCCAAGTGTGAAGATTCCTATAATATGGTTATTTTTGTCTAATTATTTATAGAACAGGCTACAGTGCTAGACACAGTCAGTATATCAATAGAAGAGGAAATAAATGTGTGAATATGAAGTGTCAGGTACTACATTTCGCGGATTGTCCAGAGGGAGTATTGAAAAAAACATTGCACATCAAGATGTACATCTTTCAGGATTGTGTTCTCAAATATTTATTGAACCAACTAAGAAACACTGTCATCATAATCCGGAAATCACACCAGACTAAATATATCTCACATCGCAGTCTTCGTGACATAATGAACATACAATAGCAGGACAAAATATCATACCCGTAAGATCCGCATTGGACAAAATTAAAATCAATACTGAGAATAATAAGTATTAGACGACTAATAGCCGGCCGAAGACATATGTATCGGGCCATTGGCGCAACTATAACGACGACACAAAGCATTTCCATTCTCTGGATTATATCTTGCTGGAAATCTAGTGGACCATGGTCCTGTTATAAGGAAGATCCAGCGGGAGTTCGAGAATGAGTCTGAAGAAGAAGAAGTGATATGGAAGAAGTAATATGGATGGGTCATATGTGAAATGTCATAAACCGCAACCGTATACCACACATCTATTGTTTATCGAAATTTTGTAAGTTAAACAAGTTAGATGCAGATCAATCATTGCGATGTGAATAAAGACTCAATACTAACGACTCAATAAGTAGCTTGTTTCTAATAACCACAATAGCTAAGTAAACAAGGCAGCGGAAACGGGGATAGTAAAAGGTGACATAATATAAATGTGCAGAAACCTTTAAAACAATTATCAGCAAAAAAACGTTAAACAAAATATTACACTCATAAAGCAAAAGTACAGAAATATTTAAAACAGTTCGAATATACTATACCGCATACCATAAAGCACAGTTCACTAAAGCATTTCTACAACTGATTCATTCCATACCAAAATTCACAAAGACAATGCTAAAACCGTATAATAGACTCAACACAGACAATAAAACAATCAAGTGTCATGCCCAGTAGTGTAGAGTATCCTGTTTGTTCACGAATCTTTGCCTTCTTTGTTGTTAATAAGTTCAGTTTGTGACATTAGCTCATGCCACAATGGCATATCATTCAGAAACCGTTCCTGTTGTCTTCCTAGATCTCTTCTGCACTTGATCGCTCAGGTATTTACTAAGGATGCTCGAGTTTTGCTCTTCTCATTGCATGCCCTAAACATCGTGTTTGTGAGCATCCACTAGTTACTATAATTAATAATTTTTTATCGAGAATATCTTAGATCTTCAACATTTTTTATCTTAACTACCTAATGGTATTTTCATATTTCATCTTAAGAATCACACCTCACTAGCCTCCAATTATTTATGTGTTTACCGTCCTAAACAAAGGAAAGGTAAACACATATATTCACACAAGTATAAAATGTGTATGAGATATTTTTTATCTGCAACCCTGGAAATTCCTCTAAACTAGTGGTTCGCAAAAAGTGTTGTGCTGTTGTCCATTTGCAGATTTTTATTTTGTTTACAAAGGCCACATGTTGTATTTACGTAAACATATTCACTTAATATAAGTTTTTGACAGCTGGTACAGTTCTGCCCACTTTGATATGTTTATTGCATAGTGGACATTTCTAAAAATAAAAGAAGAACATGTACAATTTTTATTCATACCTTTATTGAGAAAACACACAATGCATGTATGCACGAAACAAATAAGAACCTGGTAAAATTCTTACACAAAATTAATACACAAATAATGCTGTTAATGAGAGCGATAAACCTGAAACGGTGATAGCAATTATTCTAAATTTTCGTCACATTAGTGATCCTATTTTTATATATCCACGTCCGATGATGTACATTCAATTACTTGTTTATCGTAAGAAGATTGGCAACTGCACCACAAACCCATTCTACAATGTATGAAGATGGAAAAACTATCAAAAACGTTTGTGAAATAGTCCGTTGTGCTATAAGCAATAGGTATATATTTCTGAAGCGAGACCTGCTGATTCCCCTTTCTCAACTGCACCTTACGTATTACGTTCGTGCATATTCCAAATAGCTCTTTTTGTTATACGACATCTGAATCTTCAATGTCACCGTATGGGTTAATAATCCAATATGGCATTTTCATAATCAAAACATTTTCAACATATTTTTTAAGTATGTGTGAAGGGTGTTTAAACGTTGAACGTAGAACAACATGCCCTTTCTCAGTTTCAAGTTGGGAACTGGGTCATATTATATCATAATTATTTACTGTATATATATATATATATATATATATATATATATATATATATATATATATATATATATATATATATATATATATATATATATATATATATATATATATATTTATATACATGTAATGTGTGTGTATGTTATACATATTAGGTACACATAATCTACGGTAAGTGTTATGTGACATTTATGGAACAGTGAAATATTGGAGATGTTCTTCGTAAATGATGTCCGCATGTCAACCCCCCAATTTCATCGCCTGCACCCATGCTTTGTTTCTAGCTGACGTACAGCACTTTCAAGACAGAATCTACGCCTTGGGGGTTCTAAAATATCAATTTTAGAAACAGTTCTCTAGAACAATGCGAGTAATTTTCATCCACATGCTTAGTAATGTAGTTCCTGATGTCTTATGTGCATAGTTATTTCTATGATGTGTGTGATTGTTCCATTTTTATAACATACTTACTATGATAAATAATGTAACTTATATTAATGCTAACTTCTCTCCCACAGATCAAGCATCTCATAACACCACGAAGAAGTGCTTTGTTGACATTGTGTTTATTCATCATCATTTTCTGTAGTGGCGCTCCGATCTATGCTGTTTATGGATTGGGCACAGTGTTTTCACCATTAAAAAATAAAACTCTGATTGGCCTTGTTACTACAGGTGATCGAGAGAACGTTGAGAAATTTACATTTATTGTCATCAATTTTTGTATTCCTGCAGGTGCATTCATGATTATAGCTACCTGCACCGCTATAATATCAATAAAGTTACACAGCACAGCAGACTGGAGAAAGAATGTTGTCACTAATTCACAAAGTGACAAAGCTTCTAAATGTCATTTGAAGACATCAAAAATGGTTGTAATGATATCCGTTTTGTTTATTGTTTGCTTTATTCCTGTTATCACTATTATGCTTGCTTTTGGATTCATTTCTGAACTTTCAGTTAACGGGAAATACATGTACTTATCGATAATAATTGCTGGGATAGGATACACAATGGAGAGTATTAATTCATCAATGAATATATTTATTTACTATCTCATGAGCAGTAAATTTAGAGAACATTTTAAATTGAGATTTTTCATCTTGTGCTGCTTCTCAGTGATTGATGGATCAAAGACAAGATAAGACAAGACAAATTAACATGTCGAAGATGATATACGCTAAGACAATAAATAGCAAGTGTATTTTCACCGATGTGGTGTTCTCTATTACAATCATTTAATTTCAAGTTTCCTGCGAAATATACAATTTAAATAATAATGTGACACATGAAAGAGAGAGGTTAGATCGTTGGTATCAAAACCGTGATGGCAGGCTTGAATCACAGCGAAGAAAAACGTAAAAATCCCTCATAAACAATTGTAGCCATCAACCCTTGCTGAAGTGCCGTTACTTTCTAAACTGTATGAAACTAATTCTCTCATATGTAACCTTCTTTAAACATATTTCTGATCTATCAACATAAACACGAAACATTACTACCCTAGGACTCGTCACTTTGAGAGGCTAATCATATGTCGCCAATCAGTGAAAAGAAAGAAGTAGCCTCTCGCAGTGACGCGCATTAGGGCTGTAGTACGTAGTTTTGTTGTCGATATGTCAAGGAACGTTTCCGAAAAGCGGATGATTACAAGTTAGTTTTCTTGTCTTCTCTATAATTCACAGTATGATCTGAACGTTTTTTACTGATAAATTAATATAAATAATTAAAAGCTATTTTCTCTGAAACTGAATTTTAGATAGCATATCTCTTGGAAATCAACTTGTTAATCACAATAAATCTGAATAAATAATTTTGTACCGAAGCAAATGTAGATGAAATTACTGAACCTTTCGAAACAAGATATTGAGTAAGACAAGGTTGCCTGCTTTCAATGGTATTTTTCAACATGAACATGGATACACATATACAAGAGGCTAACAAAAACAAAGAGAAAAACATTGCAAATAAACGTGATAATGAACTTAATGACTAAATCCACTAACAAACATTTGTACAACATGAAAATTAACGTACAAAAACAAAAGTTATGAAAAATGAGCCTGCAACACTAATGGATATAGCAATAGATAACACCAAAGTAAAACAAGAAAAATAATTAAAATATCTAGGCAGCATTTTCTCCTAAAAGGGAATACTAGACAGAGAAACAGAAACAAGGTGCCAGAAAACAAACACACTGACCTATCAACTTAGGTCAACAATGTTGCCCAACAATGACAGAACATAGTTTTATTATCAGTGAAATATGACTTAGAACTTACGTTTCTCCATTTTTATGGGCCATTTCTTCTTCACTTTCCATCAAGTGTTAAAGGGGGAGGGGAGTTGCTATAGCAGGGAAGTGGTGGTGTTACTAAAAATAGTCATTCAATATTCAAATTTTAAATTATAGCTCTCAAATTTGCACATACAATGCAAATATGGTTCATCTATATGCAAGCATAATGTATCTTGAACTCATGTCTACATATGTTGGAAAATGATTGTCAAAGTTGAAATGTACTAATATGCATTTGTGAAATACAGATGTCACTATTTTACAATTTTAAGAAAGGGAATAACGCCAAATTCAACATACAAAACCACATTCAACAAACATATGCATAAATGGAGCACGCGTGACAGAAACTGAGGAAAATAATATATTTAAAACATTTTTTATTTACATCAGGACAACTATCACATTTTTCAACTTAAAATTTATAAATTTGAAAGTACGTCAAAATTAAACTAATAAAGTTATAGCACTTCATTTAGACTGTTAAATATCATTACAGTAAACAAGCACAGCCCATTTCAGCCAGATTGGTTAATATTTGAAAATAGTTATGGTGTAATATATAATATGAATTATAAATGATATAAGCCACGACGCTTTCTCCGTATTTTATTTCTTGCTTCATGTGGTGCCTCTGTTGTTTTTGTATTTGGTTTTTGCAGTCGTTCGGCATCGGCTGATTTAAAATACTTCTATGCAAAATATCTGCATAGAAACTCCATCGCTGCAACATGGCCTTCTAGAGATGTCGCGCTCCTTCGTTGAACACAATAGTTGGTTTTGTCTATTGTCTTTCCTCAGGTGGTTTGTTATCCACTCTTGTCTTTAAGCGTAGGGGTGACTAGAGCGTGTGCGTGTGTTCCAAGGTTAGATGTTTCGCCTTTGCAATTCGATGACCGTCTTTGTTCAAGTTGTCCATGAAATTAATTTATATCCATCTTTTTGGTGGGATTATCATTAAGGGTCAATGGGATGTACCAAGAAAAAAAATGCTATACACAAGACATTCCAACGTTTCAACCGTTAGGTCTCTCTCAAGAATATATAAAAAGCAAACAATACAAACAGTAAAAACAATGTTACCACCACAGAGGTACTAGAGACACTATCCACATGTAAACAATACACAATTTAAGGTGACAATGGCGTACGTGTAAACATGTTGTCCTGGAATCAGGTTTTCTTGAAAATGGAATGTGATATGAGCTTAAATATAACAAATTAGTACCAGATTCAACATTGACAGCAAAACAATAAGGAACACAGAAACACAAATTTAAACAAAGTAATGTTCGGAGTTTAGTTTAAAAGGTTTGAGGGTACCGAACTAAAAAATAAATCGTTTTTCAAGCGCGTACCTAGATCTGGCATACGTGATGCAGGATTTTTGGACAATGACCTGTATATCGCGGGCACCATGATGACCATCATCATTGAAATTAATGGCCACGACAGGGGTAGGTTCTCTGTGTTTTAATGCAAGGGGATGCCTACAAAAGCGGCCACTCCATCGTATGCCCGGTTCTCCTATATACTTCTTCTCACAAAATGTATATATGATAACGTAAATGGCATTGCGGGATTCCAATGTAAAGGCCTCATCGATAGTAAAATTGACCTTAGCAAATTAAACAGAGGGGATTTGAACAACATTGGGACATGTGTAGCAAACACCGTTTGCAATGAATTGTGCAAAGTTGATCAGGAACATAAGAACGAGGTGACACACACACACACACACACACACACACACACACACGCACGCACACGCACGCACGCACGAACGCACGCACGTACGCACGCACACACACACACACATACATACATAAATACATACACATGTATATAGCTGTGCAACTACATGCACAGAACATATTGATATACTTCTCTAGGATATATGCATATTTTACTTATGTCCCGTGTACTTTTGTTCAAATACCTCTTTCATTTATTTCATGACCAGCAATGTATATACATTCTGTTTCAGATCGTTGTGGTGGGTTTCTTGTTCGCGTTTTTCTAGTAGCCATCATGAAATGCATTTCATTTTCTTGGTCCATACGTTTCACTGTGTGTAGTAATCACCAATTAATCATCTTATACATCATCGACAGTTACACTTGATGTATTCTAACACAGGTGCATACAGACCCACAAGAGATACAGCCACAAATAAAACAGTTCTTGCATATGATGTTTACGAAGGTTTTCAGATTAAAAGTAAACTATAGGCACACACAGAATTGGAGAGATTTGACCTCTGCCCTATGCGATAACATCAGCGCAAAATGAAAATTAATGAAATGAATATGCACAGCGATAGACCTAGACGATGCGTACAATAGAGCCACTTACACTGATCTGGTCTACATGTCAAGAGAGCACGATATTGACCAATGGATACAACGGTGGATAGCAAATGTGCTCATCTGTAGAAAAAAAGTCGAACTGTGGTGCGGATCCTGGACGTCTTAGATCACAACGATATCACTTCGTCTGCCACAATGATCTCCTCTGTTACCGGTGTTATTAGAGGAAATAGAAAAGGCCAGTGAATGGGTGGAGCTGGCCACAAAAAAAAGCACTAACCAACATAATAATACAACTAGATAAAGCGTATCGGAAATGGTCTGAGGTCCCATGTTACAGTGCTTGAGCTGACCCAGCTACACTCGAAACCACAAGACATAATTATATATACGAATTGTTCAGTTAACAGAAATACAAATACATGGGGTTGGGATTTTATTGTCTACAGAAACTGCGTGAAGTTGGTTGAGAAATCATCCTTATACTTACTAATCAACTGCACTGTCACTTCGAGCGCTAGGATTGAGTTAGAGTGAAGTACAACAATACTAAATTAATGGATAACTGATACATCAACACAATCCGTAATACTCACAGAACCTCAAGTAATGATGCTAAAGATAGAAAATGCATGCTGAGAAAGGAATGGCTTGATCTATTGAATAACACTATCTATCTATCTATCTATAAGCTGTGTCCCTTGTTTGCCATGAAGTGTCAGGGGTGGAAGAGTTCTCTGGAGATGGCCTTCTTGTGCGCTGTTTGTAAGCTTGTTCCTGTGGCGTCTTTGATTTCTGTGATCCATCTTTTACATGGTCTGCCTCTGGCTTTATAACCGTTATGTCTATGTGTCATGGCCATTTGTGGCATGCTATATGTCGGTAGTCTGGAAGCGTGTGAAAACCACTTGATCTGCTGTCTTTTGATGTGTTCCAATACTGGTATTGTTTTGGTTATCTGTCTGATGTTATCGTTTCTAATTCTATCTCTTAATGACACTCCGCGTATTCTTCGTAGACATGTCATTTCTGTTGTCACTATTTTTCTTTTGTCTTGTGCTGTCATTGTCCAGGTTTGGCACTGGTAGCATAGTGATGGAATAATAATAGTCTTGTATAATGCAACTTTAGTGTCTATGTTTACATATTTGTTCTTGAAAATGCGTGTCATCTGTCCTAGGATCTGGTATATTTTCTTGCATCTATTTTGTATCTCTTTACTTGTTTTCCCTTCACTCGATATAATGCTTCCTAAGTAAGTGAACTCATTTACTTGTTTAAGGTGTTTATCATCGAAGGAGATAGTGATATTTCTTTCTTTCTTTGCTATTGCCATTATTTCGGTCTTTTCAATATTGATCTTCATGTTGAATTTTTGACATGTTGTGTGGAATCTGTTCATATGGTCTTGCAATTGTTCTTCTGATGTTGCTATTAGTACTTGGTCGTCTGCAAAGAGTAGTTCGTTCAATTTGTCTTTTATGTTATCTTCTTAGTTGGTACTCTATAATAACACTATTGTCTAGAGAATTACATAGATATAATGTCCTGATCATACCGTGTCAGAAGAAACGATATAGCCGACTTATTGACAAGCATTACGATGATGGATGGGACATAATGCGGAGAAGAGATAAAACATACTTTATTAAGGCTGTCTTTATTAACGCGGAATGAAGATAATGTTTAAGAGGCTGAGAACGTATACATGGAAATAACGCTAGAAATGTGAGTGTCTAGAAGTGAAAGAGTGAAAGAAGGAAAAGTAGTTTTTTTTCTGGAAAAACAAAAAGATCGTATAATCAACACCTGACCGGGACACTGAGTCTACATACACTGGGATGCCTGCTGGAACGGAGAGCGAAGAAATTATGGAAGTGCCCTACGTGATGTGATGCTAGTTTCTAATCAAGAATCAAGAAACTCGCTGTATTCTCATATTAGATCATACGATATACGAGTGAAGTGACACATTTTCATACAATAAATGTTCATCAACATGAATGAACTAATTTTAATATGGAAACGAAACATGATGTAGGCGATCGTTGCTCTCCACAGTACTCTATCTCCTGCATTATGTATCAAGATCGTTGCTCTCCACATCACTCTATCTCCTGCATTATGTATCAAGATCGTTGCTGTTTCCTTGCCGTGCCAGGTTGTCAAACGTGTCTAATATTTTCTAACGATGTCGTCATCTCTATATGTTGCCTACAATCGTGTCTGTTGTGAATATGTTCATCAGACCTCCAAGTCTCATGAAGTGGCCAAAAAATGAAGATTTTCTTTTTCAAATATTATTGATTAAGGTCCGTTTCACATTTGATTTTTTCAACACCTCCACATTAGTTTTTCTGGCAGCACATGTCATTCTCATCATATACCTTACTTGGTTTCAAAAAATAAGTTGAATACACTGCGATATTCGTTAGTATAAAATGTCACTAAAAACTTAGATTTGTGTTTCTGGATCGAATGTTGCTGTTAGTGACAGCTAAGTTTGCTGTTCTGATCATACGCTAGTTATACATGTGATCATATTCACAGACAATGGAATGACACAATGCAACAGAACAGCAAGTGTTACATTCGCCAGGCTCTGTCACATATTTAATTACGGATGGAGTTGATGCCTGCTAATTCATGTCTTGATTCTAGTATAAGTCACTTCATTCGTATCTCACATGATCCGAAGTTAAGAAACACTTGCACGATAATAGATGAGTGTCTCAGTCATCGCGTACTTCTTAGTGATTTCCCATCCCTGAACCTTCTCAGAAACAACTCTAATACAGCATTTTAAAGAAATGATAAACAGTTGTAAGAAGTTTGAGGAAAAACACAAAGGAACACTAACTTTTAACTGCGAAAATTTAATTTGAATTCACTCATGAAATATATAATACATTGCAAGTGTAAACAATTGTTTTCATAACGGTAAATAGTGTCGTAGTTAATCATACGAAATTGTGAAAGTCAATACTATTTACTACAATTAAGTATAGTATGTAATTTAATGATTTGATTATGTAGTGTCAGAGCAGAATCATAAATAACATATTTTCTACAAAATTATTTTTTTAAAACAAGTCTCCTATGATATTATTTAAAATTATATTCTCTTTGTGTATTATGTATTCAATAACATCTTATATTTTCTTGCATCCAGTAGCACAAAAAAGATATTATTTTTAAACATTAATCATTGCTTAAGCATATAAAACATGTGAGACACATGCGTCTGCAATCCAGTGTTTTCAAACTGACCTGCATGCCTTATTGCAGATCCTAACGGTTAATTTGCATATCCGTATTTTCGTATTAAATACGCGTATTTTCACAATACTCGTTGTTCATATCACTTAAAATTAATGTCATATTGAGTATAATCATACTCGTATATAATATATAGAGTCATACTAACATGTATATTTCTGTTAGCTCGGTCCATAGGCTGACCATCTGATGTGGTGGCGAGGCTAGGTAAGTGGTCAATACGTTCGTTTCCCTCCACGCACGCGTTTCCCGTGACAAAGATAAGCGTGAGTTTTCGTAGTGATGCCCGTTTTCTTAGCTCTCTCTCTAATGACTCATCCCATTCCCTACGTACATCACCTGTTTTCACTTTCTGAATCATATTCAATGAGTAGGTAAATATGCATACATGGGAGTAGGTCTGATTCCAGCCAGTTGAGTGTCTGCGTTACGGCGGATACTTCCATTGTTAGGCTGCTTGTTGTTGCTGTAAAGGCACCACTGGCTTCGTGTACTGTTCTTCCTTTTTATCTGGCAGTAAAGGCCCATGTGCATCGGTGGTGACTGATGACCAACCCATTCGTGTAGATTACAACATCTGTGTCATCGGTATTCTCGCATATTAGTGCTTGCACCTCAGCGTCCAAGCTCACAGGACTGTATTCTATGCACTCTCTATTGAGTGTAATAACGGTCTTAAATGCTTCTTGAAAGACCGTAGGGGAGCATATATGATTAACAGTATCTTGGGCACGACCCATTCACGATTTGCCTCTCTTGAGCCTGCTACCCTTTATGCGAGGGAGCTCGCTGTGTAGCGGGTGGTGTATGTCAGAACTCACTCTGAGGTATGCACGGACACGTCACATATCAATTCTGTGAGCTATTCTCGGAAAATCAAGGAGAAATCTCATAGCCGCACAAGGTGTGTTCCTTGTGCAACCAAGGATGATCCGCATCGCTTCGTTTTAAATTCTCTCCAGCCTCTCAATCTGTGTGTGTCCAGCGGTGATAGTGCCGCCTGCATAGTCTGACAATAACCAAGAATCTATATTGGAAAAACGTCCGTTGACCAAAAACCATACGTCGTTGAGTTTTCTTCGTTCTCTGCATCATCGATTATAACACTAAAGCTCGTATCATTGGTTAATATCATACAATATTTAGAACTACACGAATCTCTTCCCCCCTCTAATTTACAATAGAACTAATTAAAAAAGACTCTGTTTTACTGTTGGCTATTACAGTATACCTCAATAGTTAAATACGTTTTTAACTGATGACTATTATAGTATTCATTCATTCATTGGCACCATGTCTTCCGGCGTAGGAGATCCTGTCTCTCCACAGTTCTCTGTTGGTTATACATTTAAATATAGTTTCTGATGATTCTGTATCATGTCAGTCTTTCAAACCATACGACATTTTCTGTTGTCTTCTTCTGCCTCTCTTACCCTCAATCTTTCCAGTTGTTACGATGTTCCTCAACCCACCTCTTCTCATGACATGACACAGGAACTGTGATTGTCGTCTTCTAATACATTTATTAAGTTCTCTATTTGAGTTGACCAGTTGTAGAATTATAGCATTAATCTTTTTAGCTGTCCATGATATTTTCAACATTGTTCTATAAAACCACATGTCTGTGGCCTCCATATGTTGGTGGTCATCACATTCAATAACTCCCAGTTTTTAAGTAATGCTATGAACATGGATTTTAATAAATCACCTGGAAAATAACCAGTGTTGCAAATACCATTCGATAACTTTGTTATTATTTCTGTGTCAACATCACCTATTGCATCAATCTCTTCTATTGTTATATTATTTTGTTCATGTGACGTTCCAATTTTCATTTGTTGAATTGTTAGCTCTAACTGAGATTTTAGTATAGGTGGACTATTATTTATATATATATTCTGACTTATTGGGTTAGTTCTATTGTCACCGTATAATTCTGTAATATATTCTGTCCATCTTTGCATTATATGTTCTTGTCCCATTAAAACTGATCCGTACTTAGATTTCAGACAACAGATGGATGCTGTTAATCGTTTGTCACTAAGTACATTTATCCTTCTGTGCATAGATTTCATGTCAATTTTGTGTTCATGTTCTATTTCTTGACAGCTTAGATTTAACTACTATTCCTTTGCCTCTAGACTTGTGTTCTCTATTTCTTAATGACTTTGTGTATACTTTCCTTTATCTTGCTTATGCTTTCTTCTTTTTTCTATAAACTCTAGTATTTCATCCGTCAACCATTTTTTCTTCGCTTTTGGCTTGATCTTTGGTATTAGCTCCGAAGGAGTTTGTTGTAGTCATTCCTTTAGCATATACCACTGCTCGTCAATACTCTGGATTTTCTCGATGGAGTTATATCTATTTTGTATTGGGATGTTCTATTTTTCTTTTAGTTATTTATCTGCTTGGAGATTCGTTAAATACAATCTCATATGATTAGTAGATCTCTTTATTTTCTTTAAAATGGTTCTCAAATTACCTATTACCGGGACATGGTCGTTATTGCAGTCAGCCCCTGGTGGTGTCTTGCCAGAGATCAGACTGTTTATTTTTGGTAATGTAATCTATTTGGTTACGTGTGTTATTCCTTGGCTCTTCCAAGTCCACAGACGTCTGTGATATTGCTTAATCCATGTAATACCTATCATCATGTTATTAGTTTGTGCCCAATCTACCAGTCTATCTCCTCTTTCTTTTCTCTCACCGAGTCGAAATTGCAGTATGCCTAAATGAGATTTTACTGTTGACTATTATAGTATTCCTAAATGATATTATGTTGTTATTATTCAGAAAGCATAGTCCGTGGATTAATCATGTCTGAGAGATTAAACATTTCATTCTCACAAGAATCACTCGGTGTAGCAGTTTCTATAAGTGATAAAGTGTTGCCAATTTATATATGGATTGTCTACAGTATGATGTGTCAAATAATCAACATATTTGGTGTTGTGACAAACATTATCAACATCATCATCTTTGTGAATCAAGGATTCGAAGATTCCATCAACATCAGTCTATTAGGTATATAGTTCTATGACGAACAAATGTTGCTGTGTTTTTTTACAAAATAGTACATGTTTGGACATCGTTTATGAAAATTTAAATGTAAACATTACGTAAAATGAAATGCCGTTATTGTGTAGTAAAATATATGAAATAATACAATATGGCAATTCAATTTATTCATATGTATTTCTTCAACGCAGAAGATTGCGCTTCGCTTACGGTAAATACTGTTGCACTTGAGCTATTTGTTGCTACTGAGTGTAGTTCGTGCACTCTTGTTAAGGTCTAAAGTCATACATTTCTTGATGGATGTTTCCTGAATATGTGCGTTACTCCCTTTCGTTTCCTACCTGTCATCCATCTCAATATTTGCAATGTGGATTGTGATGATTAGTATGTTCTAGTATTTGCTTGATTGTTTATGTGTGCTCTTCTCAGCCACATTGTATGCGAGTTCTAAAACATTTATTTCCAGATGATGTTAATTATCTTTCAACTGGCTTACTTAGTGTCCAGTTTTAGAAATCAGTACACTGGCATTGTTAATACGACACTTATTCCGCTGTGGATTTGCAGGGAGGTTCGTGTGACTTGTGTGATAAATGTTGCAAGATCGATAATATGTACTACTGCGCAAAACTGAAAATCCAACAGGTAAATCCAGGAATAGGTTAATGAAGTTTTTCCAGTCACATAAAACACACATAATAACAAATACAAATTGACGTTTCGACCAAAAGGACTTTGGACATGGAGAGAACATTCCAGACTTTCGAGTACAAATGCTACAGACGAATTATACGACTTTTCTATAAGGAACTAAAGACCAATGTGTACGTAAGAAATAAAGTAGAGATGTGTGCAGGTGTTCAGGAACCATTTCTTTTAATAGTGAAATGGTTTGGACATGTATGCAGGAATGATTCCTTCGTAAAAAACAATACTGCAGGGAACTGTCGAAGAGGGAAGAAGTAGAGGAGGGCAAATAAAGGTATGGACAGACAACATCAAGGAATGAACAGGACAAGATATTTCTACACTCATCTTCATCGCTGAGGATAGAATTCGCTGGAGGACTGTGAGCTGAATCATCCAATGATCCAATGTGGTACCCCTACGACCCTGAAGGTTACGGGTTTATCGATTGATTGATACCCCGAGAGATTTACTGAAGTGAAGATCTGAACACCTATAGACGTGTCTGATGTGCGAACAGGATAATCAACATACCTAATACATAATAACTACTTACACATTGCATACATTAATAGTATAGACACGATACAATATGGCAATTTGTGTTTACTGATGACAATATGATTTTTAGTATAGTAAGCTGTTCTTACCATGTAAAGTAATGATTAAAGAAACACAAATAACGCAGGTTAAGCTTGTATGTGTGTGACCTTTTTGCTTTCTTTCAGCGACGGTTTTAGCAGGGCTATGTGTTTCAGTAGTGTTAAATGCATAATTAATAAGTCACTGTTGTTTTGCATTGATGTTTTGCTTTATGTGTATGCTTCCACATACTGATCTATTCTGTCTATTAAATGTATTTCAATAGTTAAGCTCCTGCCCTTTACGCAATACTGACATCCGTGCATCATTGTAATCTAACACAATTTTCCAGAATTGTGGACAGTAGAAAAGTATTTCTTTGATGCATTGCACATGTCTAGATATCTGTAGTCTGCAATTAGCTCATTTCTCTTCCGAAAGTTCGTCACACACTGGCGCTGTGTGAAACGGTTAGTAGTCACTCTTCTCACATGACACAGCCATGTTGATCGTCTACTGATGATTACTCTCATAATTGCTCGCTGCAGTACTTCTTCTGTCTCTAATTTTCTCCTGCCATTTGATTTTTATTATTATGCCAAGATAGCGAAGGTGAAATATACTGTCTCCTCTCATGTTTAAAGTATGATGTCCATGTTTCTGAGCCGGGTATTAAAACGGTGAATACACAAATACATTTACATCATAAAATCTAACTATTGCCTTTTCCATAAATGATGTTAGGCATCGTGGGGAATTGTATGATAATGTTAAAATTGTGTTTGTCCATGTTTTCTTTGATAATGTGCCAAATAATTACACATACTTCCTATTCGTGTACTGATTACTTCGTCAAATGAAAACACATCGGTGACAGTGGAAACAAGGTAGCACAATGTATGTACGTGATTGAAATAATTATCATTGTGAAGGATATGTGTTGGTGTTGTAGTATCTGTATATAAAAACACTGTATTGTAAAACGTATTCTCAGAGAAAATGTCACATGATTTTGCCAAACTGACAACAAGAGCTTATTGTATGAATATGAATAAGCGACACATCTGACCTTGAAACACAGCTTAAGCTACCTCCATTACGCTTAACGGCAAGTGTGAATGCGATCAACAATCATTCAACTGGGGAAAGACAATAGACAACAAGAGATTCCAGAGTAACCTCAGAATGTTAAACGAGGGCATCATCATCAGCGACATGGAGTTCCTTGAGAAGAACTTATACGGTATTTGTGTTGGTTCATAATCCAGCGTTATTTAAGAGTGAGCCATCAGCTTTAGTACAAATAAAAACATCATCAGAAGAACCTTTGAATGCGTATCCTAGAAAGATAACATAAATATACTGAACAGAGTGGAGGCACGCACACAAACATATTTAACGCCACTATTCATCACATTTACTTTTAACAATGTATTTTTCTACCTTAAACTCTCATGTTTTTGGTAGTAGGAGACAATCCATCTTAGTGATTTCTCTGGATACCCAATGCATTTTAGTATTTTATAGTAGGGTTCAGCTCCGTTGTCTGCACTAGAAACCTTCGTACGATTGACAAAACCAATAAAAAGTGGCATATCTTTTCTCTTAAAGCTATCGTAGAGCAAATAACATGTCAATTGTGGAAGCCACTAGCTGCGAATTCACATTGTGAATCTGAGATAATACGTCCTGGAAGTGTCTGTTTTTGTTTCAAGAATAACACGTGAAAACGCCCGTGAGTTGCCGAGGCCCAAAATGGGAGCAAAGAATTAGCAACACTATTTACCTTCCACGCATGTCGTAAAGGGCGACTAAGGAGGTTATGGAATGGAGTTGGCTGTTCCATTCCATATAGGGGCAGTGACCCAAAGCCATGCTGAAGTCGGATGTGTCATGACGAAAGGCGAAGATATCGCAGCAATGCTGTAAACTATGACACAACGCATTCCGTTCTCCGGACTGCATCCTTATAATCGAACGCAGAAGAAGAAGAACACGTGAAAAGACCATTCGAACAAAATTTAAAAGATGATATTACTCTATAAGTATTGCAGTCCCTTTCATCACCCTTTTTACTATAGAGGGTAATTATCTTCGTATCCCTCATGTAGTTTGGGATTACACCTTCCTCTCATCAATTAAAGAGAAGACAGTAAATGTATGGCAATATCACCTCTGTATTTACTTTTAATACTTTCGCAGAAATGTTGTCACTTCCTTAGCCTGTGAGTCTATTATTGGTTTCTGAGAGTTTTGTCTCTGCAGTTTCCTCATATAGCTGTCTTACTTCCGAATGATTAGGAATAATCAGGTCAAATGCAGAGTTTTCTCTTTTTATCACAGAGAATAAAGAGAATAAAACAGAGCAATGCTCCATCGACCTTTTAAGAAGTGCTTTCTTATCTGTGATCGACTCAACCATTAGTGATCTTAGTGATGCAATTTTAATGATGAGTTTTGGACTAATAAAATTGTTATCAATTTCACTCAAGAGCTGCTTTGATTTTTCAATGCATTGTTTTGGGAGATTTCCATATTTCAGGAGTATGATGTACTGTCATACTCATGCTTGAACAATATTCTTTTGCTCATCTCCTTGGTTCTTACTGCACAACTGATTGTGTGTGTTGAGAATTATCATTATAATTATTATTATTATTATCATTATAATTATCACATATGTTTTAATTTATCGCATATGTTTTAAATTATCATTATAATTATCACATATGTTTTAAATTATAATTATCATTATATGTATCATATTAGAATTATCATTATTTACATTTGGAGAGTGATTTGTGTTATAGTATGATATAATATATTTGCTTATATGAGATTAGTGCGTAATATTGTATACTTATCAAATCCGGTCTTTGATAACTTTTTGTGCCATATGAAAAGCCCCAACGTCTTTTCAGCTTGCCCAACGTTTAACCCATATTGATATTGTCAACATCAGCTCTCATGACAGCGGCGAATTTTTTTTTATCTACATATTATATTATTTTTATCATATTATTTCTGAAAAATTTTCAGTCAGTATGAAAAAATGAGTTATTCAATATAACGCATAGAAGACAACATGAACAAGAACTATGCATGGATGATTTGCAATTTCCTTTGAAGAAACTATGTGTATGGGCATTTTTTCCCCAATGTTGTACGATCGCTGTATTCTAAATATATCTGTTCAATTTTTAGGTTTGGCTGTTTCTGATCTGGGAAGCCTTATAACAATGTTGTGGAGCTGCATCTCTCTTACTCCTGAATTTAGTAATGCTGATTTACCATTTGATCCATATTCAGTCGTCTATGTCGTATCAGGAATGATGCACTTTTCTTTCACACGCGTCAGCAGTTGTATTACCGCTATGATAACCCTTGAGAGATGTTTGTGTATTACTGTTCCATTTAAGGTAAGAATTCAATAAAATATCAGTATATGTGTGTTGTGCTTACATCTCCATTTTGTAACATAGAATATTTACAATAGCAACATACATTTCAAGTGTGTAGTGTGCACTGTGTTATGAGATAATTTAATAACATTCATGAAAATGTGTTGTGCGAGAATAATGATGAATATAGCATGTGTAAGGTTACGAGTACATTATTTACGTCTTCCATCCTCAACCGCTTTCTTTCCAAGATAACAAATATACACGGTTCATATATGTCATATATATATATTATTTAAGACATACAATGTACACATCGCTGTGGACGCTTGCAAGCATGTGTGTTGTGGGGGGGGGGGTTACAACAATCATAAGCAATCATGATGGAAGTGTATTTCTAGTTTTATATCTTGAAAAGTTATAAAGTGTTATAATTCGTTCTTCTCGTAATTAAAAACCAGTTTTCACAGAATACAAATTCTGAAATTTCAGTATTGATAATACTGATATTTATATTGAAGATATTTACAACCAGACTTTTGCCAACAAAAAATCATTTTTATGTGTATATTTCTAAACTGTGTTTGATTCCTGTTGTTATACTGTTCCACGTTTCTCTGTTGACGTTTCTTTTGTGTACAGCTACAGTCGATGACGTACATTTTCATTGCAATCAGTTTGAAATGACAATTGTGTTTATTTCTCCATTTTCATATGACCATATTGTATAACTTTTGTACGTTTAATTTCGAACAATTCTCTATTCCTTATGATTCGAAATACCTAATGATGTATTATATGGATGATGTCTGAGAGAGAAACGACACGTATAATCTGAGTAAGAAATTACTTTTTTGTAATGCAGTCCATTTCTGGAGGTTCCTGTAATGTGGTTATGTTGTCTAATTCTTTCTAGAGCAGGGTGCAATACCAGGACACAAAGATGGAATGATAAAAGGCAACATTGTCTTGTGATCAGATGAAATAATTTGTGTGTGTTAGAGATTTATTTATTTGTAAAGTACTCTGTGTGTTTAGGTAGAGAATTTAGATCTAGTTTGAGAAGAAATTACCAATGTTGCGTCTTTGTATTTTTTTATGATGGAAGTCGTGAGATATTCTGTCGACAGATTTCTTTTGATATATGAACGATATCACAGCATGTGAGTTCTCTTCTCTGGTGTATTTCAATAATAGGACACGTTACGTAATTGTTGACTCATCACGTGATCAGTCCAATTTTTTAAATATTGCGTAGTTTCATTCAGATGTCATGACCTAGGATTAGAAAGTCGTTATGTATGCTTCGAATTGCCTGCAACACACTGCGAGCATATCCACCCTCTAAGTATCTCAAGGGGTCATCAGAAAGGGCGGTGGGGACTCTTAGAGTGTAGCCGTCAGATCAATGGTTCCGCAACTAGACTTAACTTATGTGAAATGTTTCGTTATCGTTATTTCGTTTCTTTAAGTAATGCACGTATTTATTTCGCTATAAAAAGAGGTCACATTTGCTTAACCTGTACCCAATAATATTCCTTACGAAATATGTTTTATTGATAATGTGTCTATTCTGCACGCACCATTACTGGTTTCTCTGGATTATTATGTGCACGAAAGGTTGAAAGTCTCAGGTTAGTACTTTCAGGAGTATTTTGTAGTCTGAGTTTAACAGTGAGATAAATCTGTAGCGTGTTATGTGTGTCCTTTGTTTTTGTAAGAATTATATTTACGTTTGACTGTTTTAAACTCCGTGGAAGTTGAAATTATTGGTGAAACTCAATGAGCATGCTCAGAAAGAGTGGACCTAGTATATAATAACGAAGTGCAAGTGAAACTCAAAGGTTGCACTAGGTTTAGTGTCTGTGAAGGCCTATTCGGTCTCATATTTAACATAGGTTAATGCTTTCTTTCTGTTTGCGTGGTTGCGTTTCTAATTCGCTGTAGAGCTGGCTGTAAAATGTATGAAAAAATGGACATATTTTGGTTGGTTGCTGATTCAATTCTCTGTGGGCGCATGCCATTTAACCCAATACTAATGTGTGATATATGCATGTGTATGCGTTTTTAAAAAAAATTCCATATAATGCCCCTTGGCACGTGTCTATCACTTAGGATGTTTTGCTTTATGGAGAGGTATTGTTTGTTTGGAATGTTATTTTATGTTACACTATTCATATGTGTATGTAATGTAAACATATTCATCTTACAGTCTGATTGTTGAATTAATACTTACATTTAACCTCATAGGTATGTTTCTTGTAAATCGTTAAACGTATTTTATATTTCTTTTATTAAATTAAGCATAAGTTTACGTTCACAGTAGAATGTCCATAGAATAATGTATTTCTTTGTTGCTCCTCAGTCTATACCTTATCCCACAAATGGGTTCAGCAGTCAGCGATATATTTTCTCCATATAATGCACGTCTTCGAAATGCCGCTCCATAAATGTTTTATCTTTGGAAATATTAACTACTTTAAAATAATGTTATTATCAAATTTCTATTACAAAAATCTATTACAGTTTTACAATTCTAACTTTACCTTTAGCAAATTGGTTAAGTAGTCTAGATAAATAATAAGAAGCAGATCACCTGTGTGAGTGAGAAAGAGCAGATGATGGATTTAATTCAACCACCTAACTGCGGAAGTATTCTAAAGGATTCGATGAAAAGATATTGCATTTTGTGGAGATATTCATTTTCTTAGCTTCCCATGGAAAAAAAAATATGTATTGAAGCTCATAATAAAGCATCCAGATGAATTGTTTCCCTGGGAAACTAAGAAGTAGAAAATCTCATCAAATGGCAGCAACCCATCATCGTATCCGTACGGATACCTCTGAGTTAATGGGTTTAAAGATAATATTAATACATCGTTGGAAAATGCAATCTGTGTGGACCACGACATAGAAGCGTTTAGGGAGTTCATTCAGTAGACACATTTCTGGAGAGAATACTTCACATAACACACGCAGTCTAGAGTGGCAATCAATGTAGATTCAACTGAAAATCATGACACATTTAAAACGTTTGCTTAGCGTATTGAACTTCTTATTTTGTGTTTTATTAATTATAATATAGAAGCACGTTTTACCCCAACTAGCTACGGAGACATGGAGTGTTGATAAAATTATTTTGCTACAACAATATTCGGATAAGCCGTCTATTTTCGTACACATAAATTAAAACATCAAATAGAGTCTTAGAATATGGTTGCATTCGGAATTCATCACGTAATTCGCTTTGAAGATCATTTCTATTTACCTATGATTCTGTTTCTACCTACAGTATTGACTGCAGACGTATAATAATTTTCTAGTTCTCCATTATCCGTGAGTCTTAAAATGTCATATCATCATCAATATGGAGAATATCATAAACATGATGTACTAGTCATCACAGCCTTTCGAAACGTCTATCTTAAGCCAGTCTTCCTGTTTCTGTTATTGTCATCGTTCAGGTGGTCTTTGATGTCTTGCGTCATTCTTATTCTTCGTCTTCCACTTGTTCGACTACTTGGCATCATACCTCCATTAAAGTTTTCTCTGGCCTGTCAGGGTGTTTTTATATGGCCATAATATTTTAGTTTTCTGGAAAGAGCCATGCAGTTTAACCAGTTTTCTTTTACATTACTTTCTCTCAGGATGGTTGTGATCTTTTTGGTTCATGGTGTTCTTACGATTTTTCTGTAACATTTTATTTCAAATGCTTCTATTTTATTTTTCACTTTGTTGGTGACTGTCCATGATTCACACCCACATATTGCCATTGGTAATACGGAAGCTCTTAGGAATGTTTGTTTTGTTGTTTTACAGCAGCTCAGCCATAAGTTTTTCATTGTGTATTAACTTCTTTGACGCTATGGTCAACATCTTCTGACGTCTTATAGCAATCCCCATTATTGTTGGTAAGAGAACAAAGGTATTCAAAACGGGTGACCCTTTCTAATTCGCTGTTGATGGTGCTGATTCAGAGCTTGCTAGTGAAATAGCATACCAAAAACGGAAAATTTTTGCTGTGGCTTTCCAGATGCTTGAATTATTTATGCCGATAAATTAGTTTAATTTCAAGAATAATTTTTAAAAGGTTTATTTTTAATTTATTCTCCTCTGTTAAGTGTTCATCGACATCTTCTCCATAGTCGTAGTCTAATTGATGCTTATTTCTTGTGGTTCTAACATCAGTAACAGCAGGGCATTTTGTGCTGCATTTAATTATCTGCAATGTCATTAGCAGCAATTGTCATCTGATCATATCCAGATTTGCTATAACTTTTCACTTTTTGTCTGTTTTCTGATGACATCCTTACACAATCTGACACTGGTATAGTTACAGATTGCAACAGCTTCGAGACTAAAATTGTTTCTACTATCTAATAAAAGATCATGCCAAATAATTACACCGCATATGAACTTGTAATTTGAACTTGAAGATTTGTGTATGCTAACCCTCGTATATTAACTTTAGTTTCTGCATCTATGTTGACGTTTTTTTTATTAATTGGAGTAAACGTGTTCGTTTGTTTTTGTATCACTATGTTTTCCGCATATCTAATGTCTGGTATCAGCAGCCCTCTTATATTTATGGGTCTGAAATCAGGCTTCATTGTTTCTTGTGTCATGTTTCTCATTATAGTTTCCGCATAGATGTTAAACAAGTATAAAGACACGTTACAGTCTTGTCTTACTCCTTTCTGTTCATTGAACCACCCTGATCTTGCACCTTCCACCTTTACAGCTGCTTCTTGGTATTTATACAGCTCTGGTATTAGTCATGTAATGTGTTGTGAAAACCAATGGCGTTAATTATTTCCCATAATTGATGTAGTTTGACACAGTTTAATGCTTTGGTATATGTGAAGCATGTAGTATATATATGTAGTTCGATTTTAATTCGTTGGGCAGGTCATCAGCTTTTGTGTATGGAGGACTCGCGTCTAACAAACAAATATATTATGGAATACTCAAGATATAACTTTGAACAGCTGGTAGACAGAAAAAGCGTTTCAAAAACACACTCAAGTTCTCACTGAAACATCTTAAGATTGACATAGGCACTTGAGAGAGCCTCACTTTTAGAATGATTACCCTTGGGCCATATGCAGTATCTTTCATCCAGCACGCTTAGTAATGAGTATCTAATGTCTAATGTTCATACTTATGCCCATGATTTGTATGATTTTTTCCATTTAACAGACTTACTCAAATGAATAATGTAACTTATAGGTAATTTCTCTCCCACAGATCAAGCATCTAATAACACCAAGAAGAAGTGCTTTCTTGACACTGTGTTTATTCATCATATTTTTCTTTAGTGGTTCTCCGGTCTTTGCTGTTAACAGATTGGGCAAAGTATTTTCACCATTAAGAAATAAAACTCTGATTGGCCTTGTTACTACAGGTGATCGAGAGAACGTTGAGAAAATTACATTTATTGTCATCAATTTTTGTATTCCTGCAGGTGCATTCATGATTATAGCTACGTGCACAGCTATAATATCAATAAAGTTACGTATAACAGCAGACTGGAGAAGAAATATTGTCTCTACTTCACAATGTGACAAAGCGTCTGTACGTAATTTGAAGACATCAAAAATGGTTGTAATGATATCAATATTGTTTATTGTTTGCTTTATTCCTGTTATCACTATTATGCTTGCTGTTGGATTCATTTCTGAACTGTCAGTTAACGGGAAATACATTTACATTGCATTAATAATTGGCGGGATAGGATACACAATGGAGAGTATTAATTCATCAATGAATATATTTATTTACTATCGCATGAGCAGTAAATTTAGAGAACATTTTAAAATGAAATTTTTCATCGGGTGCTGTCTCTCAGTGATTGATGGATCACAGGCAAGACAAGACACATTAACATCTTAACTGTGAAACAAGAAAAGACACACAAAAACATCAAAAAGTGTATTATATCTAGGTTGGTGTTCTCATTACTATCATTTGATCTCAAGTTTCCGGTGAAATATATGATTTCAACAATAGTGTGCCATATGAACGACAAGTTTTATCTTTAGTCTCACAACCGCGATGACCAGGGTTGCACCACAACGAACATAGCGTAAACATTCGCTAATAAACAATTGTAGTCATCAGCCCATAATGCTGTTATGTAGTACCATTCCTTTCTAAACGGTCCGCAACTGTCTGCAAGCGGTATTCGAACACGTCATCTTGGACGTCGCAAACGTGCCCTGCACCACTCTGCCACAGAGAGGTATCCGCTCATATATAACATTCTTTAAAGATATTTCTGATCTAGAAACAGAAACAGTTCACAATACTGCTCTAGTCCGAGTCACTTAGAAATGTCGTCACGCAGTGGGAAAAAAACAACGAAATAGCCTCTCGTAGTGACGCGCATAAGGATTGTTTTGTGTCGTTTTGTTGTAAGAGAGGTGTGCGAAAACGGATATTTACAAATTAGTTTTCTTCACCTTCAACAGTTCGCTGCCGTTACTTTCACAGTGTATTCTGAATGCTTTTTTTAATGAAGCAGTATATTGTTAATTAATATGTATGGTTGGAAGCTTTATTTTTCTGAAACTATATTTTAGATACCATTTGTTTATCGCATGCAACTTAAACAAATAGTTTAAATAGCTAGGCTATTTTTATCCAAATATGGAATACAAAACAGGGATATAGAAACACTGTACCTGCGAGAAAACAAATACAGTGACCTACCAACTTTCAATATTACTTCTTGAACTTAATATCAATATGGAAATAAAAAGACATAACATAGTTTTATTAGTAGTAAACTACGACTTAAAAATTACAATACTCCATTTCCAGTTGCCCTCTCTTCTTCCCCTTCAACCAAGTGTTAAAGGGAGGAGGTGAATGGGGTGTTATAGCAGGGAAGTGCTAACGCAACTAAAAATATCATTCCAAATTCAATTTTAAAGTTATAGTTCTCAAATTTGCACATACAATGAAAATATGGTTTTTATGTAAACACAATGTACCTTGAATTCATGTCTAAATATCTTGAAAAATGAATTTTATAAGAAACATGTGATACTATGCATTTGTGAAATAACGATTCCCTACTAGCACCATTTTCAGAAAGGTAATAACATCAAATTCAATCACATTAGACAAACATGTAAATAAATGGAACATGCATGGCAGGAATTATGGAAAATAATATACCGTGAATACTTTTTTCTTTACATCATGCTATCACACTTTTACAAGGTGTACGCCATGGATGTGTATTGTCCCCAGATTTATTTTCTCTTTACGGCGAGAATATCTTGAGATCCATTAAGAATATGTCAGGAATTAAAATAGGAGGACACTACTATATCAATACTCTACGATATTACGATATGCAGGTGATACTGTGTTGCTTGCAGAAAGTCCAGAACATCTCCAAGTTCTGTTAAACAGGACTGTGATAGAAATTGAACAAATAGGTCTTAGTTTAAACATAAAAAAGACAGACAATGATAATATCTGGAAAACGTAGCCCACAGGAAAACGTAGCCCATATAAATAGTAAAATAGAATTAAATGAGAAAAACGTAAAACAGGTTAATAGTTTCAAATATTTAGGAACATTAATAACTTCAGATGATAATTGCAAGACCGAAATTATAAGCAGAATAGGACAAGCAACATCAGTATTTAATAAAAATGAAAAATATCCTATGCAATAATTCCATATCGATGGATACTGGAAAACGTGCCCTCAAATGCTACATTGAACCAGTGCCATTTTATAGAAGTGAAGCATGGACAATAAATACATCATCACACAATTCATTTGAGGCACAGTAATGTGGTTTATTCGAAGAATGTTACGCATTCCGTGGACAGCAAAGATTACTAATGAAGAGTGTCTTGGAAGAATGGATGTGAAAAGATGCATTATTGATAATATAAGAAAAAATCAGTCGACATTTATTGGGCACATAATGAGAAGAGGAGGCAGTGAGAATATAGTGACAACAGGAAAGATAGAAGGGAAACGATCAAGGGAAAGACCCAGGGAAAAGATATTAGACAGTTTGACTAAATGGCTTCGACTGTCGATACCAACAGAGATGTGGACACATACGAGAGATCGATGTACATGGAGAAATATGATCGCAAACTCCATTCGGCACGACACTTGATGATGATGATCACAATTTTTAAGGTACAATGTCTGAATTTGAAAGTACATACAAATTACACTAATAAATTCACAGCAATTCCGTTAGACTGTGCAATATGCAGCTATACAGAAAACAGCACAGAGGAGGGGTCGTGTAAAGTGAGAAATCAAACTCGGATTTATTTTTTTTTTATGTCCGGACGTGGTTTCGAACCTGGCACGCTGTATATTTTATATACAATAAACAAAATCTAACGAGTTACCTTAATGATCCCACTTGAAATAAGTATAGACTTCAGATTGAGTGTCTTCTGCAAGCGCCGATGCTTCCTTCTTATGTTACTTCTTGTTTCCGATGGTGTTTCTGTTGTTTGTGTATGTGATTTTTGAAGTCGTTCGGCATCGGTGGATTTAAAATACATGTTTGTAAAATATCTGCATGGAAACTGCATCGCTGCAATCGGGCCTTCCAGAACATTCGTGGCTTTGTTGAACACACCAGCTGCAATCTTCGCAGTTACTAATCCGTGTCAGTTATGCATGGGGCGATATCACCTTATATTCTATTTATGTATTCATTAGCATTATGGGTGTAGCCATGTAAACATTTGCTGCAGTACACGTAGAGGCAACCACATAGTTGAATTATTTCTCTTGTCAATGTTTGTAATCTCCATGTTCACACTTAGTATTTTAAATATACATTTTTGTTGGGTTTGCCTTAGGATTAAGGATAGTTGTGTTTTACATAGCTAACCCTAACCAAACCCTAAAAAATGTATATATATTTCAATCATTAAATGATGTATATGCAATTTATAAACATAGACAATGAAATAATTAAACGTATGGTTGAAGCCTACATGTACTGTACGACACATTTTACCAACATATCTGAGTGTTTGAATTCTTGCAACACTGGCTTGATGACATACACACTGTCTTCAGGCAGATTATTTTTATGTTTGTAATTTACTTCCTTGTTGATTGCAACTGCAATTTTATATGGACACCATCTTATTTTGCAGAAGTTGTGGAGAGGTTTCTGGTCAGCCTAGAGCTTATACAAAAATATTGCTCACACAGCTTCTCGTATTCATGTTATGTCCTTCGTATTTCCCCCTAATTTCGTATAGTTCACTTCTTAATTGGTAGAGGACCATTCATCACTTTGCAGAATTCATACAAGTCTGTATAGCCACCTACAGTACAACTCATAACACAAAGTAAACCTTCTATTTATTAAGTGGACTTGTATACTATTACTTTTGTTGAAACCAATTTGTGGATTGGAAGGAAAAAACTATATGTTGTGTACATTATGTTACAGAAAGCAAATTAAAACTTACTGCTACGTCCTAGTCTTTCTGTCCCATTGAAAATGCCTGTGTTGTGACAATAGGCATACCTTAAATTTGATGCAATCTGATTGCATAGGATTTCAAGATTCTTAATTCTGTAATCTTTAGTTAGAGTCAATCTAACTACATTCATTACTTATTGATTCTTTATTATATGTTGCCGTATTTTCACCAGTAATTCCACATAATTCATTCATTTTTATAGATGATGGACTGTGAGGGGGCGTGACACTTTGAACTGTAGGTCCCTTAGTAATCTAATAATTCACACACTTCTTGTTTTCTGTATTCTTACTATCGCCATATTTTCTACGTTTTAGAACTATGTTTCATTCACATTGATATTGTTCAATAGTGAACATGTTCGCGAGACATTTGTGGTCACTAGACCTACATAAATAATTTTTATCACGTGCCATTGTTTACACTTTCAGACAATCACACCCATTTTTATGAACATTATTTGTGAATTTAAAAAATCAAAATCTACCTATGCTAATAACATAGGCTTTCGAACGGTTTTTACACACTATTTTAACAACTACCAGTTTGTGAACATCCAGTATATCGAACGTGACGGGAGTTATCAATTGTTGTAAATGGGATGGCACAACCATGATTTTTGCCTGAATTGATTTTTATTTGAGGAATAAACAAAGGGAACACATAAACATCTTTGAGATATCATTTCTTACTAACTAATACATGGAGTCTAAATGATTATAATGGATTTATTTCGAGAAATGATTTATCTTAAATTATAAGCCATTTGTGATATAATAATAAAGAAAACTATTTTTCACTATTCCCCCAAACATACAGTCCAATATTAATCATGTATACATCGGTCTGTACGTACTCAAAAAATCGCAATCTTCACTGATACTAAATCAATTCTACAAGCTATCCAAAATAAGAAACATGATACACTCATTCACAATTGCATACGAAATATCATATAGTTTTCTATAAAATGTAGACTAGTACTGCAATGGATACCAGTTCAGTGTGACAGTCCTGTTAACGAAAAACGCATACACATTTGCAAATCAGGAGGCAGCCTTCCTCGTAACAGAGTTTCAGGCAAGTAGGATGTCTACTACAATAATATATGCAACTTCACTGGAGATAAATAGACAGAGCATATAACCCCAATCGCGATTGCATGAACAAATTGAACAGAAATGAACAGGTTTATCAACTGAGAGCAAGACGCTGCTTTTAGACGGCACACTTACACCACATCTATATAAGCTTAAGCGATTCTGCTGATTGGATTGGCGAAGCAAGCAACCCAGACACTAGAACACAACACAATTGTACCAGATTCGCTGTTTAGTGACCGACAATGTCGCACTTGAGATTCTCTGAAAAACTGGTTGCGGGCAACCCAATACAACATTAAACAAACCACGTGCATCAAATTCATCCGACATAGACTTGAACACATCAATCCTCATGAGTACAAAAGTGTCGTGTAGCTAGCTCACAGTTAATTTGAGATTTCAAAGTAAACTGACTCACCACATTACTCATGTGGCACATAATTATTTTATATATATTTATTTTTCAGTGTTGTTTTGCTGATATACTTCTTTTTGTTTCAATTTTATATTAAAATTGAGAATGCAGAAAACCTGATCACTGATAACTACTGCACCAAGATACGCTCTTAATCGAGGACTGATGTATATAATTTGATACTAATATAGAAGTAATCAATCTGGTTTTTTGTTATACCCTCAGGAGAACAGATTATTTTGTGAATATTATTATGTGGAAGATGGTGTCTGCTATAACGAGATTGGACATTTCACAAATATCTTCTAATCTTTGACCATTCAATTCATGTTTTATATACCATAAATACCAAGACGTATTCCATAGTTGTTTTTTTTAGATTGTCATTGACATCACCCATTGCAACAATGATTATATGATTTGGTATATTGTTGATTATGCTTATACATATCTCAGAAAAGGCATCCTTTGTACCATCAAGTGCATCGTTCGTTGAGGCATAACATTGAACGTATTGAAAATTAATCTCTCGATGACTGGTTCCCAACTGAAACGGGAATATTCAACCTTTGGATGTAGACAATCACTACAACTAAAATAATATAAGAATGATTATTAAGCTATAGATATGAAATGTTGTCAAATAAATATAGATACACAAGTCGATGGAGTCGAATGTTTCATTTGATAGAACACAAGGAAGCAATACACTATTGTTGTTTATCTGCATAGATTTATGTTATTTTTAAAAATATGTAGAACACAATTACCATCGTAATGAATTATCACCATCAAGTGCCGTTTCGGCAAAATGTCTCTTGATTCGGCGGTGCCATCTGCTAGACTGTAACTTTCCTCTTTCTTGATGTTTCCTTCCAACTGTAACTCCGCGTATCTCACTTTCCCTCAACTCTTCTCTAAAGATTAGGTCTCCATCAAAGCTGCATGCCTTTTAATATGTCTAAAATTCTTTTTCATTATTTTATACGTATTACTTTTAAAAGTTCTCTTTTCATACGAAATGTTGTCACAGCCTTCATTGTCTCTATTTCCGTGTATTTCTTCAAATTCTACATGTTCACACCTCAAAGCATTAGTTCGGTCATCTTGTTGCTTTTTCATTCCATACATTTTTGAGCATCATATTAATGCATAATTGCAAATATATTTGACTGTGATGTACCATATAAATGATATTCACAACTAAAAACAATTACTATTTTGCGTATACTATAGACGCTATTCACAAATTGAAGTTACTAATTAATTTATGTCTATTTTTCCCCCTTCTATTAAAAATCTTGACCTATTATAATTATAAAAGATATAACTCTTAATTATGTTCATTTTTAAAATACAATTTTCATCCTTGAAATACTTAACATTTTCTTGTATTCATAGTAACACAACTTCTTTAACCCTAAGCATAGAAATTAGCTTTCTTTACATCTTCATATTCTCAAACGAAGAATATACTTCTAACAAACTATATTAATATACGGATGTCATTATTATATCAGGTTCATGTTTCATGAAAGTAAATTGAAGTAGGACGTATTAGGGTAAATATGAACAGAGCGAGGCACCACAGATCAATATTCGTTCGTTTATCTTTAAGTTCAAACGACTTGAGGGTACAGAACTAAAAAATAAACCGATTTTCAAGAATGTATCTAGATCTGTCCATCCGTGGTGCAGGATGTGAGGGAAATTACCTGTAAATCCAGGGCACATTGATGATCAACACCATTGACATGAATAGCGACAGGGGTAGATTCTCTGTGTTTTATCGCATTAAGATGCCTACAGAAGCGGTCACTCAATCGTAAGCCCGTTTCACATATATACTTCTTGTTACAACATTTACAAATGATAACTTAAACGACTTTCCGGGATTTCACATGTAAGGGCCTCATCAATAGTAAAAGTTGCCTTAAGAAATAAAACATACCTGATCTGAACTACATAGGGGCATGTGTAGCAACGCCCGACTTTGCAACAAGTGGTGCAAACGTGTGCAGGAACATAAGAAGCGAGGTTACTGTGAACCAAGATGTCACTAAGATTTTTATAACGCGTATAGGCAACCAAAGGAAAGTCAGGCAAAGCGGCGCGAATTTCAGAATCAGACTGGAGAAAGGAATAATGTTTGAACAAGATTCAGCGGACAGTAGAGGCATGGGTATGAAAAGTAAGACGATAAGTAAACCGATTCCTTGGATTATCGATTGAGAAGTGTTGACGCCTGTGTCATTGTTTCCAAATTGTTTTCCAGATATTCCTTGGATTACTAAAATTATTGCTGTCGTGTCACTTCATTGAGAGGGACTTAATACATATGAGGGAACCCGAGCAAAATGTAATCAATCCTCAATGTCTTTATACCATTTTTAAAAAAAATAAAAAATAAAGTGTATATAAATATATAAATTGAATATACATTGTTGTTAAGAAATGAACATGATCGGAGGATTTCATGTCAAGATCAATGTAGTTGTCTATATATCTGTCTATACACTGTATCCTCTGTTTGCCTTTCGGCGAGAAGAGGTAGAAGAGTTCTCTGGAGATGGCCTTAGTTTGTAGTGGAATTTATTCAAATTGAACATTGTGTAATGCATATAATACGTATGAACGCTTATGTGATCTGGACTGATTGGTTATTCATTACAAGAACATCGACATGTATTTTAAAGCTTGAATTAAAGACACTAAAATTGTCGTAATGTCCCGTCATTGAAAAATTGTTCACGAGCATAGCTGGAAAATATATAAGCCTAATATATACGAAGTCTTTCTCCAGAAAATATATGTATGCTAAACTCAAGCAATTTTACTTCTCTTTGCTTCTATGACTACTCCTTTGTTCTTCATTGACTGTCGACACAAATTACAGACAGAGCAACAAATGATCAATTACATAAGTCATATGAGTGTCGGTGTGTTGAATTAGCTGTGGCTATCTACAGTAAATGCTTACGAACAGAGTCAAACCACGGCATTGATCATGACGTGCATTTCATTGGTCGGCGATGGTAAGCAACATAAAGTATCTACATAATGACCAGCGAAATGCAAGGAATTAATAAAATCGTGACATGCACAGGCTTATTTTGATTATGAACGTTGGTCTTTGCAGTCGATTTTTAGGATTAGATAGCATGACATTTTTTGCAGAATATGATGAATAGTGTACCAGGTTACAGCTCATTTTGTTGACAACCAATCATTTATATGACGCCTTAATTCGTTTTTAATTAAGTTATAGATATTTGTGAACATGTTCATTAATGAAAATCCATATGAATTTCATCACTCACGTAATACATGGTTGAATGAGGCTCGTGTGTTTACGCTGAATCTGGAAAAAAATGGTTATTAAAACGAAGTCGATGGGTATATCGGAAACTAAGAACATAATAAATAAACACACAACAATAGCTACGTGAAAGATTTCAAACAACTTCAAACCAGTGGAAAAGGAGCTAAAATAGCTGTACGAGCAAGCGGCGACGAAAAACTCCGTTAATCATTCATAAACTCCGTATTATACATAATTATTTGTGATACACAGTGATTACTATTAGTAGCTGTCTGTATTCGTGTGTGTCTGTAAATATGTGTATTAGAGAAATATCAATTCCACACACAGAAGCGTATAACTTTCTGAAATTGGCAATACTTGGAGAAGAGAAAGCGAAAACCTGATGTATAGCGAGGAATGTATGTGGTGCATACACTTGTTGAAAAACGTATCGCACTTCGCATCCATGTAACCACATTGTAAGGACAGTTGGAGAGGAGATGTGTACCACTAGCTAAACATATCGCCCATTGACATACTACAATGGATAATTACACACAGAGAATAAATAACAACATTTTTAAACTTACTGAGAACTGTGTTATCGGCACAAGGATTCCTATATGGAGTATAAGACCAATGTGTACGTAAGAAACAAAATAGAAATGTATGCAAGTGTACAAGAACGACTTATTTCAATAGTGAAAAGACGAAAACTAGAATGGTGTGGATATGTATGCAGACATGATTCATTATCAAATACAATACTGCAGGGAAGTGTCAAATGGGTAAGAAGCAGATTAGAGAGAATAAAGTCATGGATGGACAACATCAAGGAATGGACAGGACAAGATATTGCTACACTGATCCGCATCACTGAGGAAAGAATTCGCTGGAAGAATCTGTGTGCTGAAGCATCCAATGTGGTACCCCGGATATCCTGAAGGGTTACTACGGGCTTATTGATTGATTGATGTCTATATGCATATTTCTATATATACATAAATATATATATATATATATATATATGCGTGTGTATCGCATCTCAACACAATATGATGTGCTCTTTTTGGCTGTAGAGTGACATGTAGGGTATATTTTGTACAATCTCTTACCATGCATCTTACTCTATGTGAAACATTTTCACTAACGTCTTATCAATTGTCAATTTGTTGGTCCCGTAAAGTCCGAGAATATATATATATATATATATTATATATGGTACAATGATGCCTGGTCTATAATTTCAGTGAGCGGCAGATAAAAGTGCTAATTAGTCGTATGTCAATAAAGCAGAACATTCCATATATATATATATATATATATATATATATATATATATATATATATATATATATATATATATATTGTATTATGCGTATTATGTATATATATATATATATATATATATATATATATATATATATATATATATACAAGCAAACATACATAAAAGGTAAAGGTATGCCCCATGGAAGCAACCTATCGTTAGGGATGAATATAACTCTTCATGTACTAAGCCACAGTACCTATTAGATGTGGTAGCTAGTTACCTTCCTTGTTGACTTTACGACTCCTAACTCATGCTCCTTGTACTTATTCACAGCTGAGTCAATTGGAGGAGTGTTCGAGTAAAGCGAGAACCCACAACCCTGATTGCTTTTTTCTGGACGCTCTTTCGAACCTGAAACGCTGTAACCCAGTGATAGAAAGCAAGCTCACTATCAACTAGGCTACCGCGCTCCACTGCCAAACATACAAACACACACGTACTTTCACGCGTAAGTATATACACACGTACATACATACATACATATATATAACTTTCCAACCGCATGCACATCCATTATGGACTGCTTTTCTTTTTCTTGGTTCATACGTTTCACTGGGTTTCGTAAATACGTCATTAGTCACCTCTTTCAACATCGATTGCTACACTAGCTGTATTCCTAGGTGCAACCAGAAGAGATACAGTTACACACCCATCAGGTCTTGCATGTTTTTGAAGGTTTTCAGATTGAGATGAAATTAAGCACAGCGATAGACGTTGGCGATGTAACCCAATGTATTTCAATAGTCACCTACACTGATCTGGTCGATATGTTAGAGAGCACGATATTGACCTCTGGATCCGACAGTGGATAGCAAATGTGCGCAATAGCAAACATTTTTGTCTTTGTTTTATATTAGTAATTGAGGCCCGGGTGACATTTGGTTATTTCAATACCTCCACATTAGTTTTTCTGGCAGTCCATGGCATTCTCAGCATAGTCTTTACATACTTTTGGAAATAAGTTGAACACATTGCGATATTCGTTACTACAAAATATTTACAACTCAGATTCTTTGTTCTGGATCGAATTTTGTTGTTAATTTCAACTTTGCTGTTATGCGGGCCTGCTAGTCCTACATGTGTTCATGTTCACAGACAATGCAACAGAACAGAAATTGTGTAACTCTTAGCCAGGCTCTCTCACTGGCACATATTTAATGACGGATGGAGTTGATGCCAGCTAATTCATAAATTGATTCTAGTATGACAATAAGACACTTCATTCGTATCTCACATGATCAGAAATAAGGAAACACAAGCACAATAATCGATGAGTGGCATAGTCATCACGTAATTTTCAGTGATTACATCACATTACCTTCTCAGGAACCGTTCTAATACAGCATTTTAAAGAAATGATAAGCAACTGTCGGCATTTTTGAAATGAACAAAGTAAGTCTTCCTTTTAACAACGGAAATGTTACTTGCATTCAGTCATGAACTATGTCATACAATGAAAGTGTACACAATTGTTTACTTAATGGTAAATAGTGTCATAGTTAATCATACGAAATTGTGCAAGTCAATACTATTTACTACAATTAAGTATACTAGGTACTTTAATTTTTTAATTATGTAGTGTGAGAGCAGAATCATAAGTAACATATTTTCTACAATTTAAAAAAAAAAATGTCTCCTATGATATTATTTAAATTATATTCTCTTTGTGTATTATGTATTCAATAAAATCTTATATTTTCTTGTATCCAGTAGCACAAAAATAAAATAGTTTTAAAACATTAATTATTGCTTAAGCATATAAAACAGTGACACATGCGTCATCCATCCAGTGTTTTCAAACTGACCTGCATGACTTATTGCAGATCATAACAGTTAATTTGCACATTAGCTAAACGTGTATTTTCACAATGCTCGATGTACACATCGCTTAGATAGACAGGCTGTCACGGACTATGGAAGACTACCCGAATTAAAGGCATGATGAAAAAACGGATGTGCTAGACCTCGGAAGTCCTGACCACAAGTGGCCAACCGATGTGCAAATAACACAGTCCTACTGTGGAAATTGCAGCACAACGTACTTCACGCTCCTCGGCGGAAATCACACGATATATTCGTTGTGGTTATATGAGAGCGAACGCAGAAGAAGAAGAAGAACAATAAATCTCATAACATTGGTTATATCATATCAACATATAATATTTAGAACTACACCAATCCCCTCATACCTTTAATTTACAATAGAACTGATTAAAAAGGAATATTTTTTACTGTTGTCTATTACAGTATACCTCAATAGTTAAATACGCTTTTAATTGATCGTTTACATTATTCATTTATTCATTGGTACCATTCCTTACGGCATAGGCGATCATGTCTCTCCACAGACCTCTGTGTTTTATTCATTTAAAATATAGTGTTTGATGATTCTGTATCATGCCAGGCTTTCAAGTCATCCAGCATTTTCTCAAGTTGTCTTCCTCTGTCTCTCTTTTCTCTCAAGTCCATATTACAGTATGTCTATATGAAAATTTACTCATAGCTATTACTATGCTTAAATGTATTTTTACTGTTGACTAGTATAGCATTTCTAAATCACAATATGTTGATATTATTCTTAAAGGAGAGTCCTTGGTTTAAACATGTCAGAGAGATTAAACATTTCATTTTCACAAGAATCACTCGGTGCAGCTGTTTCTATAAGTGAAAAGGTGTTGCCAATTTATATATGGATTGTGTACAGCCTGATGTGTCAAATAATCAACATATTTGGTATTGTGACAAACATTATCAACATCATCATCTTTGTGAAACAAGGATTCGAAGATTCCATCAACATCAGTCTATTAGGTATTTGGTTGCACTATTGTTAGTTTTATAAGATACACTATTCATTATCGATACCACTTAAGTTTAAGTATGCATTCGATGTGTGTGTAAATATAATAATTCCCTCTTAAAAATCACATTACAGGTAAAAAGGTACCACACGAAAAGAAATATTACTATACATCTATTCCAAAAATGCTGTTACATATTACGCATATAATACACTTGAAATACCCAGTAATACTATTTTTATCACCGACAATAGTGTAATAGAGTGCCTATTGATAGAACTCGATAGAAATTCGGGTGTTTCAAATTGATTGTTGAAAAGGTGCGATTCCACAAGGCAACGAGTTTATGAAAAACAGACACAGAACGCCATCCAATCTGGACATAAATAATTTTTTTAACGAAATATCTCATGTACTCAACTTATCACAAGTAATTACATTTCGTCATTGTTGCTTTCAGCATTGATATTGTTAGAAGAGGAATTGAATTCAGGCCAGGATCCTTGCCGCAGTTCGTTAACTGCACAGCGTCTGAGATAATTTGCTTAGCGTCTGAGATCAGCGTGTTTTCCATTGTTCCTTCAAGCAGCGCATTCTCCGTGGGCAACTACAGTTTGACACTGCTCAGAGACAAATGTATAATACTAACTTTTTGGTATATATGACCATATGGCTACTGGTATTTGCTTGTGTACGTATTGTGGTGCATTTCTATAACCTAGTACATTATCATATTGTATTCAACACGTTACACACATTTATTCTTGGCCGTACTACGGAGCTACACGCACGGGCTGGGATCCTCATAGGTAATTTCTATCATGATATTTCAGCTGATATGATGGTTGATATAGGAAGCATCGATGACCACCGAGTATTACGTCGACGTCCAGGGTAGAGGAAGAAAAACAAGGCCGAGACAAGAAGGCAACAACTTAAACGTGACAGGCTGGGCCGCAATCACGTGATCATCCTGTATTGGGACTGCTCGAAAGACTACCAACGAAGAACTACTCTCCATAAGCTTCTATACATCGCCAACATAATCGCTATGCAAGAGAATAACCTTGAGGCAGGCACGATTTTAGCCATTGCATTCACATCCTTCTACAAATCGAACTAACCTTGGTCAGGCAATGCATGTACGCATCATTATAACGGCTTCCGTGATGAGCATGTCTCGGTGGAACTGCACCTAGATGCAAGTTTACTATATCAGGATACAAGTGTCGGTTCCTATGATCATCGTAAACGTGTATGCTCGCAATACCTGGGTATCCTGCAATACCCAGGTAGAACACTATCTTTTGTGGACGATATCCTGATATACAGACAGGGAAGGGATGGAAAAGAAAATGTTGGATCACTTCAGAATGAGCTAGACCGTATTGCCTCCTGATGTGATGATTCAGGGGCACCACTGATCAACCATGAGAAGGCTGTGCTGACATGATTCGCTCTTATCAATAACATCGTAAAGTCTGCGACACCGACAGTGGAGATGAGAGGGTACGATGTAATCAGTAAATCATCCTTATAATAAATGGGTGTACGATTTGATCGTAGTCTGTCTTTCCGGGAACGCATTGATCATGTCATCGCAAGGCACGCAAAGGATTTTCAGCTCTTAGAGCGATAACAGCGGCTGACACTAAACAACAAAGCTCGTAATCTTATATGAAGTTCTTGTGCTCTCTGTCATTGAATATACAGGCACCACTATCACCACCATTCACACACAGATTGAGAGACTGGATATAATTCACAATTAAGCGATGCGGATCATCCTTGGTTGCAGAAGGGACACACCATGTGTAGCTATTTCTCCTCGATTTTCCGAGCATATTTCATAGAATCGATATGTGGCGTGCTCGTGTATACATCATAGTGAATTCTAACATATACTACCCACTAAACAGTGACCTCCCTCGTGTGAAAGGAAGCAGGTTTAATAGAGGAGGAAAATCTCTTTGAGTGCAATCGTGGATGAGTCGGGCCAAGGATACAGTCAAACATATCTGCGCCCCAGAAGACATAACTTCTGGCAGTGAATGGATAACTATTCCTACGGTCTTTCTAGAAGCAGTCAAAACCGTCATTACACTCAATATAGAGTGCAGGGAACACAACCACGTGAGCGTGAATGTTGAGGAGAAGGCTCTAATCTGCGGAAATATTGAAGACACAGATGTCATGATTTATACAGACGGGCCAGTAATCCGTCACTCCAGGTGCGCATGGGCCTTTACTGCCAGAGCAAATGGAAGAACTGTGCACGAAGCTAATGGTACCTTTACCGCAACAATGAGCAGTCTAACAATGGAAGTATTCGCCGTAAAGCAGGCACGTAGATAGCTGGAATCGCAAGGTTATTACCATTCGTGCTTACTAAGTGACTCACTTAATATGATTCAGAAAGTCAGACCAGGTCATGTACGTAGGGGATGGGTGGAATCATTAGAGAGAGAGATAAAAGGGGGGGGCATCACTACTAAAAATCTCGCTTATCTTTAACCCGAGGGCGTGGAGGAAAACGAATTGGTCGATCAACCTCGCCACCACAACAGATGGTCAGCCTATGGACTAAGCAGACATATCACTGCTCCTCGTGAGTCCTCAAAATCTGAGTATTATGAGATGAATAAGCAAGAGTCAATATCGATAATGCGCAAATTGTGAGTGATGATGGACGTGGCCAGTAGAGAACCCCTTACAACGAATACGAAAAGTACAGTGAATCACAATATAACCTGAACAGTACGCCGTTATACCCTGAAAGATATATTGAAGCGGAGATTTCAGCACCTATGAACGTTTCCTGTGTGCGAAGAGGATAATTAACAGACCTAATACCTACTTACACGTTGCATACATTAATAGTATAGACACGGTAAAATATGGCAATTCTTATACTGTGATAGCGTTTACTGATGACAATATGATTATTAGTATAGTAAGCTGTTCTTACTATGTAAAGTAATGACAACAGACATACAGCTAACGCAATTTAAGCCTGTATGTGTGTGACCTTTTTATTTTCTTTCGGACAATTATTTGGCAGGTCCATGTGGTTTGGTATTGTTAAATGTATAATTAATCAGTAACTGTTGTTTTTCATTGACCTTGTGTTTTATATGTATGCTTCATTTTGGTGGTCTATTATGTCCATCAAATGTGTTTCAATAGTTAAGCTCCCTGCCCGTTGCGCAATACTGACATCCGTGCATCAGTGCAATCTGGCACAATATTCCAGAATTGTGGTCAACAGAAAGGTGGTTCTTTGATGCATTGCACACATCTAGATATTTGCAGTCTGCATTGATCTTATTTCTCTTCCAGAAGTTCGTCACACAATGGCGATGTATGAAGCGATTGTTGGTCACTCTTCTCAAATGATCCAGCCATCTTGAACGACTACTGCTGATTGCTTTCATACATGATTACAGTTTTGCTCACTTTAGAACTTCTTATGTTTCTGATTTTCTCCTTTCATTTGATGTTCCTTGTGATGGGAAGATAGCGAAGGTGCACTATACTGTCTCCGCTCATGTTTTCATTATGATGTCCATGTTTCTGAGCCGGATATTAAAGCAGTGAATACAGAAGATATATATTCATCACAATATCTATGCATTGCCATTTCCACAAATGCTATTAGGCGTCGTGGGGAATTGTACGAGTTTGTTAATATTATGTTAGCCCATCTTCCTTTTCATAATGTGCCAACAATTTTACACGTAATTCATATTCATGTATTGATTACTTCATCAAGTGACAACAAGAATGTGACAGTGGAAACAAGGTAGCATAATGTATGTACTTGATTGAAATAATTATCATTGCGAAGGATATGTGTTGGTGTTGTAGTAACTTGATTAAAAAATAATGTCATGTACAACGAATACTAAGAGAGAAAAAGGCATATGCTTTTGCCAAACTGGCGATGACAAATTTCAAAGTGACCTCAGAATGTTAAACGAGAGCGTCATTATCAGCGAAATGAAGTTCCTTGAGAAGAGCATATGTGGTTTTTGTGTTGGTTTTTAATCCAGCGATATTGAAGATTGAGCCTTCATGTTTGGTACAAATAAAAACGTCATCAGATGAACATTTGCATGCGTATCCTAGAAAGACAGCAAACAAGATGATGAACAGAGTGGGGACAAGCATACAACATATTCAATTCCACTATTGATCACAGTTAACTATGTATTTTACTTCCATCAAAATATATACTGGCTCCCATGTTTTCGTAGAAGGAGACAATTTATCTGAGCGATTTCTATGGATACCCAATGAATTTCAGTATTTTATACAGTACTGTTCCGTTGTCAGCAATAAAAAAAAAACATTCGTGCGATTGACTAAAACAATAAAAAGTGGTATATATATATTTTTTAAGCTGTTGTAGAGTAAATAACATGTCAATTAATGAGCCACCACTTGTGAATTCAAATTGTGACTCTGGGATATTACGGAGTTGTTCTGTTGTCGTTTCAAGGCTAACACGTGAAAAGGAATTTCCAGCAATAGTTAGAAAATATATTGGTTGGTTGGTTGGTTGCTGATCCAGCGGTCCATGGGCTCATAACTATCACACCTCTAACAAGGTATGTTTCAACCTATTATCTGCTTCTAGCCACGCTAGGCAAGTTCACTGTACTCATTCCCCACCACCAATTGTCTACTAGTTATGCCGAACTTCTCTATTGCTCCAGGCATGCAACCAAATGTTCAAGTCAAAAGGATTGTTACGACCTGAGTCACGTTGCCTCTATGATGGGTCTCAGCCATAGGAAAAAAACAGTGCTGTCAGTTTCCTCCTCCCTAGTGCTGCACAGTACATCTCTGGCTCCCTTCCAACCACATAGAGTGCATACATATATATTCAGGTAAACATTAAACACATTTTAACAACAAAATAAAAGCACAATTGTATAGATGGCGTGCCATGAAGCTTCTGTAAGAAGATAACCTCAATATAACGGCATGTCATCGACTAAGGTTTTCTGTTGCATGGTGGTTTGTCTAGTGGGCCATTGGTGAGACCCACAGACGCAACCACATGCGTAGAAAATATATTCCTCTATAAGTATTACAGTCCATTTCATCACCCTTGTTACTATAGAGAGTAACTATCTTCGTATCACTCATGTAGTTTGGGATTACACGTTCATATCATCACATAGTGTGAATACTATAAATGTGTGGCGATATCACATCTGTATTTACTTTTAGTACTTTCGCAGAAATGTTGTCACTTCCTTTGATGTGTCATCTGTAAATCTATTGGTTTGATTCTGAGAGTTATGACTCTACAGTCTTCTCATCCAGTTCGCTTATTTTCGGATGCATAGGAATTAGCTGGTCAAATGCAGTTATTTTCAGTTTTGCACACAGAGAATAAATAGATTAATGCTTCATCGACCTTTTAAGCAGTTTTTTTTTCCTATCTGAGATGGACTCAGCCATTTGTGATCTTTTTGGTGCAATTTTAGTGATGAGTTTTGAACTGATAAAATTGTTATGAAATTTAGTCAAGAGCTGCTTTGATTTCTTAATACTTTATTTAGGGATATTTGCAATTTCAGCAGTATGTTGTATTGTCATAATCATGCTTGAATAATATTCGTTTGCTCTTTGGTTCTTTGTGTAGAGGATTATCATTAATATTTAGATGGTGATTTGTGGCATAGTGTAATAGAACCTTCTTATTTGCTTATTTGAGATCGGTGAGTAATAATGCATTCTCGTCAAATCCGTTCTTTCTTTGATCATTTATTGTACCATAAAAGAAAACATTACACAGACATATATACATTTTTTCAGCTTCCCCCACGTATGATTTATAGTGCCCTTGTCTCCATCTACTATCATGAGAGCGCCCAATTATTTTAGATCTAAATATTATATTATTTTCTATCATATTATCTCAGAGATATTTTCATTCAGTATGTCCGTAGAACTCTATAAAACGAAATAGAAGACAAAAACACGAACTATGGCGGATTTGAAATTTCCTTTGAGAAAACTATGTGTATGACACACTGTTTTCATTGTATCACGATCGCTGTATTCTAAATATATCTGTTCAATTTTTAGGTTTGGCTATTTCTGATCTGGGAAGCCTTATAACAATGATGTGGAGCTGCATTTGTATTACTCCTGAATTTAGTAATGCTGATTTGCCATTTGATCCATATTCAGTCGTCTATGTTGTATCAGGAATGATGCACTTTTCTTTCACACGCGTCAGCAGTTGTATTACAGCCATGATAACTTTTGAGAGATGTCTGTGTGTAACTGTTCCTTTTAAGGTAAGAATTCAATAAATTATCAGTATATGTGTGTTGTGCTTACATCTCTATTTTGTAACATAGACCATTTACAATATCAATATACATTTCCAGTTTGTAGTGTGCACTGTGTTATGAAATAATTAAACAACATTCATGAAAATTTGTGGTGCTATAATAATAATGAATATATCATGTCAAGTTACGAGTACATTATTTATGTCTTCCTACCTCAAACACTTTCTTTCCAAAATAAGGCCAACATCATTGTGAACGCTTGTGATCATGTATGTTGTTGTGTGGTTTACAACAATATTGAGCAATCATGATGAAAGTGTAATTCTAGTGTTTTAGCTTGAAAAGTTATAACGTGTTTTCAGTCGTCCTTCACGCATGTAAAAAATATGTTTTTACAGATTAAAAATTATGAACAAACTCAACATGTGTATGTGGTGGCGAGTATTAATCTGTTAACTTTGTGTATAAGTGAACGTTTTTATTTTTTGTGTATTGTTGATATTCATGACTCGCACCTTTCCTGCATGATCACAAATTCTAGAGTCTAACTGGAATTGAACCAGCCCGTCAATGGCATCAAATCGCCTAGCTACTCTCGTACACGAGATTGTCCGTACTTGACTCACCCCATTTCCAAAAAAAAAAGATGCCATTGTGTCAACACATTCAAACTGTGCACTCCAGTCATTGAGAACGGACGAGTCCAGACAAGGACTATTACAACAGCAACACAATTTTTAATTTATCCTCTGGCTTCCTTCTTGACTTTACCTGCATTATCACAAGATATAAATTCTGCCAAAAGACTGAGTGGCTTTTTGTGTAAGTTTGTCTCTGAATTTTGGATTACTTTTAACATGACTGTCATGTACAAGATGTTATTTTGTTTATTCTATAGTGCTATTGTATTGCAGTGGAAGTGTATATGGTCTTCCATTTCTAGTGTTTTGAGTGCACAGAGCTTACATCGCACGTTGGGTATGTGTGTTAGTATATGTGCATGTAGTGTAATATTGGTATGTTGTATGTATGTTACTTCCATCGCATTGTGTGTTATTTGTGTATGTTCAAGTTGGTAAATATATCAGAGTAATATGTGATTTGGTTGGTATAACGTTTGATTCTGCAGATTAGCTATGTTTATTGTGTTGTTATGATATTGTTTATAGATTTGTTTTTCTTTGATGTATCTCCAGTGAGACGATATGCATTGTTGATAGACAGCTTGTAAAGTGATCATTAAGTGGGGCAGTGTTTTTCTCATGGTGCATAATGTGATATATTTAGTCCAATGTAATAATTTGCTTTCCTGTAGTATTGTTCCTTTTTGTAACATACCGGCTGTCCAGTGTATTCTTTGAGTATTAACTTTGTTATTTATGTGTCATGTAAAGAGTCCCTCTCCGCGTTTTTCGTTTCTTGTATTAGTATTTTAGTTTATATTGTATGTATTGCATATCAAAGATGAATTATCGTATTATGTGATTATATATATCTTCAAGTTTGTCCTGTGGTTTTTGTATGACAATCAATACAAGGTAACTGCGAGAAACGTAACAACAATTAGACTTACGTAAAACACAGGTTTATATATCGTCTCAATGGGACACCATAGACTATATCTAACACTAGTGGGTAATTATGGGCAATGATGAGCACATAAAAAATCATAAAAATTACAATACACAAATCATATTCAATGTTTCAACCAAAAGGTCTTTATCAAGACACAAACATAACATTAAAAGACGACGAATAGAAAAATTATCACAGCGTCCAATGGAAATATGGAAATGATATGCCGGAAGGTCAAAAATATGGAAACTATGACCTTCCGGCATATATGACCTTCCGGCATATCATTTCCATATTTCCCTTGGACGTTGTGATAATTTTTCTATTCGTCGTCTTTTAATGTTATGTTTGTGTCTTGATAAAGACCTTTTGGTTGAAACGTTGAATATGATTTGTGTATTGTAATTTTTATGATTTTTTATGTGCTCATCATTGCCCATCATTACCCACTAGTGTTAGATATAGTCTATGGTGTCCCATTGAGACGATATATAAACCTGTGTTTTACGTAAGTCTACCTGTGGTTTTTGGTGGGTAATAATATTTGATGTATACAAAAATACTTATATGTATTGAAGGTATTTACAACAAAACTTTTGCCAAAAATTGTTCCTTTATATGTGTATCTTTCTAATCTGTCTTTGATTTCTGTTGTTCTACTTTTCCAAGTTTCTCTGCTGATGTTTGTTTTTGTACAGTTACATTATAACATTGGTAGCATATCCTATTCAGGACATAGCTATCAACCCAGAATTTGTTGGCTGTGGTGATTTTCTCCGCAATATAAATACGTACAGTAGTTTGCCATTGCTTTCTGAACGGTCTGGGTGTACACCTGCATGTGGCGGGGATCGAACTCGATACCTTGGCCGTTACAGATGCGCTCTGTACTACTTCACCACAGAACCGGACAGTTACAATTGTGCCGTATATTTTGATTGTACCTGTGCTTGGAGCAGTTTAAAATGGCAAATGTGTTTATTTCTCCATTTTCATATGACCATCATGTATACCTTATGTACGTTTACCTTCGAATCATTCTCTATTCCATAGTATTCGAAATACTTAAGGATGCTTTATTTGGATGTTATGTTTGAGAGTGAAACGACATGTCATCGGCGTAGGCAATTAATTTTTTTCGGTATCCCAGTCCATTTGTGGAGGCTCCTTTAATGTGGTTATTTTGTTTAATTCTATCTAGAACAGGATGCAAATCTAGAACGGGACACAAAGCTGGGATGATAAAAGGCAACACTGTACTGCAGATCTTGTGAAATAAATTTAGTGCGTTAAAGATCGATTTATTTGTAAAGTACTGTATGCTTTTGTACAGAATTTAGATCTAGATTTAAAAGAAATTACCAACGTTGCTTCTTTGTATATTTTTATATATGAGGTCGTGAGATCCTCTGTCGACGGGTTCCTTTTGAGCCATGAACAGTATCACATCATGTGCGCTCATTTCTCTAGTGCACAAAAAGAAAGAAATATAATTTCGTTTGACAGTTTTAAACTCTCTGGAAGCTGGAATTTTTGAAAGAACACATTCTGCATGTCAGAAAGAGTGGATCTAGGATATAAAGAATTGCAATGAAACTCTTTTTTTCACTAGGTTCAGCGTTTGTGTAGTCCTATTCGGTCACGCCTTTACCATACGTTGATGCTTTCTTTCTGTTTGTCTGTGTGCTTTTCATATTTTCTGTAGAGCTATCTGTACAATGTATGAAAAGCTGGACCTGTTTCGTCCCCTATTTTGGTTGGTTGCTGATTCAGCGCTCTCTGTGCTCAAGTTCCGAAAATCAGTATATAATATATGCATGTGTATTTGGTGCTTTTTTTCATATAATGCCCCTCTGCACGTGTATCACTTAGGATGATTTTCTTTATTTCGAGGTATTATTTGCTTGGAATATTCTTTAACGTCACAATAGTTATCAATGTTACAATGTGTATGAAATGTAAGCGTATTCATATAAGGGCAGACTAAGAAGACGATGGATGTACGTCATTAAAGATAACATGAATACGTCCATTGAAAATGCAATCCGCGTGGCACATGAAGAGAAGGGCTCAGTGAGTTCATTGAGAAGACAACGTTCTGGAGAGAATAATTCACATGGTACCAGCAGTCTAGAGTGGCAACCAATGTAGATACAACGCAGAAATTGTTGACAGGTCTCTACGTTTTCTTTGACTTATTGAACTTCTTATTTAGTGTTTTACTAATTATAATTTAGAATAATTATAAATTGTTTAACCCCACCATCTACAGAGACATGGAGTGTTAATAAATTTATCAGAGCTACAACAGTATTCAGATACAGAGTAATTCATCTACTTTCGTACACATAAATTAACACGTCAAACAGTTCATAAAATAGGGTTGTATTCGGGATGCAAAACTTAATTCGCTTTGAAGATCATTTTCATTTACATCTAATTCATTTTCTATCTACAGTATTGACATTAAGTTTGTTTTTAATTTATTCTACTCTGTTAATGGTTGTTCATCGACATCTTCTCCATAGTCATAGTCAATTTGTCGCTTTTTCCTTCTGATTGTAACATCAGTATCGGCAAAGACATTCGGTACTGCATTCGATTCTCTGCAATATCATTAGCAGCAATTGTAATCTGATCATATTCAGATTGTCTATAACTTCTATTACATCTACAACGTAAATACTACAGTTAAGTACATAATTTTACACTACTACTTACATATATACCAGTAGAACTAATAGAAGGAACATTGTCCCTCCGTTGGACTGTTCCTTCACTGAATACTACTACATTTTCTAGTGGACCATTGTTCTACGGCTTCGAGAGGAATAATGTTGAAAAAAATAGTCTAGAAGGATATTTATTCTTGCTGTAACACATTTGTTGTATCGAAATATTCCAGATATTTCACCAAAATTCACATTCACACTCTCCTTCCATTTATCATTCAATTATTGTATTTATAATCATTTTTCTATTCGCATAACGATTTGTACAAGTAAACAGGTTACTTTTGCTTGTCAATATTACTTAACTATATAATCTTTTAAACGAAATGTTTAGATGCAAACAACCTAATTATTCACTGTCAGTCTGTTTGGCACTTCAAGGTTGCAACACGTTTTCCGTGTTACCAAGGTTTACTAACAGTTAAACGTCGTACGCATGTCAAACCAGCTGTGGTACTTTTGTTGTTCGTCCACCACAAGTATTTCGACCACATCGACTATTTGTTACATCTTCTTCTTCTTCTTCTTTCTGTCCTCATGTACCTTTCGGTGTTGAGGGGAGAGTGAGTGTACGGTCTTTTACCCTTCTGTTTGCCTCCTCTGCTGTTATATTTCCGAGTGTCTCTAATACACTATCTATCCACCTTTTACGAGGGCGTCCAATAGGTCTCCTGTTTTCGTATCGTGTAAGTGTTTTTTGGATAATACTTTGCTCTTTCTGTCTGGTTATGTGGCCGTACCATTTAACTTGTTGTTTTTGTATGTATTCTATTGTTGGTGTGATGCCTAATTGAAATGCCTTAGTGCTTCATTCCTGATTTTGTCTCTCAAGGTAACTCCAATCATACGTCTCACACATTTCATTTCAGTGGTGTTAATCTTATGTATTGTTCTAGAATCTAATGTCCAGGTTTGACACTGATAACACAATGTTGGTAAGAAAATGGTGTTGAAAAGCGCTTTCTTTCTTTCTAGTGTAATATCTTTGTTTCTTAGTAAAGGTGTTAATTGACCAATGATCTGACAGGCCTTATTACATCTTGCGTTTATTTCTGCTTCTTGTTTGTTGTCATATCTCAATGTGCTGCCCAGATATTTGAATTTATCTACTTGTTTTAGTTGTTTATTATTTATCTGTATGTTGATGTTCTCCTTTTCTCTTGCAATATTCATTACTTCTGTTTTATCTATGTTGATTTTCATTCCAAATTGCTTGCCTTCTGTGCCTATTGTGTTTAGGTGGTCTTGCAGGTTTTTAATGCTGTTGTGGAATAAAACCTGGTCATCTGCAAAAAGCAGTTAATTTGCTTCATTAGAATTTGCTGTTTTCTTTATATGGTCCATGTGTGTAATAAAAAGTAGTGGGGATAATACACACCCCTGCTTTACTCCTGTGCTAATCACAAAGTCCTCTGTGTAGCCTGCAGCTGTTCTTATAGTGCAATTGCTGTTGTTATAGAGACTTCTACAAACGCTAATTAAATGTTGGCATACTCCATACATTTTTAATGTTTTCCATAGTTTTTCTCTGTTTACTCGGTCAAATGCTTTCTCTTGATCTATGAAGGATATGTATAAATTTTGTTTGTATTCTATTGACTTCTCTGCCAACTGTTTCAGAATAAATATTGCATCAGTACATCCTCTGTTTCTTCTAAAACCCATTTGTGTATTGCTAAGTTGTTGTTCTATTACAGGTCTCAATCTTTTCTCTACTATTTTTGAATATAGTTTTCCTGCATGGCTTAACAAGGAAATTCCCCTGTACTGGTTACAGTCTCTTTTGCTGCCTTTCCTTTTCCATATTGGCACTATGATAGCTTTTCTCCAGTCTGTTGGTGTCTTCTGTTGCCTCCACGCCGTGTTAAAATTATGTGTAGCCAATATAATCCTGTTTCTCCTGCTGCTCTTATAATTTCTAGTGGTATGTTATCTATCTCTGGAGCTTTGTTTTTTTTTGCCTTTTTTATGACCTCGGAAATTTCCTCTATGAGAATATTTGGCTCTTGTTCATTACAACTCTTTATGGTTTCTTTTGCAGTATTATTGCTTGGTGTTGTATTTAGTAACTCAGAAAAGTATTCTTTCCATCTTTTTAATGCTCTTTGCTTTTTTGAAATGGGATTACCTTCACTGTCATTTATTAGTTCTGTAGGATTGTGATTTTCTGTTCTGGTTTTCATAACTTTGATTGTTTTGTAGAAGCGTTTTGTAGCTGTTTTGTAATCCTTATTCAAGTTCTTGCCAAAATCAGACCATGATTTACTTTTAGCTTCTTTAATCAGTTGTTTTACTTTTTTTCGTGCTAATGCATATTTTTCATATGTTTCTTGTACTTTGTTATGTTTCCAGTCTTTGTATAGTTTCTTTAACTCTTTCACACCTTGTCTTATAGTTTCACTCCACCACGTGGTGCTTTTCCCCCCCGCTTTACCACGTTGTTTAGTACCACATATTGCTTTAGCTGTGTTCATTACTGAGGTTTTAAATTGTGTCCACTCTTCTTCTACTGATCTTGTTTCTGGGTTTATTTTCTTGTAATTTTCTGCTGTTTGTCTTTCAAAGAGTTTTAATATGTTTTCATCTTGAAGCGTGTTAATTCTAATGATCTTGTCATTGTCTTCTTGTGTATTTTATCAATATGTTCGCTTGCATTTGGCTTTCTGATGGTAGCCATCACCATATGGTGGTCTGTATCATCTGATAAATTAGGTACGGCTCTACTGTCCGTGATGTGTCTTCTGTTCTTGGTTTTTGTTAATATGAAGTCAATCTGGCTTCTGCATTCAGGCTTGTTCCATTTGTGCCAAGTATATGTGTGTGACTCTCTGTGTTTAAAGAAAGTATTCCTGATGTATAGTTTGTTTTGACTGCATATCTCTAGTAATCTGTCTCCATTTTCATTTCTTATTGTTAGTGTATCCCCAAATGGTCCTAGGTATCTACTGTCTTCACTCGTTCTTTTCCCTGGCCTTCCGTTAAAATCTCCCATTACTATTAGGTCATCCTCTTTATCTATTTTGTTTATGTTTTTATTCAATAGTTTATAGAATTCTTCACTATCTAGCTGGTTGTTGTTGCACGGGGAGTAAATTTGTATGTAAGTTGTTCTTTTGTTGTTTTCTAATATTGTAATGCCCATTATTCTCTCTGAAGTATAGCTTATGTCTAAAATGTTTTTGGCAGTTTTTTCTTCCACTATAAACCCTACACCATGTTTCGCATTGTCATTCTCGTTTACACCTGAATGTGTAATTGTAAAGTTGTTGTGTACCCTCTTCACACCTCTACCTTTTGTTCTTGTGTCTGCAATTCCTAAAATTTTTATTTTCCTTTTAATCATTTCTTTCTATGAGTTGTTCTTCCTTGTCTTTAATGCCGCAGATGTTGATGGTTGCTATTTTTGTTGTTATTGCTGATCTCTTTTGCGTGTGATGTGCCTTCCTCTCCATTTAAGTTTCTTTTTGAGCACCATCCACTTTTGTTCCATCCACTTTTGAAAATTCAATTACAGTTATGTCCTATATTATGAGTTCGTAGATGACTAATGAGCCCTTTTCGAGCTGTAAAGTCATTGGACTTTTCGGGCATGGAATGACCACTGTAGATGGATCTTGATCTATCCATGACTTTCTAGCTACTCTCCGCTGTTGACATGTTGATATATATATATATATATGTGTCTGTGGGTAATTTCCATTATTATTATAAGTATTATGTACACACTATCTGTATTATGTGTAATAATACATTTACGGAATGCTGGAATGAGGTCCGCAACGCCAACACCCATTTACATCTCGTGAACAGACAATTTTTTGTCTAGCTGACATAAATCACTTTCTAAGTCGAAATCGAAGTTATTGTGGTTCCAAAAGATCACATTAAGATTCATTGCTATAGTGCAATCTGCAGTATCACTCAAAACTCACGCTTAGTAATAATTATCTGATGTCTTATTTTCATAGTTATGTCCATGATTTGTGCGATTGTCCCATTTCAAAAGAGACTTACTAAGATGAATAATGTAACGTATATTAATACTAATTTCTCTCCCACAGATCAAGCATCTCATAACACCACGACGAAGTGCTTTCTTGACATTCTGTTTATCCATCATAATTTTCTGTAGTGGCGCTCCGATCTTTTCTGTTAACAGATTGGGTACAGTATTTTCACCATTAAGAAATAAAACTATTATTGCTTTTGTTTCTACAGGTGATAGAGAGAACGTTGAGAAAATCACGTTTATTGTCATCAATTTTTGTATTCCTGCAGGTGCTTTCATGATTATAGCTACGTGCACTGCTATAATATCAATAAAGTTACGCGTTACAGCACACTGGAGAATAAATATTGTCACTAATTCACAAAGTGACAAAGCGTCTACACGTCAGCTGAAGACATCAAAAATGGTTGTAATGATATCCATATTGTTTATTGTCTGTTTTATTCCTGTTATCACTATTATGCTTGGTATTGGATGTATTTCTGAACTGTCAGTTAACGGGAAATACATGTATATATCGATAATAATTGCAGGGATAGGATACACAATGGAGTGTATTAATTCATCAATGAATATATTTATTTACTATCGCATGAGCAGTAAATTTAGAGAACAATTTAAATTGACATTTTTCATCGGATGCTGACTCTCAGTGATTGATGGATCAAAGACAAGACTAGATGCATTAATAATTCATCTGTGAAACACGGAAAAAAGACACCAAAAAGTGTAGTTTCTATAATTTGGTGTTCTCTGTTACAATCAGTTATTATCAATGTTCCCTGTGCAATATGTTATTTCAACAATAGTGTCGCACATGAACGAGAAGTTAGATCGTTGGTCTCACAACCGTGATAACCAGGGTTGAACCACAGCGAATAACACGTAAACATTCCTTCATACACAATTGTAGCCATCCGCCCATGTTTCCCTGTAGTACCATTACGTTCTAGACGGTCCGACTGTACAATTGCCTGAAGCGGTATTCAAATACGTCACCTTGGACGTCGCAGAAGTGCTCTGCACCACTCTGCCACAGAACCAGATCCGCTGATATGTAACCTTCTTTAAACACGTTTCTGATCTAGAAACAGAAACAGTCCACAATACTACACTAGGCACGTCATTTAGAGAGGCGCATATGTCACCAATCAGTATAAAAATCAAAATAGGCTATCGTAGTGAGGCGCAGTAGGATTGTAGTGCTTCGTATTGCTGTCGATATGTCAAAAAAGGTCTGCGAACAGCGGATACTTACATGTTAGTTGTCTTGTCCTCTCTATAGTTCGCAGTGGTTGCTTTCACAGTATGATCTGGTTTTTTTAATGATAAATTATATTGCTAGTTAATATAAGTGGTTGCCAGATGTTTTTCTGAAACTACCTTTCAGATACCATTTCTTTTGGCATGCAACTTGGGCATCACAATAACGCTATATATGTTGATCACAGAAAATGCAGATGAAATGACTGAACCTTTCGAAACAAGATCTGGAGTAAGAAAATAATTCGTGCATTCACTGCTACATTTCAACATATACATGGACATAATAATACAAGAAGCTCATATAAACAAAGAGAAAACATTGCAAATAAACGTAATGAGGAACTTAATAATGTAATCAAAGAGCAACTATTTGCTGCATTCATATCGCATATAAGTATATTATGTACATCTATTTCCAAGTGCTCGTTTTGCTGATATAACTCTTTTTCAATTTTATATTTAAATTTGGAATGCAGAAAACACAGCTTATCACTAACTTCTGCACCATGATAAGCTCTTACATCGCGGACTACTGTATAGACTTTGTTACTAACATAGACGTAATTAACCTGGTTCTTGATTATACTATCATATGTACTCAATATTATTTTGTGAATATTATTCTGGGGAAGATGGTGTCTGCTATAAAGAGGTTGGAAATTTCACAGATATCTTCTAATATTTTGCCATTCGATTCATTTTTTATAGCATAATAACAATACCTATTCCATAGTTGTTGTTTTTTCTAGCTTTTCATTGCCATCACTCATTGCAATAATAATTGCATGATGTGATATATTGTTGATTATGCTTAGACGTATCTCAGAATAGGCATCCTTTGTACCATCAAGTGCATCGTTCGTGTTTGCATAACATTGAACTTACTGAAATTAATCTCTCGTTGACTGGTTCCCAACTGAAACGGGAATATTCTGCCTTTGGATGTAGATAAACACTACAACTAAAATAATATTAGATTGTTTATTACGCTATAGATATATGTGTCAAATAAATATAGATACACACTATTAATGAAGTCCGATATTTTATGTGATAGTACACGAGGGCTGTGATGCTTATTCCTAATCAAAAATCAATAATCAAGAACATATGACTACGTGGATAGTAGAAGCAGATAGTAGTGTATGTGCTCCAGGATTGCCGTCAGCTTGAAGGAAGTAAGGAAGTGATGTCGCCCTACCTAAATAATAAGAAGGAAACATTGCATAGCCATGAAAACAAGTCATTTCATTTATGCAAAAGACCAATTTGATTGTACGGACGAACGGCAAGGAAGAAATCAGCTAATCCTTCATGAACTCAATATCAAATATAATTTGTTAACTTTTGCTGTGATACAGAGTAAGTGCTATCAGTAGCATTCTGCATTTGTGTGTGTCTGTAAATATGTGTTCGAGAAATATGAATATCCAAATATATATGAGAAGAGTATAACTTTCTGCAGTGTGCTATACTTGGAGAAGAGGAGATGAAAGCTTGTTATGTAACGATGAACTTATGTGGTACATGCACACGATGAAAAACTTACACTTAAAGTACAATTTTACTAGGGTTTTACTGTTGCATGGTTGTTGATATGGTTGATAAGTCAGGACACATAAAAGTCCCACGAAGATATATATGTGTTTGTGTGTATGTGTGTGTGTGCGCGCGCGTGCGTGCGTAGTGTGTATGTTCGTACATCACAATGATAATGACCATTTGTTATATTCAATTTTGAAAATTTAGTTAGAATTAAATCCATGTTTAATAGTTCTTAGAAGTGTAATGAGCAAATATTCGAGCTGCAAATGTCCTTGGGCAAGTTCGAGCATGGAATGACCATTGTAAAACAATTGTGTTCTATCCGTGACTGTCTAATTAGTTTCCGTGGTTGAAATCCTGCATTTCTCTTCTTTTCACAAGATAGTGTACATCTTTTGACTGTAGAACGCCAAGTAGGTATATTTTGTGCAATCTCTTCCCATGTATCTTGGTGTATTTCAAAGTGTTTTCAATGAGTTCTTATCAATTGTTTATTTGTTAATCATGTGAACTTCCTGAATATGTATATGAAATAATGATGTCTATTATCTACTTAACTCTCTACTCATTATCTCCTCTCTCTCTCTATCTATGTATATATATATATATATATATATATATATATATATATATATATATATATATATATATATATAAAACTGCAAGCACATAGCATGTTACCAATAATCGTTCTTTATCTTTCAATGTATTGAGATATTCCTAGAATATCTATCATACCTTACGTATGTCCTGTGTATTTGTTTCTAATACTTCTTTCACTTAATTCATGATCAACATCGTTTCAGCAATGTCTACAGTTTCAGATCTTTGTGATGTGTTTCTTTTTCGCGTTTTTCTAGTAGCCGTCATGAGATAAATTACTTCTTCTTGGCTCACACGTTTCACTGGGTGTAGAAATTCCATATTAAACACCTCCTGCAACATTGATTGTTACACTTGATGTATTCTAATCTAGGTACATACAGACCCAGAAGAAATATAGTCACAAACGGAGCAGTTCTTGAATATGAAGTTTGTGCATGTTTTCCAAATATAGAAGAAACCGTCGTCGCATCGATAGAACTAGAAGATTAGTACAATAGATTCAGTTACACACATCTGTTCGATATGTTATGGAAGCACACTATCCATCCCTGGATCTTACGATAGATAGCACATGTGTAATCTTTAGAAAAAAACTGATTAGAGGTACGGATCCTAGAAGTCTGAGATCACAACAATAGTACCTAAAATCTATCGTACTTACGTATTACACAGGTTAATATAATCGATTCAATCAGGCACAACAGACTATATCTAAAACTAGTGGGAAATGATGTGTATTTTCATTTGTATGCTTTCTTGTGTGCACATCATTTCCCACTAGTTTTAGATATAGTCTGTCGTGTCTGATTGAAGCGATTATATTAACCTATGTTATACGTAAGTACGATTGTTGTTACGTTTCACGCAGTTACCTTGTATTGATTGTCGTACATAAAATCCATAAGGACCTCCCCTTTCTACGGTGTTGTTTAACGTCGCATTACTTTCGATAATAATGACCCCTCATATAGAATTCTGAATCATATATGTGATGTGTTTGTCGAATAAGCGACGTCTATCAAGGGTTATATCAAGATAGTGAAGCCCATGTTCTTTTTCAATGAATGAGCCTATGCAAGTGATAGCTAACAGTGTGATATTGACCACATAGTAATTCAAAGTGAACTGTTTATACCTTAAACAGTTGCAAATCTCAAGCCATTGCAGAGTTCTAACATACGCTGATGGTGTCCTACTATACAACATGTGCAGGAAAATAACATATAGCGCTAACAATGTACAGAGTGGACAAGATCAATTGTCGATATGGTGCAGAACATATACCACAATGATGAATTCCTCGAAAGCGAAGTTCGTCTGATTCACCTTAAATAATAATCTGGTCAATAACACACTGTCGGCTGTCACTTTCATGGGCTCATTCATTGGAAAAAAAAACACATGACCTTAACAATCTTGGGATAATCTTTGATACAAGTCTCTCATTCAACAAACAAATCACAAATTTGATTCACAAGGCTAAAAGAGAGATCAGTGTTATCGAAAGTATGGCGAACTTCGACATGCAACAATGGGTACTGTCAGAGCCGTCTTTACATCATTTTGGGCCCCTGGGCAAAGTAATAGTGTTGGGCCCCTGGGCAAAGAAAGAGTGCTGCCACCCCCACCCCCACCCCCCGCAGGAATAAAAAAATAAATGGTTGATAATATTAAAAATAATGTATTATTTATTTTATTGTCACTATACTAATTTCAACAAAATTGTATTTCACTCAAGAAAGAAAACAGATTTCCAATTTGTGAATACGCATCTGCACGTCTTGTTAGTTAAACGATTAAAGTGTCCAGAATAGGGAGGAAAGTTTCTACCTTGAACTTTTCGGACTTATTTTGAAGTAGCTCTTCTCCTGGCCTATCATACCAACTCAAACGCACACTTCGGGTTCGTTCCCGTTTTTTTCCATCACTGTAATCGGCATCTGGACACATACTCATGGCTTTGAATTCATATTGAGTGAATTTGTCTCTAGTTTCCTGATGATAGCTTTTCAGCGACTCTAGAAGATTTGTGACAACTAGGATGTTCAAATCCTTTGATTGTAAAACTGTGCTTGCTGTATTCATCCTTTCTAGAATGCCCTTCCAAAGAATTGTAATAAAAATTGTTTCAAGGTGTTCCATTTTTGTGCTCAATCCTTCCGCCTCACGCCTTGTTGTCACTTGCTGTTCATTGTCCAAAGAGATTATTCTATGGAGAGTTGTGCGAAGGTTAACGTTCAAGTGGAGGGCAGAAAAAGCGCTTCAATGATCACCTAAAGAGCTCTCTCAAGAACTACAGCATCAATCATAGCTTCTGGGAGACTACAGCACTTGATCACTCAGCCTGGCACACCCAGATCACTGCTGGCATCACGAAATTTGAAAAAGAAAGAACACTGCGGGCAATTCACAAGTGCAAGAAGCGGAAGGACAAATCCGTAAATTCTCCTACCCCGAACCTTCAGCACTCCTGCATGCACTGCAATAGAACTTTCCGTGCACGAATCGGACTCATCGGGCATCTACGAACTCACAAACCAAATTAGTTAATTACCAATTGTAATTATTATATATAAATTTGTTGTTTTTTTCATCGCATTTAATGTTTTTTTCATGCCATGCTCACCTTCGCTTGCGAAGGAGGAACAACATCATCATCATCATTGTCACCTGATATAGAATCCAGTGCATGTTTTATTTTGTCGAAACCCCCACACAAAGCATGAACAGCATCAAAATGTCCTGTCGAACGTGTGTCAGACAGACGCTTTGGCACAACATTTAATGAAGGACTCCAGGCACGGCTTATAGAGGGCCATCGTCGCGTGCCCCATGCTTATGATTCCAATTTACAAATGGGCAGAGTTACTTCACTACAATACCCGTAGAACAGCTAGGGAGAAACAGTAGGAAAGAATTTTTGCTAACCGGCCAAGACATGTACATACAGGGAAAACAGGTTTTATTTACCCATCAGCCACAAGCATTGCTATTCTGGGCCCAAAATTTCCTTAACTTGCGATAAAGCTTTTCTTTGAAGGAAAAATAATTATAGTGATTAAACCTCAATATACAGAATGTGGTAAATGACATTCCTGAACATTGGCCCAGGTTCAAGGTTGGAAGTGATTGATAAACTTAAAGGGCCCGTTCGCATATAAACACAAAATTATGAGATTTTTATAAAATAATACTACATTTTATACTGGTTTTCCGAAACCCTACAGCATATTCGCATGGTGCGCCTATGCTCGTGGTTTCCCGGGCAAATGATTACGGGCCTATGCGTTAAGACGGCATTGGGTACTGTTTCTTCTTCTACAAGTGATGGTGATATCTTTCATAGATTACGACCTTGGATTACTAACACTTTCACTGTCAGCAAGTCGATAGATTGGTAGAAGTCTGAAATAGGAGATGCTAGATGTGCTGGGGTGTACTAGAGATACCCCATCTCTGTTATTATATTTTTGCTTGATCTCTCCAGTATTAGAGTGCATCATCATATAGCGCCGGCTACGTCGTACCGTAAAGTAACAGAATACATTTATCAAACATTAAACCATCGTTTAGATGAGTTAAAGGGAAAACGAACCAAGTCCTGCTGTAGATCAACGATGACAGAGGCTGAAGACACACAGCAAAGTGTATTTGAATAAGAGGAAATAGAAATGGACAGTGAATTGGTGAAGGTATACAGTGGAAAAAAATCCTGTATAACGTAAAATAACTGGATAAATCATGTCGTTAATGGACTGGTGTCCGGTCACCGGTTACAGTGCATGAGCTCGCCCAGCTACACTTGAAACCACAGACATACACAGACGTTTCAGTCAACAGAAATACAAATAAAAGCGGTTGAGGTTATATTGCCTACAGAAACGGCGTGAAGTTGGTTTAGAAATCATATGTATCACTGAATATACATGTATCATATGAATCACTGTCACTTCAAGCACGAAGATGGAGATAGAGTGAGTTATAGCAGCACTAAATCGGTTGATAACTGATACACCAACACAAAACAGACGTCGACATCAGGCAGAGGACAACTATGGCCCTTGCGACAGGTTTCTTTGTTGTTCCACCCTCCCACGCCGTGCCCGTAAGTAGTTCAAGCACAATGTCAGCTTGTCGGAAACAATATGGTAACTGTTATCGAAGGTTACGACTACGGGATTGCATAGATGACGTGTCATGAAGCTTCTATAAGAAGATAACCTCAATATAAAATCATGTCATCTACTAGGGTTTTATGTTGCATGATTATTTTGTCTAGTGAGCCATTGTTGCGACCCACAGACGCAACCGCATGCGTACTATCATACCGCATGATCAAAGGTTTGCGTAAGGTATACGTATCGGCTATGTTATATGAGAGGTTATGTTTAGGCATTATAATATATATATATGTATGATCTATTCCGAAATGCATTCGGATATAAGTCGAACAAACTGCGATATTCGTTACTACAAAAAATGTACAACTCAGATTCTTGTTTCTGGATCTAGTGACAACTAAGTTCGCTATTCTGCTCACCACCATGTCCTATGTGTGATCATAATCACAGACAATGACATGACACAATGCAACAATCGATATGTCTCTCAGTCATTCCCGAACCTTCTCAGAGAAACAACTCTAATACAGCATTTTTAAGAAATGATAAGCAACTGTGAGAAGTTTGGGAAAAAAACACAAAGGAACACTAACTTTTAATGTGGGAAATGTAATTTGAATTAAATCATGAAATATATAATATAATGAAAGTGTACACAATTGTTCATAACGGTAAATAGTGTCATAGTTAATCATATGAAATTGTATAGGTCAATAATATAAATTACAACTAAGTATAACATGTAATATTTATTGTTTTGATTATGTAGTCTCAGAACAGAATAATAAATAAATTATTTTCTATAAAATTATATAAACCAATGTATCATTTGATATTATCTAAAATTATACTCTCTTGGTGTATTATCTGTGCAATAACATCTAATATTATCTTACATCTAGTAGCACAAAAAGAAATATGTATAAGTCATTGATCGTTGCTTAGACATATAACACGTATAACATGTGAAGTAATGTGTCAGCAATCCGATGTTTTCAAGCTGACATGTGTGACTTATTGCAGATCATAACGGTTAATTTGCATTTTAGCTAAACGCGGATTTTCTCAATATTCGTTGTTCACATCGCTTAAAAAGAATGCTATATTTAGTATAATCATATATATATATATATATATATATATATATATATATATATATATATATATATATATATATATATATATATATATATATATATATATATATATATATATATATATATATATATATATATATATTCAAATTAACATTTGCATTTCAGTGTTTGGTAATGGTGTATGAGTCTTCGTTTTAAAACTATGAACGTAACCAGAAATGAAATGTATACTTTCAAACTTCCTGGTCAAATACATTGCTCACAAGGTTTTGTGTCTCGCAATAATGCTAAAAAAGGGGATTCGCGTAGTGCAGTGGTTAGCACACTGGCTTCGCATATGAGTGGTCCTAGCTTCATTCCCCAGTGGAGGCTGAAACGTTATTCAGACTGCAACGTATCTCGGGACGACCCAACCTTAATTAGGTAGCGGGTTAGTCCACGAATTAAAGACAGCTAGGTAGAGAAGATGGCTACGGTCCTTATACAGCAGAGTGACTGAAATTTTAAATCGTTAACATCTGACAACCCTAAGGCATTCATAAATGATATGGGTTAACTTTATAATGTTAAAGAATAAAAGAGATATCAATTTATTAGTTTTATATAAAGAGCTGAATGTCACAGTGCATTATTTACAAAAACATTCTCCACATTCGTCGTGCCGATCTTACACAGTATGAATTAGTTTGGTTCATGTGACTAAGCATTTGTTGCTCTTCATATACGTTGTGCAGCCTGCCAAAGGAAAGTGCATGCTAGGTCGGGTGTATCTAGAAATATATCGATGTATACAATCAGTCAGCAAACTGTCTTAGAGAAGTATATTTTTTTGTGACAGTTGGTTCAATACGGGAATTAACTATTATTTTAGTAGCACCGACTCCTTTCTGTAATCAAGCTAATTCCGTGCATCTAAAATTCTTTGATATATGCATGTCACACGAGTGCCCAATTTAGTTCCGAAATCAATCAGTCATAGCAATGATGTTTCACTAATTGATGTGTCTCCGTAGTAGCAGATGATGCTACTCAACTTCTGAATGTATTTCATATCTATAAAGGAAATCATTCACAATATACAATCTCGGAGAAATACTGTTACTTTATTGTTAGTGTCACTGCATGCATATGCACCATAGTATACTGACTTAAAACATGAAACTAAGTCACGACGTCTTCTACCACATTATAATTGCGGATTATCCTGTATTTGATATTTTCTCGCTGCAGATTATTGTACATATAGATGTAACATTATCGACTATTACTGGATCATTGTTGATGTCTTCTCTTCCATTGCCACACTTTGTAAATTATATGTCGAACACAACGGCAACGATGTGGAAATGTGGCATCCTGATCTTGAGAATGTAATTGCTTTATAATTATGTTAAGCTGAAGAATGTCGTTACATTCCCGAAATTAACAAGTATCACATGGAGCTTTTATTTTTGTAGACAGTGCAGTAGTAAATACGTATTTTAAATTGCGGTCATGTAACCTGAGTGATAACATCACGTGATGTGTGCTGCATATACACTGGTTAACCTTTACACTTTTCTAGATAAGTCATGCGCGATGCTCAAAGAAAAATTCATTCATCTTAGCCCGATCTGTATTTTTCAGTGATCACATTGAGCAAACTTTGTCTCGACAGAAAAGGCAAAGAAGGAACATCAATAATTAGTAATGATTTATGTGATTATGGCACAGAAACTTATATTAGAAATAACTTGGATTGACCAGAAACCACAAGAATTGAGTTGTCTTCTTACTCTACATCGTTGATGATAACATTAAAACTCGTATCTTGTGTAAATCACATACTATATATTGCACCTCACCAATTTCCACCCCCTCCCCCACAACCACTCTTCTAATTTACAATAAAACTGATTTAAAATTATATATTTACTTTTGCCTATTACGGTATGCTTAAATTAGCTTTTACTAGTTAGTCGTCGGATTATCATCACTGCAAACTGGACACATCCATAGTTGCTCCGATCTCTTCTTGAGTGTATCCGCCATCACACTTCTGCTGACAGTACCGGTCCTATGCTGGTTGACCATCATTCTTCTGCGCCCTCCAAAATGTTCACCTCTAGCAAAACCGCATTTCAATCCCTGATCTTTAATCCTAGCCATTGAATAGGAATCATCATCCACATTCGTCTCACTCTCGCGTGTTATATCTCTTAAGGAGTTCAAAACGTCAGCGCGATCCATTGCCCCATCGCCCTGTGCCACAATCGCACACGATGCCAGTTGATCCGATCTTTAATTGCCTCGAACGCCCACATGTTCCGGCACGAAAATAAATGTACCCACTTTCAAGCTCGCATTTCTCAAGGCCTCAATCCACTGTTCGCGAACGAGACCCACTTGTACCTTCTTAATCATACTCATAGAGTCACTCAAGTAGCAGACCTGCGTTACCTTCTGTGTGCGTAGCCACTCAAATGCCTTGGTCACCGCCATAGTCTCCATGGTCATACTACTCGTAGTGACCGCAAAGGCACCACTTTCCTCCTTGATCGTTTTACCTGCGCACTGATCTGTAAAGGCCCAAGCACTGCGAACATGCCTAATTACAGATCCATCAGTGTATATAATCACATTCCCCTCTTTGGTATTCTCACTGATTAAAGCCTGTACTTCTTTCTCCACAGCTGTGGGACACCATTCTCTGCATTCCCTGCTAAGTGATTGCATTCCCTACTCTCAAACAAGTTTCGAAATCTGTGGGTAGACCTATCCATTCCGCACCTGCTGCCCCATCCTGTAATATGCACACGCTTTGTATTACATCCTCAGCAAGTCCCATCCACGACCTTCCTCTCTTGAGTCTGCTGCCTTTAACTTTCTGTATTTCGGAATGCAACAGGTGTTCCTTATCTGCATGTATTTGAAGGTACGCCCGTGCACGGCAATACTGTAATCTATGCTCAGCTGTTGGGCAGTCAAGTAGGTATCGAATAGCTCTTGTCGATGTGTCTCTTGTGCATCCCAGAATGATACGCATTGCTCCATTCTGGACTCTATCAGTCTTTCGATCTGAGTTTGGCTAAGAGTCAAAATTGCCAGTGCATATTCCACCACAGCCACAACCAAACCCTGGTACAAAAGAAATAACAATCTTTGCTCACACTGCGCAGCAGCCATAACCTTCATTGCTGCTGAGCCTTTGCCTGCCCTTATGATAATGTGGTCAGCATGTTCCCTGAAACTCAGGCTTCTGTCAAAAAACACACCCAGATATCTCATTGTGCTAGTTCTTTCTAAACTTTTCCCGGACAACGAAACTTGTGGCATTGGTGTCTTTACCATGTGATTGTTCAAGGAAAACCACATCACGAATGCCTTAGACGGATTAACCACTGCTCCCGTATCTCGACACCAATTTGTCAGTCTGTACAGCTCCTTCTGTAGTTCCACGACGCACTCTTCTCGATTTCTGCCCTTTCTATACACCAGGATATCATCAGCATATGGCATCGTTCTGCCAACACCTGTGATCTGATTGCCAACGATATGTACTGTGTATACATTGAAAAGTATATCACTTAGTATAGTACTGCTATATTTTATAGGCGATCCCTGTGGCAGGCCAGGGCTAATAAGATGTAGCTTTTACTGTTTGATATTACAGTCCTCCTAAATGACAATACATTGGTAGAGTTATTCAGAAAGAATATTTCTTGGATTAAACATGTCAGGCAGATTAAACATTTCATTCTCACAAGAATCACTCGAAGTGTGTAACTGTTTCTATAAGTGATAAAGTGATGCCAATTTATATATGGGTTGTGTACAGCCTGCTGTGTCAGATAATCAACCTATTTGGTATTGTGACAAACATTATCAACATCATCAGCTTTGTGAAACAAGGATTCGAAGATTCCATCAACATCAGTCTATTAGGTACGAGTATTTAGTTGTATAAAGAACATATGTTTCTGTGTTGTTTCACATAATAGTACATGTTTCCTCATTGTATATGAAAAAAGAAAGTTACACATCACGTAAAATGAAATACTTTTATTGTGTAGTAAAATATATTAAATAATATTATGTGCCAAGTCAATTTATACATAAGTATTCCTTAAGCGCAGAACATGGCGCGTCGCTTACGGCAAATATTGTTGCCTTTGAGCTATTTGTTGCTACTGAGTGTGGTTCGTGAATGTTGTTAAGGGATAGTGTTATACCATATTGGATGGATGTTTTCTGAATATGTTATTTACTTTCCCTTTATTTGCCAACTGTTACTCAATTCAATAGGTATAGTACTGCTATATTTTCATCCATACTAAGTACATTTCGCATTTCATTTTCTTCTTATTGTTATGGAACGTCCTGATTATTATGTTCTCTTGTTTGATTTTTTAGGAGTGTTCTTAGTTAGTTAGTTTGTTCCTTTCGTGCCGCAAGCAACACATAGGGCAGAGGTTTTGGTTCTCCATATGATGCGGTCCGCTGCTTGCAGCTTTAGTTCATGGATGGTCTTACAGTCTATTAATTCCCCTTCTTTAAGATGGGCTTTTTAAAGGGTTGTTTTAGGTCTTCCTCTTTTTCTTTTACCCTCAGGTGACCACATAAGGGCTTGTTGGTTTATTCTGTTTACATCTAGTCGTAAAACGTGACCAAGGTATTTCCATCTTCGTTTTCTTATGATGTTTGAAATATACTCTTGGTGAGTTTTGTCTCTTAGATCACTATTTGTGACGAAGTCGCTCCATTTTATGTCCATCGGTTTGCGAAGACATTTGTTTTCGAAGCTGTTTAGTTTGTTGTCTGTTGCTTTAGGTGATTTCCAGCTTTCACTACCATACGTTAGCATTGATACAATACATGAGTTAAATAGTTTTAGTTTGGTGTTTGTCCCTAGATCTTTTGATTTCCAGATATTACTTAATTTAGCAAATGTGCTAGCTGCCACTGCTATACGTGTATGCATTTATTTCATTGAGTCTCCGTCAACAAACATTCGACTTCCCAAGTAGTTAAAGCTGGAGACTTTTTCCAGTATTTGGTTATTTACTAAGATGTTATTTGTTGAACTGTTAAGTTCCATGATATTTGATTTGGACGTGTTGATCTGAAGGCCAATTTGCGCTGCGAGTGTGCATAGTTTGTTAGTTATATCTTGTGTCTGTTCGTGAGTAGAGTTTAATAATACAATGGCATCTGCAGAAACTAGGTCAGTTAAAGCGTTGTATTTGAGCCATTGTATACGCGCCTTTTCATCATGAATGGTTTTACACATGATCTAGTCGATGGCTATTCCAAATAGCATTGGTGACAATACGTAGCACTGTTTCACTCATGTGTTGACATTGAACCATTCTGAATTTCCTGTATCTGTTCTTACGCAACAGGTTGCTTCATGGTAAAGGGCTTTTATGATGTTTATATATTTTAACTGGAATCCATAGATTTTAAGGATCTCCCATAGTGCCAGACGATGTATACTGTCGAATGCCTTTTGAAAGTCTATAAAGTTAATTATAAAGGGACTTTGAAACCCAGTTGAATTTTAGGATTGTTCTACCCAGTCACTATTTATGCGTGCGTTTTCTACGACAGTTATTTCCATATGAAGTTAACTACATTTCGATTGGCGTACTTACTATCCATTTTCGAAATCAGTACTGGGGATTTTTAATACTACAAGTATTTCGTTGTGGATTTGCAGGAGGTTTTGTGATAAACGTCGTTTAGAACTGTTATCGTCAAGTCATATTTAGGGAGAGTTTTTTTTTAAGTTACCCGCACAGAAATAGCCCAGTCCTCATATTTATAGTTGAACAGAGTATACATGTTCCCTTAGGTGATCAGTTGCTAGTCAGTGAATGATCATAATCTGCATGATTAGCATAGCCTACCACACTAACAGTGACGCCAGTCTTTGATCTTTGCAGAGTATATTTCGATCTTTTAAATCTGGGCATGCTGGACTGCGAACGAATATCTCAACATTGCACTATCGCTGCTCCAATTGCACATGTACCTTTATGAAGAAACTGAGTACATATATCTGATATATCCGTATCTTTGTCCCCATTTCCACTGTTTTGTTGTGGCAATGGGTGCAACGATACGTATGCCTGTTCTAAGACAGTTATTTCCACAAGAAGTTAATAACCTCTCTAGCTGCTTACTGAGTATTCCGTTTCCGAAATTAGTTCATTGGCATTGTTAATACTACACTTATACCGCTGTAGATTTGCATGGAGTTTGCGAGTGACCTGTGTGATAAATGTTGCAAGATCGATAATATGAACTACTGCGCAAAACTTAAATCTAACAGGCAGATCCGGGAATAGGGTAATGAAGTTTTACCAGTCACATAAAACACACATAATAACACACATGTATTGATTTTTCGACCAAAAGTCTTCATCAAAACTAAAATTAAAACAAAATTAAAACATACAACAGAAAATGGACAGTAAGGATATGGACGTTCGCATTGGAATGTGCAATCTATATTACGTCCATATTATTACTGACAATTTCCTGTTGTATGTTTTAATTGTTTTTTACATTTTGTTTTGATAAAACTATTTTGTACGAAACATCTATCTATGTGTGTAATTATGTGTATCTTATGTATTTAACAAAATTTCACTACCCTGTTCCCGGACTTACCTGATAAATGTTGCTTGCTATTATTGTCGTCAAGTCATATTTAAGATGAGATTTGTTAAGTTACCATCCGATAGAAAAAAATGCAGTCTTTCTTG
>CM067322.1:40574574-40602074 GCA_034231615.1 Meghimatium bilineatum
TAGAGTGTCATGTTTGTTCATAAAATGTTGCCTTCTTTGTTATTAATAAGTTCAGTATATGGCATTAGCTCATGCCACAATGACAAACCATTCAGAAACATATATGGTTGTCTTCCTAAATCTCTTCTCCATTTGATCTTTCAGGTAGATACTATGAATGTTTCAGTTTTACTCTTCTCATCCCTTGCCCTAAACATCGTAATTGTCTGCATCCACTATTTATTATAATTCATATTTTAATCCAGTATATCTGAGATCTTCAACATTATTTGTCTTAGCTACCTATAGTATTTTCATATTTCATCTTGAGAATCACACGTCACTAGCCTGCAATTACATCTGTTTTTACTGTCCTATACAAAGAAAACATACGTGTTCTTAACGTAAGTATTTTCTCCAAGAACACGTAACACAAGAGCGTAATAATGGAAATGTCTCAATTCAAATTTTAGGAGTTCACTATATGAGAAATCCGACACCATTGATATCTGCAAACACGTGAAATCCCTCTAAAGTAGTAGTTCCCAAACTGTTTTGCACTAAAGTCCCCTTGCAGATGTTTTTGTTTTTGTTTTTGCCTGTCAAATAATGTATTTACCTAAGCATATTCATTTAATATGTGATTTTGACAGCTGACAAGTGCTACTCTCTTTGATATGTTTATTTTATTGTGGACAATTGTAAAAAGCAGAACATGTACAATTTTTTATTCATAACATTTATTTGAGAAGACACATACTGCAAGTAAAGTATGTGTATTTGGAACGAAACACATAAGAACCTATTAAAATTCGTACACAAAATTAGTACACAAATAATGCTATTAATGAGAGGGATGAACCTGATGGACTGATTGCAAGTGTTCTAAGTTTTCTTCACATTAGTAAGTATAGTCTTAAATATACAGGTCCAATGATGTGCATTCGATTTTTTGTTTATTGTATGAAGATTTGCAATCACACTAAACCCCTTTCTACGAGGTATGAATATGGAAAAACTATTACAAAGTTTCTTGTGATAGTCCACTGTGGGATAAGCAACAGGTATATCTTTCTGAAACCAGAACTGCTGATATCCCTTTCTCAACTACACCTGAAGTTTTACGTTCATGCTTATTCCGAACAGCTCTTCGTGTAATATGACATCATACTATTCAATGTCGCTCGTATGGGTTAATTATTCACTACGGTATATTCATAATAAAAACATTTTCAAACATGTCTTTAAAGTCTCTGTGAAGGGAGTTTAAAAGTTGAATGTAGACCAACATGTCATCATCCTTGGCGTGTGGCAGTGACAAGTTGGAAACTGGGAAAATAGGCATCGCCCACTGTTTTGCTTCATGAGATACATTATGGCAAAAATGTTTGCTGCGATGGACTTTGTTTTTATTAAATTCAGACTCTCATCTTGTAATTTTAAATTAAATTTAGTAAAATGTTAACTTTAGTAAACTATCTGTTCCCAAATAGTATTAGACATCTTGATGTTGATATGAGTAGTGAGATATTGTAAGACGCCGGGAAAACAAGCGTCGTCTCTATGTGAAATTGAGGTGATCGTGGTTACACGAGTGTTATGAGTACGAAGGTTTGCTGCTTATATGAAAACATGTAAAAACGTGCACATGAACGTAACATAGAACGAAACAGACAATTTTGATAATTTTATAAAATATATATATGAATATATGTATATATGAATATATGTATATATGAATATATGTATATATGAATATATGAATATATGAATATATATATATATATATATATATATATATATATATATATATATATATATATATATATATATATATATACAAACAAATATATGCAATTTTATTTGTATAATACGTAGTATGTGCACATTGTGATAGTACATTTACCGAACCAGGTAATTGAGGTCTGCTTTCGTTGACCCATCGTCACATTTGGTGCACCAAAGTTGTTTTTTTTAATTGACATACATCACTTTCATGTCGAAATCGATCCCTGGGAGTTCTAAAAGATCTATTTTATAAGCAGTGCTCTAGAGAAATGTACATTATTTTTCATCCATCATGGTTAGTAATGTAGTATCTGACGTCTTACTTTCATAGTTACTTCCATTGTTTGTTTGATTGTCCCATTTTAAAAGAGACTTATAAAGTTGGTGAATATAACTTATAATAATGCTATGTTTTCTCCCACAGATCAAGCATCTCATAACACCAAGAAGAAGTGCTTTCTTGACACTGTGTTTATTCATCATATTTTTCTGTAGTGGCGCTCCGATCTATGCTGTTAACAGATTGGGCACAGTGTTTTCACCATTTAGAAATAAAAACTCTGATTGGTCTTGTTACTACAGGTGATCGAGAGAACGTTGAGAAAATTACATTTATTGTCATCAATTTTTGTATTCCTGCAGGTGCATTCATGATTATAGCTACGTGCACTGCTATAATATCAATAAAGTTACACAGCACAGCACACTGGAGAAGAAATGCCTCTATTTCACAAAGTGACAAATCATCTATACGTCATCTGAAGACATCAAAAATGGTTGTAATGATATCCGCATTGTTTATTGTTTGCTTTATACCTGTTATCATTATTATGCTTTCTATGGGTTTTATTTCTGAAATCTCATTTACCGGAAATATAGATACATATCTATCATAATTGGTGGAATAGGATACACAATGGAGAGTATTAATTCATCAATGAATATATTTATTTACTATCGCATGAGTAGTAAATTTAGAGAACATTTTAAACTTTCATTTTTCATCGGGTGCTAACACTCAGTGATTGATGGATCAAAGGCAGGACAAGACACATTATCATTTCAACTGTGCAAGAAGGGACGAAATAAATACAAAGTGTATTAACTCTTTATTAATATCATTTAATTTCGCGTTTCCGGTGAAATATAGTAATTCAACAATAGTGATTGAACATGAAAAAGAGAGATGGTAGGTATCACAACCGTGATGTACAGGGTTCAACCACAGCGAACAAAATGTAAACATTCCCTCTTAAACAATTGTAGCCATCTACCAAGAATGCTATCCTGTAGCGCCGTTGTGTTCTAAACGGTCCGAGTGCATAATTACCTGCAGCGGGTATTTGAACACGGCGCCTTAAACGTCGCAGAAGTTCTCTGCACCACCCTGCCACAGAGCCGGATCCGCTCAAGTGAAATTTTTTCTAAAACATTTTTCTGATCCAGAACAGAACCAGTCCACAATACTACATAGGACGCGTCACTTAGAGAGGCTCATAGTTCGCCAAGCAAATAAAATATCAAACAAGCCTATTGTAGTGACGCACAGTAGAATTGTATAGTTCGCAGTGGTTGAGTTCACATTATAATCTGAAAGTCTTTTATGATACATTATATTGTTAATTAATATACATGGTTGAAAGTTAATTTTTTTTCTGAAACTACCTTTTATATACCATATCGTTGGGCATGCAACTGGTGAATCTCAATAAAATATATAAATATGTATATACATATATATTAATTAAACTATATGTAAATATATAGTATAAATATATGTTGATCATAGAAAATGCAGATGAAATGACTGAACTTTTCTGAACAAGATCTTGAGTAATACAAGGATGTGTGCTTTCACATATACATTTCAACATTTGCATGGACAAAATAATACAAGAAGCTTACATAATCAAAGAGGAAACCTTTGCGAATACAAATGATAAGGAACGTAATAATGAAATGAATGAACTACTAGTTCCCGCGATCACAGTAATATACAAATTTGAGGAAAATTAAACAAAATCACATCAATGGATTGCTATTTGCATGTAAGAAGTACATCATGAGAATTAACGTAGAAATACATAAGATATGTAACTTAGCAACTCTGAAACATTTATGGATATAACAATAAATGACACCAAAATAAAACAAATAAAATAATTTAAATATCTAGGCAACATTTTTCCGAAAATGTAATACTAGAAAGAGAAAAATAAACAAGATGCCAGAAAACAAACATTGACATACACACCTTCAGTATTACTGCTTGAAACAAAGAGCAAGATGGAAGTCAAACGGCAGAACATAGTGTTATTAGTAGTGAAATACGACTTAGAAATTATATTTCACGATTTCTCTGTGCCCTTTCTTCTTCTCCAACCGGCACGTGCTAAAAATAGGGGGGGCGGGAGGTTATAGCAAAACAATTTCATCTGCATATCTCAATTTGTTTATTATGTTTCCATTGATCTTGAGTCCTGACATTTCTTTCTATATTTTTAATATCTCTTTGTAGATATTAAATAGGTTTGGTGATAAAATGCCTTCTTGTCGTTACCCATCTTCTTATTTCTATGTATGGTTAGTAGCTGTTTTCACATATTATTGATGCAGTCTGTTTCCAGTATATATTTATAATCAGTCTGATATCTTTTTCACATATGCCTATTTATTGAAGACATTTTATTAATTTTTCATGTTGGACCTCTGGCAAAGGCTTTGCTGTAGTTTATGAAGTACATAGAGATAATTTCTTAGATTTCTATATATTTATCTTTCACTAGTCGGATACTCAGTATAGCTTCTCTGGTTGCTTTGTTTTTCCAAAAAACCAAATTTCTCTTCACCGACCTCTGTGTCTATCTTGTTTTTAATTCGTGCATGTATTATCTTGACGAGTATTTAGTTAAATGACTCATTAGACGTATAGTTCTATATTCTGTACAGTCTACAGCCCTGGACTTCGTAGGTAATGGTATGGATATTGATGATGTTAGGTCTTTATGTGACAGTATCAGACTACTAGTTCGTTATGCTCCTGTTGTCTGATCTGCAATGTTAGCACTGTGACGCCCTGGTGTTCCCCTACCTAACGCATCCCTTATTTCGATTACTATTTAAGCAGCAGATTGTATTAGTCTCGACACGGGGTTATGTTGTGAGCGATAGGGGACGAACGTTGGTAGTTTCTGAGAGAGTGGAGTTCAGATGGTTGAGTTAGTGACCAGGTACAAAAATGATGTGATGTGCTTGGGACAGGCGGTTTATAGGCTGTATGTCGAAGAAAGGGATTTGGAGATTAGTTCTTGGATGTTGTGTCTGTGTGACAAGCACTAGGGTTTATGATAATGAATGTCAGCGAGCTTATAACAGAGATCTTAGATGCTGTGTCTGTGTGACAAACACTACGATTCCATATTTATTGTAAACGATCTTTCTTATAACAGAGATATTAGATGATGTGTATGTGTGACAAATACTATTATTTTATGCTTATTTCTCATCAGTTATCATATTGATCTTAGATACTGTGTTTGTGTGACAAATACAAAGATTTATCATATTTATTATCAGCGATTGCTGTGTGTTGTTGTTCGTCCATCACAAGAGATGATGACCATTTGTTACATCCACTTTTAAAAATTCAATTTTAGTTATGTCCTTGATTATGAGTTTTGCGATTGCTGTGTAGACCAGAGACGTCAGACGCTATTATCTACGTGTCCAGCATTACAAAGACCACATTTTTACCTGTTGCTGTTATGTAACCCAGAAGTAGTCATTGTTTCCACGATAAATTATACTTGCTATTATATTAACGAATTACCAAACGCAATGGCTTGTTTCAAATTAAACATTGATTTGAACGTGTGTACATAAAGTGTTCAATATGATTATTTGAAGAACTGTGTTGACTATGTTTATGGAAGATTATCGGCCATCCTTTGAAAACCCCTTTGTTCTCCCTTAATCACCCCTCCAACACCCAAGTCCCTATAAAGACCCCTGTGGCGGAAACCTTTGTTCAGCAGTGACAACACATACGGAACTGCAGCAATTACAGTACACAAAAGAGGTTTTGAACACGAAGACATAGGCAGTCCGAAAGTGCTCAGCATCACAACTTCATTAGGGTATACCACAACCTATTGCTGTTAGTGCATACTAACGGTGATAAACTATATGCGTGAAGATACTTCTTCTAAAGAACCCAAGAACATTCATACTGTCACATTTAGTTATGTCGCCTGTTTCATATATGTCATTGAAAAGTTCTGTGATAATATCCACACCAAATTTAATGAGATTTTATACTATGTCTGCTGTTATGTTGTCTGTTATGCTGCCTTTCCACATTTCATTGATTGTATTGCATTTTCTACTTCTTCTTTCAGTATTGCTGGTCAATCATTGATGTGTATTGTTTTTTTTTGTTCCGTTTGTTGTCAAACATTTCTGTTACATATTCTGCCCATCTTGTAAGTACTTCTGTTTTATCAAATATTGGTTTTCCGTTTTAATCTTAACGCATATACTCCCAGTTATAGTATTTCTCTTATTAGTGATCAGCCTTATCTCCTTACGCATTAATTTTGTCTTCTGTTGTATGGACATCTCCTCTATTTCACTGCATTTGATTTCTATATATTTTTTTCCACTGATCTGCACATGTTACATATCTAATTTTCTATAAATATGAACATTTTGGGGTATTTTTAGCTTTCTTTCTTTCTGACATTTTCTCTAATATTTCGTCTGTCATCCATGATTGTTTGTTCTTGGCTTCTCTTATTTGTAAATTTTCTTTTCTTGTTTGAATACTTTTCCTTATACTGTTCATGTATTTATTGTCTATTTTCACTTCTGGATTTTCCCTTCTGTATTTTTCCATGCGTTATATCATTAGATGTTCATATCTATTCCTTACATCTACACGGTATTTTGTTGTATTTCTAGTTGTTTTAGTGCTGATGCGACTCTCTGTGGATCACGAACTCTTCTATGTTCTATCTGTTTACGTTTTACATGTATTTTTCACAGTACTATATTATGGTCAAAGTTGATATCTGCGCCTGGATATGTTTTAGTGTTCAGGACACTATATCTAAATCTGTTATTAATCATATTATAGTCTATTTGGTTCCTCTTTCTATCTCCAGGACTTTTCCATTTGTATAATCTTATATTTTAATGTTTAAAGAAAGAATTACATATGGCCATGTTGTTCTCCTCACATAACTGTATATTTCTTTCTTCTCTGTCATTTCTTGTCACTAGTCGAAATTGCCCTACACTGTTCTTGTTTCTGCCTTTTCCTATTTTTGCATTCATGTCTCCCATGACTATTAAAATGACTTGATTTTACTGGTTGGAGTATTTGTTGTAGATCTTCGTAGTAATGTTCTATTGCTTCTGTATTATGGGACTGTATTTCGTCCCATAATTATATTTAAAAAGTAATAGTTCTGTGAAACGGAACAATGATAGTACTTAGGTAGAACACATTCTTCTGAAGTTTCACTTGAACATAACTGACATACTATCACTAAGTGGCAAATGAATATAAAAACTAAAAAAAAGTAAACAAATTCACAAGAAAACAACTTATAATACACAAGATATTATCAATGTTTCGAACAGTCAGGTCTTTCTCAAGTATATATACAATAAACAGTGAAACAGTAAGAACAATGTTACCACCATAGAGGCATTACAAACACTATCGACAAACAAACAATACGAAGTTCAAAGTGACAATGGCGTATGTGTAAAAATGTGGTCATGAAAGCAGGTTTTCTTGATAAGGGAATGGGGTATCAGCTTAGATATAACAAATTATTACCCGATACAACGTGGACAGCAAAACAGTAAGGGGCACAGCAATACAATTTACACAAAATACATCTTCCGATTGATGTATAACAGTCTTGAGGGTACCGAACTCAATAATAAATCGATGTTCAAGAACGTATCTAGAACGAGCAACCGTGGTGCAGTGGCATAGATATCTAGAGAACCATGATGACCATACCCATTGACATGAATGACTACTGGGGTATGTTCTCTGTTTTTATGGCATGGTTTTTGCCTACAGAAGCGGTCACTCAATCGTAAGCCCGCTTCACTATATACTTCTTGTAACAACTTTACAAATGATAACGTGACATTGCAGGATTAACATGTAAAAGCCTCATTGATAGTAAACGTAACTTTAGGAAATGGAACGTAACAGATCTGAACTATATAGGGGCATGTGTATCAATGATCGTTTGCAACGAATAGTGCCACAGTGAGCAATATAGCATTAAGATTTTTGTCACCTCTATATGTCACAAAATGAAAACTATGCACAGCGGCAAAGGTTCAGAATCAGACTAGATAATGGAATAATGCTTGAACAAGTTTCGAATAACAGTAGAGTTAATGGTATGAAAAGTAAGGACAAGTTTAACTCTATCAGAGGAGGACAAAGTACCCTGAGTATTAATCAAGTTATCAAGTCGAGATAACTTAGTACACGAAGCAGTGTCGATGAAAGGACACGGTTAGGGAGCGAACGTCTATGAAAGAAATCAATCATCTCTGAAGAATTATCAAGACAGTTGTCATCATCATTACATAAGCGACGTCGTGAAGAAGCTTGGAGAAAGGAACAGATTTGTGACAACCCGGAGTATGAGAAGACTTGTAGAGCAGAAAACTATGTACATCAGTAGGTTTGTAAGACATGTATGTGTTTAGGTACGGGGAATGAATAGTGGCAATAATATCAGGAAAGTTGACAGAAGTAGTAGAGCTGTTAGATGTGAATTGAATAATCAGGGTTAACATTGTTGATGAAGTTAATGAAGAAAGACAATTCTGTCTCAAGAATGTCAATAATATATGTGCCACCATCAATGTATGTATGAAACAAAAATGTACAATGACCTTCATATGTCTCCAAAACCTGGTTATCGAGATCCCCAATGATAAGTCAGGATAGCTAGTTCCTAACTTAGTTCCTATCTTATGCTGCCCTGGTCATGCCGGGTCAGAGGAAACGAGAGAGTCGACACTGTGGCAAGCAGTGCAACGATAGGTGGTATAATGTTGAGAAGAGATAAAGCAGACTTGATTAAGACAGTCATTAATTCATCAAAAATGAAGAGGATGTTAAAGAGACTGAGCAAGTCTACAACGAGATACCTACAAAGAATATCAGAAGTGGGAGCGTCTAGACGTGAAGGAAGGAAAAGTAGTCTTTTTGGAAATAACAGACGATCCTGTAATCATCTCCTGACCGGGACCTCTACATACACTAGGATGGGTGCTAGAACGAAGAGCGCAGCACTTATTGGAGTGTCAAGTGTGATGTGATGCTATCTTCCAATCAAGAAACTTGCTGTATTCTCATTTCAGATCATACGACAAACGAGTGAAGTGACATGTTGTCATATTATAAATGTTAATCAACATGAATAAACTAATTTTAATATGGAAACGAAACATGATCAGCGTAGTCGGCTATGTTATGTGATAGGTTAGGTTTATAGGCAATACAATATGTCTATGATCTACGTGTATGTATACATGTATATATTCATGTATATACGTTATATATGTATATACGTATATGTATACGGATATGTATATACGTTACATATTTTCAGAAATAAGTTGAATACACTGCGTTACTACAAAATATTTACAATATACGAGCATTGTTTATTGTATATTCGTATATTCAGTCAAGTACTGAAAAACGCGTGTGCAATTGTTGCTAGGAGATTTGGTGCCGTAGAACGGACTGGTTCAATTCCCGTTAGTCTCAAGAATTTTTGAGATTTTATACTATGTCTGCTGTTATGTTGTCTGTTATGCTGCCTTTCCACATTTCATTGATTGTATTGCATTTTCTACTTCTTCTTTCATTATTGCTGGTCAATCATTGATGTGTATTTGTGTTTTTTTGTTCCGTTTGTTGTCAAACATTTCTGTTACATATTCTGCCCATCTTGTAAGTACTTCTGTTTTATCAAATATTAGTTTTCCGTTTTAATCTTAACGCAGACACTGCAAGTTATAGGATTTCTCTTATTAGTGATCAGCCTTATCTCCTTACGCATTAATTTTGTCTTCTGTTGTATGGACATCTCATCTATTTCACTGCTTTGATTTCTAGATATTTTTTTTTCCACTGATCTGCACATGTTACATATCTAATTTTCTATAAATGAGCATTTTGGGGTATTTTTAGCTTTCTTTCTTTCTGACATTTTCTCTAATATTTCGTCTGTCATCCATGATTGTTTGTTCTTGGCTTTTCTTATTAGTAAATTTTCTTTTAGGCAATACAATATGTCTATGATCTACGTGTATGTATACATGTATATATGCATGTCTATACGTTATATATGTATATACGTATATGTATACGGACATGTATATACGTTACATGCTTTCGGAAATAAGTTGAATACATTGCGTTACTACAAAAATATTTACAATTCAGGTTCATGTTTCTGGATTGGTTCGAATGTTGCTGTTAATGACAACTAAGTACGCTGTTCTCCTCATCCGATATCCTATGTGTGATCATGTTCACAGACAATGACATGACACAATGCAACAGAACAGACATAGTGTTACTGTTAGTCAGGCTCTCACTGACACATATTTAATGACGGATGTAGCTGTTGTCTGCTAATTCATGTCTTGATTCTAGTATGACAATATGTCACTTCATTCGTATATCACATGATCGATCCGAAATCAGGATACACAGGCACAACAATCGATGAGTGTCTTAGTCATCACGGACTTCTTAGTGATTACACCATCCATTAAACTTCTCAGAAAAAAAAACTCTGATACATCATTTTTAAGAAATTATAAGCAGCTGTGAAATTTTGGAAACCACAAAATGACACTATCTTTTAATAGAATAAATGTAACTTGAATTCACTAATGAAATATGTAGAACAATGAAAGTGTACCCAACTGTTTGCATAATGGTAAATACTGTCATAGTTAATCATACGAAGTTGTTCAATTCAACAAAATGAACTACAATTAAAAATAACAAGTAATATTTATTGTTTTGATTATGTAGTGTCAGAACTGAATCATAAATGGCGTATTTTCATTAAAATTACATAAAATATTATAGCATATGATTCTATTTACAATTATATTCTCTTGGTGTATTATCTGTCAATAACATCTAATATTATCTTACAACCAGTAGCATAAACAGAAATATCTATAAATCATTGATCATTGCTTTAACATAAAACACTTATAACATGTGATATAAAAGTGTCAGCAATGCGGAGTTTTCAAACTGACCTGCATGACTTATTGAAAATCATAACGGTTAATTTACATATTAAATAAAAGCGTATTGTCACAATACTCTTTGTTCACATTGCTTAAAAGGAATAGAATAGTTATTATAATCATATATATATATATATATATATATATATATATATATATATATATATATATATATATATATATATATATATATATATATATATATATATGCATATTAACATATATATTTCCGTTATTGGTAAAGGTGTATGCATCATCTTTTTAAAACGATGCACATAATCGTGAATGATGAAATGTATGCTTACTAACTTCCTGATCAAATACACTGCTCACAAGGTTTCGTGTTTGGCCATAATGCTAAATATGGATCCGCGTATCGGAGTGGTCAGATCACTGGTTTTGCATATGAGTGGTCATGGGTTCATTCTACAGTTACGACGGTTCCCGGGTAGACCCAGCCTTAATTAGATACCAGATTAGACCGCGCAGTAAAGACTGTGTGGGAGAGTAAATGGCCACAGCCCTCACATAGCAGAGCCACTGAAATCTGAGATCTTTAATAGCTCACACCCGTTACACATTAATAAATCATATATGCTAACTTTGTAATGTTAAAGCATTAAAGACATATAAATGTATTAGTATTCTAAAAAAAATACATCAGAATTTCACAATGCATTTTTACAAAATCAGTTTCCACAATAGTCCTGCGTGCCGATCTTATACAGTATAACTTATTTTGGTTCATATTACTAAGCATTTGTCTCTGCATATACTTCGATACCCTAACCAAAGGAAAGTACGTGATAAGTCGGGCGTATCTAGATATATGACGATGTATAAGATGGACCAGCAAACTATCTTAGAAGTAATTATTTTCTTGTGGCATTCGGTTCAATACTTGAATTACCGTTTATTTTAGTAGCACCGGCCCCTATCTGTAGTCCAGAAAACTTCGTGCATCTGTAATTCATTGATGTGGCCTGTCATTTCAGGGCCACTAAATTCATTCGAATTTAGCTCTGAAATCGTTCAGTAATATAGTCGATATTTGACTAATTTATGTGTCTCCGTAGTAGCAGATGCTGCTACTCAATTTCTGAATCCATTTCATATCTATAAAAGAAGCCATACACTATATAAAGCAGGGGGGAAATGCAGCTATTTATTATTAGTGTCAATGCACGCATATGCACGATCGTATACTGACTGAAACATGAGAGTGAGTCACGACGTCTTCGGGCACATTCTAGGCGCTGATTATCCCTTTTCGTATTTTTTGACTGCGGATTATTGCATATTATTACATAGAGCTGTATAATTATCGACTATTACTTGATTATTTCCACACCAAAAATCATTGTCGAGTATCGGTTTCATCGCATGTTTTAAAGGAGATGCATAATAATGTATTCAATATGTGGGATAAAATTAACGAAATATGGACGGACACACATAGGCAAGATTAAAGAATGAAACGGTAGCCCAAAGCATACATGTTAATACAGACACATACATGTGTATAGTTGACTACATAAACAACATTACATTACATTATATATATATATATATATACAGGTATACTAGAAACACACACACAATTATATATCTAACTTGATCAATACATATACACACGAATGTAAATGTATCCACACAAAATATGTTTTTTTAATGTAGTGGCTAAATCAAACAAAACGGTGATTAATGTTCTTACCGTGAGGTTATAAGACGCACTTATGACAAACAAGACGATATTTGAAAGACTGACGCTACCGGTCAACAGAATAGCAACGTAACAAATCCGTTATAGAAACATCAGTGCTGCCATAATGTGAAGCGCTGTTGGAATGAATGGACACCGGGGAGTCACGATGAGTCGTGATATCGCTTAGATATTCTGCGAATCTATCCGCCAAATGTTTTCCTTTTTTAGCCAATATACCTCATACCACAACGCTTACATTTGATAGAGTATATCAAATTACGGGACAAACATGAGAAATAGTCTTGCATCTTAATTTAACTTAGGGAACTGAAGCATCCGAGTTAGAATAACCAAAGGGAAAGTCAATCAATTTCGGGGACAAGGAACAGTTCCTAATTGACCTACAGAGGTGCGCAGACTAGAATGAATAAAGAAATCACGAAGGTTACTATCTCTCCAAAACGCAACAAAGAGAAGAGAGAGAAATACAGGACTACAGATGGGATCAAATTGGAGAATAGAGAAATGTCGTAATAGGATACGTAGTGTCGACATATTTTGTGGGTAAAAAGAAATAGCCAGTGTAGGGGGGTCATATGTGTGTTTAGCAGATGATAAAAGGGCATTAGAACGGGGAATATGTAAAACGAGTGGCGTAGCGTGGGTTAATGGCGCCCGGGGCGGAATCATAATTTTCCGCCCTTGTGACATGAAAAAAAATATGTCCATGATTGTGAAAGACTGGACGAAAATAAATTTACCGCCCTCCCGATGATGCCGCCCGGGGCGGACCGCACCTCCGCCCCCACCTCGCTACGCCACTGTGTAAAACGCATTGCAAAGCTGATGATATGATATCTTCTGGAAACACGCGACGACGAAAAAAATTAAACATGTTGTAAGACTGACACTGGAAATCTGAGTCGTCTTGGCAGAGACGTCGAAGACAGAGTGTCATGTGACGTATTCCTTCCAGAACGTTGTCTTCCCAATGAACTCTCTGAACCGCTCTCTGTCTTGGGCGATGTGGCTTGCATTTTCTAGCGATGTATTCATATTATCTTTAATGTCGTCAGTCCATCGTCTTCTTGGTCTGCCCCTTCTCCTCTCCCCATGTACTCCTCCCTCCATTATTTGTCTTTCTAAACAGTTATGTCTCTTTATATGACCAAACAGGCGTAGTTTTCTTTTCGTTATTGTGTTTAGTAACAAACACTCTGGAAAATTCAGTGTGTTTATAATATCTGAGTTTCTGATTTTATCCTTCCATGATATTCTAAGTATCTTTCTGTAGCATTTCAGCTCGAAGGCGTTGATCTTCTTTGCCGCTGTTTTACTTAGAGTCCATGTTTCACAGCCGTATGTTACAACCGGAAAAATAAAAGTTCGTAACATTAGCACTTCCGTTTCTATTTTGTTGTTTTTCCATATGTTTTTCAGCCGTGTTATTTTGCAATATGCCATTGCCAATCTCTTCCTTTTTCTGCCATGCAGTATCCTGCACCGTTGATGTTTGCTCCTAAGTATTCAAATTTATCCACACATTCTATCTCTGTATTGTCTATTCTGATTTTTGGTTGTTATGTTGTTATATCTGTTGACATGATTTTTGTTTTCTGCGTGTTTAAATACAAGTTTTGTGCTTCGCTATATTTCTTTGTGTTCTTGATTAGTTGTTCCAATCCCTTTATATCGTATGAAAGAAGTACTGTGTCGTCTGCGTAGCGTAGTTCCGGGATTAGGAATCCACCTATGTTTAACGCGTGGTAGTCAGTGCTTTGTATGTCTTCTCTCACGTTCCTCATTATACTTTCAGCGTAGATGTTGAACAGGTATGGGGAGAGTGTGCACCCTTGCCTTACTCCACTCTGTACCTCAAACCACTCTGAGAGATCGTCCTCTAACTTCACTGCAGCCTTTTGATCTTGGTAAAGTTCCTCTATTAGATGAATCAGATGTCTTGGGAAACCCATGCTGTTCATTATCTCCCATAGTTGCTGGTGTTGGACGCAGTCGAACGCTTTTGATTAATCTATGAAACACATGTGCAGGTCAGTTGAAAATTCCCTACACTTTTCTATGATCAATCTCATGTTAAGAATGTGATATCTTGTTCTTCTGCCCGATCTGAAACCAGCCTGTGGCTCGTGGAAGGTTGCCATTACTTTCGGGAAGGAACAACCGTTAATCGAGCACCGTAAAGAGAACACATTCGTTCTAGTCGGCCATTTTGGCGGAAGACAGAGTAGCTGAGAAAAAGGGAAGGAATCGCGACAATTTCTTGAATGAGATGATGTGTATAGAAGGAGACTATGAGAAACAGTGGGCTTGTAATAAACAGACGTGGTAAGGGATGTAGATCCTATGGAAACACAGATGTCGAGGAAGGCAACATAGGTGGAGGAAATAAGAGATGCGAATTTAATAGCTGGATGGAAACCACTAACAACGTATATGAAATTGTTGTGGTCATCAAGAGAAATCTCAGTAACTCCAAAATCTTCAACTATGTAACGACGGAATATGTGAGGGATATGGCCTTGCAAAGTAAAAACGATAAGATGTTCGAGGTGACCAATAAATAATCAAGCATAGCTGGGTCCTATCTTAGTACCATTTGCTACGCCCTAATTTGATCAAAAACGTGTCCATTGAATTCAACAAAAATCAAGGGTAAGGACTAATTCAGGCAGTCGAAGAATAGTAGTGGTGACAATAGACGTGTGCAGATTAATGTTAAGAAAGAACTGTAAGGCCAGAAGTCAATTTTTATGAGGAATAGATGTATAGAGAGAAACAACATCAAGAAGGTATAAGTGATAGATGTGTAGAGGATCGAGAACACTGGAAGAAAAGATGGATAGAGCATGGTTAGTATCCTAAAGGTAAGATGGAAGAAATACATGAGGTCGGAAGACACTGTTTACAAAAATTAGAAATTAGTTCCGTGGGGCAAGAACAGACGGAAACAATCGCACTACCTGGGTTAGATGGTTAATGTATTTTAGGTATTATATACAAAGTAGGGGAGCCAATATTACTCTTAATAATTCGAAGTTAATAATTGAAGATCAATACGGGGAAGTTTGTTGTTGATAAGGAGTTGTATTTTGATGTATTTTGAATCACGGTCATATAACCTGAGTGATAACATCACATACTGTGTGCTACCTAGCCACTGGTTTCAGTCAGTCAGATCCTTTTTTGCCAAGTTTGGCACATAAGGAGGATGGCATAGTTCTCCATGCATGTCGGTCAGTTGCCAAGGATTGCAGGTTGTGTGCATTTATGCTTTTTGGTTTTAGTTCATTCATAAATGTTCTTCTGAGCGTTGTTTTTTGTCTTCCCTGTTTTCTTTTCCCGTCTGGTGTCCACATGAAGGCTTGTCGTGGAATAATATCTTCCTTCATTCTAAGGATGTGGCCGATGTATGTCCAGCGGCGTTTTCTGATGATGTTCGTCACATATTCTTGTTATGTCTCCTCTCTTAGTATGTTGTTTGATTTGAAGTATTTCCAATTAGTATTTGTGATTTTTCGGAAGCATATATTCTCGAAGGCAACTAACTTCTTATCCATTATTGCGGTAGATAAACTTTCACATCCATATATCAATAATGGATTCACACTTGCATTGAAAAGTCGCAGTTTGATGTTTATACTTGCGATCTTCAATCTCCAAATGTTTGAGAGTTTGTTAAAGGCGTTGGAGGCGAGAGCGATTCGAGTCGTGATTTCTGAGTTTGTATCCCCGTCTGCTCTTATCTTGCTTCCCAAATATATAACTTGAAACGTTGTCTAGTATATTATCATCTAGTTTAATTGATTCTGTCAGGACGGTAAAGTTCATGATTTTCATTTTATGTGTGTTTATTTGAAGGCCATATTGTATTGTGCAAATCATGTGAGTCTTTCTGTTTTTTCTTATAAATCTTGGTGTGTTGAACTCAGGAGAGTAATATCATCTGCGAAGGTTAGATCTTCCAGGGTCTTGTTGTTTACCCATTTAATTCCTAGCTGTTTTTGGTCTGTGCATTTTCTCATCACCCAGTCAATCGCGATGCAAAACAGTCCTGGGGACAAATCACATCCTTGTTTTGCTCCCGCTGTTACTGGGAACCAGCTGGAAAAGCCACTTTCTGTTCTTACACAAGCTTGTATCGGAATAAAAAAACTTTTATGATATTGATGTATTTCTTCGGGATGCAGTAAAGCGTAAGAATTTTCCAGAGAGATGGTATGTGAAGATTATAGAAATTATTCTGCAAATCTACAAATGTGATCATGAGATTTGATTGTATTTCTGTGGATACTTCTATTATTGTTCTTAAGCTGTAGATGTGGACTATTGTTGAGCGGTTTGGTCTGAAACCCGCTTATTCTTCTCTGAGAGCCTCATCGATAGAGTTTTGTACTCTTTGTAATAATATACTGAGAAAGACTTTACCAGGGATGGATAGTAGTGTGATGCATCGCCGTTTGTTGCAGACAGAACTCCTTTCTTTGGTAATTTAACAATTATTCCATTTTTCCATTGTTGTGGTGGTGATTCATTCTGCCATATTTGGTTGAATAGGTACAATAGATGATTTAGGAAAGTGTCGTCAGCTGCTTTTAACATTTCTCCTGAAATGTCATCTCCAATGGTTTTATGGTTTTTTCAATTTTTTTATTGCTGATTTAATCTTCTCAAATCGCCCGTGTGACGCCGCGGCCCGAAAGGGGAGAAACGAATAGCAACACTATTTACCTTCCACGCATGTCGTAAAAGGCGACTAAGGAGGGTATGGGATGGAGTTGGCTGTCTCATCCCATATAGGGTCAGTGACCCAAAGCCATGCTGAAGTCGTATGTGTCAGGCTGAAAGGCGCAGATATCACAGGAATGCTGTAAACCATGACACAACGCATTCCGTTCTCCAGACTACATCCTGTTAATCTGTAGGAGTTTGAGAACGAACGCAGAAGAAGAAGATCTCCTCAAATGTTATATTCTCACATGGTGTATTTAATAGTGACATCCTCCGTTGTGGTGGGGATGTTTGTGATTATTGGTCTGTTCAAAAGTTTGTTAAAGTGTTCAGCCCACCTTAATTTTGTTCTTCTTCTGTGATCAGTGTTTTGCCGTGTGTGTCTTTTACAGGAATGTTTGTTCTTGATGAGTTGTTACCTAATTGTTTTATGATATTGAATAGTGTTCTGCTGTCGCCTATTTCTGATGCGTTTTCCGCTACAGTTGTTAGATTTTCGACGTAGTGGTGTTCGTCCTTTTTAATGCTTGACTTTACTTCTTTTTATAGAAGGTTGTATTGTTGTTTGCTGAGTTCTTGAGTGGTAGTTTACCTACACTGGGTTACCGACACACATTTCTAGCTATGCCAATCACTACTGTCGCAATAAACGTTATTCATCTTACGTATTTTTAAGTGATCACTTTGAGTATACTTTGTGTCAACAGCAAAGTAAACGTAGGATAGTCATAATTAGCGACGCTTGTGTGATTATTGGCTAGGATCTGTCAAAGAATGTGGGTTGACCAGTGGTTGACAAGACGTGAGTTGTCTTCGTAATCCGCAGCACCGATGATGTAATTAAAGTGTAGTATTGATACATAATATACTATATTTAGGAAGACACCTCTGATTTTATAATCGAAATTATTGAAAAAAAAAAATTTTGCACTGTTGGCTGTTACAGTATGCCTAAATGAGAATTAATTTGATATACAAGAAAGAATATTGTTTGGATTAGAGATGTCAAGGAGATTAAACATTTCATTTCCACAAGAATCACTCGGCGTAGCTGTTTCTATAAGTGATGAAGTGTTGCCAATTTATATATGGGTTGTGTACAGCCTAATGTGTCAAATAATTAACATATTTGGTATTGTGACAAACATTATCAACATCATCAGCTTTGTGAAACAAGGATTCGAAGATTCCATCAACATCAGTCTATTAGGTATATAGTTGTATAAAGAACATATGTTTCTGTGTTGTTTCACATAATAGTACATGTTTATAACAGTTTAAAGTTAATTTTCACGTAAAATGAATTATTTTTAATGCGTAGGAAAATATATGAACTAATAATATATGTGAAGTATATTTATAGATATGTATTTCTTCAGGGTAGAATGCGCCGCGGAGTATACGACAAATATCGTTGCACTTGAGACACTTGCTGTTACTGTGTTATTTCATGCATGTTATAATGCCTTATAGCATACCTTGGTTGGTTGGTTGCTGATCCAGCGGTCCATGGTATCATGCCATTTGACCTAATGCCAATAAATGGCATTATATTGCTGGAAGGTATGTGAATTTTCAGCCCACCCTGGGACAGATCCAGAGAATAACTATCACACCTCCAGGAAGGTAGGTTTCAACCTATGCACTGTTCATAGCCACTGTAGCCAAGATAAGGTTCACTGTGCTTATTCCCCACCACCAATTGACTACTGGTTATGCCGAGCTTCTGTATTGCTCTAGGCATGCAACCACATGTTCAAGTTAAAAGGATTGTCACATCCTGAGTCACTGTACCTCTATGATGGGTCTAAGCCATAGGGAAAAACATATATATATATATATTTGTTTGTCCCACGTGTTTCACATGTATTGCCCGTGGCCTCATCGGTTGTCATCACAGCGATTAATTCTTTTATATTTGTAAATATATTATTTTCTATCACATTGTCTTAGACATATTTTAAGTTAATATAACCTTAGAATCTGGCAGTAACCTTAGAGTAACCTTACAACTGACAGAAGACAATGATACAAAAATATGCAATTTCTTTTGAGGAAGCTGCCTGTATAGGCATTTCGTTATCATTGTAGCACAATACCTGTGTTCAAAACATATACGTTAATTTTTTTCAGGTTTAACTATTTCTGATCTGGGAAGCCTTATAACAATGATGTGGAGTTGCATCTGTATTACTCCTGCATTTAGTAATTCTGATTTGCCATTTGATCCTTATGCAGTCGCCTATGTTACTTCGGGAATGATGCATTTTTCTTTCACCCGCGTCAGCAGTTGTATAACTGCAATGATAACCCTTGAGAGATGTCTGTGTATAACTGCTCCTTTTAAGGTAAGCATTCAATAAATTATCAGTTTTTATGTGTTGTGTTTACATCTCTATTTTGTAACAAAGAACATTTACATTAAAGTTTGCATTTATAATAAATAGTTTGCACTGTGTTATTACATGATTTAACAACATTCATGGACATTTGTGATGCTATTATAATGATGGATATATAATGAAAAATTATGGGTACACTATTGTTGTCTTTCACCCTCATACAATGTCTTGCGAAGATAAAGAATATCCAAAGTACGTATATGGGGATATACAGTAAACATAAGAAAAACTATATACGCCATTGTGGACGCTTGCGATCAACGATTGTATGGAGTGGTTTACTACAATCTTGAGCAATAATGATAGAAGTGTAATTGTAATATTTCATTAAAATAGTTCACAGCAATATTTTATTAAGTGGGCATAACCACGTTTAATTTTGTTGACAAGTGATTGTTCTTGTATTGCGAAGAGACGTTTATAGATTATTTTTGTTTTGGTTCAATGATGATTGCTTATATCCCTTAAGATATTGAATGAACTCTTGATAGAAAGCTTGTAAAATACTCATTAAATAGTGAGGTGTATGTGTTTCACATGATACATAATGTGATATCATTAGTCCAATGTAATAATCTGCTAGCGTGTATTATTGTGGGTTTTGTATTATTTCTACTGAGAAGTGTATTCTCTGAACATGAACCGGTTTGTTTGTAAATTGTATGATTCAAACTATTTTTTATATTATTTTCAAACTAGATTCTAACTATTTTGATTGTGTCATGTAAAGAAACCTCTCTCTCTTTTCTTATCCTGTATTAGTATTTTTATATTGCGTGTACTCTATGTTGAAGATACATTATGTGATACATAAAACAATTTTATGTGTACAACAATCGTGATATGTCGAATGTGTTTATAACCAGTCTTCTACCTTCCAAAAAATGTTGTTTTGTTAATGTATCGTTTTAATCGGTCCTTGATTTCTGTTGTTCTACTTTTCCAAGTTTGTCTGTTGACGTTTGTATATGTACATTTATAATGGTTGCGGTATAACTTGCTTGTATCTATGCCTGGATCAGTTTTAAAGGAAAATCTTAATCATTTCTTCATTTACATATGGCCATTATTTTATGACTTTTGTACGCTTACATTCGAACCATTATATATGTCCTATTCCATATGGTTCTAAGTATTTAATGGTGTTTTGCATAGATTATGTGTTTGAGGGGAAAAAGGCAATGCCATTCGCGTCAATATCGTTATTTTGTCTAATTATTTCTTACACATGCTCCAATACCAAGAGGTACAGCGGGGACGACACAGATTAACTCCTTACGGATTTGGATAAGCAAATAGTGATACGTTAGAGAATGATATGATTTTTCCCACCTGGAAGAAAAAAGTCAGTAAGAGGGACTGCACTAAGTAAAGAGGAATATCACTCTTGAACCAGAAAGGGAAAATATTTAGCAAAATACTAAGGAAGAGGGTGAAGAGACATATAAAAAAGCACAGCTCAACAACACGAAAATTGGTTTTCGAAAACAATAAAGTTGTACATATGCAATCCATAAAAGAAATACACAATAGAATTAGTAAAGCATACCAAGTCTTAGAACAAAAGACACCAATCTACAGAAACAAAAATGTACATTTAAACATTTAAAATGTATATTTAAAATGTACAATGACACGATTAAAAACTATTATTATGCCAACGCTATGCTACCAAAGCAAAAAATGGACAACGACAGCACAAGGCAGACGTAAACTAGTGACAGCTGAAATTCGTACGCAGAATCATAGGAATATCGCTAAGAGACAATGATATATGAGGACATTAGACAAGGAACCGGTACCTCTTCAATCTTGGAGTATATTAAGAGCTAACAGATCAAATGGTTTGCACACACCAGCAGACTACTACCAGGCAGTTTATCAAATCTAGCTATTCTACACAGATACAGTGAAGGTAGACCAAGAAGCCGAACCCGAAAACAATGGACCACCGAAATAAAAGAGGCGAAAAATTTCATAATATACGCAGCAAACACGAGGGACATCTCCAGAGAGCACCTCTAACCCCTGACGCTGAAAGGCAATGAAGGGTTTAGCGAATAGATATATATTAGCGATTAGAGATTGATGTATTTCTAAAGTACTATGTGGGTTTTTTGTACAGAAGTTAGATCCAGTTTGAGAACTAGTCAGCACTATTACTTATATGTACTTTCCATGAAGAAAGCTGTGAGAAATTTTTTTTTTTAGTTTATTAAATATCCCTTATGAAAAATGTGTGTTTGATGATTTTTCTTTTCTGTAAGCCGCATTACTGGTCTGTGTGGACCAACTTGTGTACCAAAGCTTACATATTTAAGGTTGGAGCTTTCGTTAATATTTTGTATTCTGTGTTTAACAGTGAGATGCGTTTGTAACTTGTATGAGGTTTTTCCCTTGTTTCTATGTATGTCTGTTTTACAGTCTTTGAAAGTTTACGTTGTTAAAGGCACTTGAAATATTCACATAGATTGGAGCCAGGATGTGAAGAAATACAAGAGGTCTGATCCAGTTTATTTCTGGGACTTGTTTTTCTGAAATATTCAGAGTTCATTAAGCAAGGGCTGTAATCCTGTAGAACCTGGGACGTATATTGTTCTCAATGCATCGTAGAATAGCTTGCAATCCCTCTTGTCTGCAAATTATAGAATCCCTTGGTTTTTTGCTGCAACCACCTATCATGTATCTCTTTTAGTTTCTGTTGACATGTGTTGCGAGCTCTGATTTATATTGTTTTTTTTTAAGGTGAAGATATCTGAAGGCACTGTTCTTTTCCTCAAGCAGAGCGGTAATTTCTATGTCATTGTCATCGAACCAGTCTTGGTTTCTGTGCATCTTCAGACCTAAATGTCCCTAAACGGTATCATTAAGGAAGTTTAACAACGATGACCATCCATCCTCAACAATAACATCTTCCAGGTTCAAGTCTCTTAGTTTAGTGTCCATGTCCTGGGAGACACTCGTTGCTGTGCTGGGGTATTATACTTTTCGAGTATCCAACCGTTTCTTTACTGTATATCCTTTTGAACGTATCTGTCACATGATGTGAGAGTTGAATTTGGACACTATCAGTCTGTGATCAGTCCATCATTTTGCACCACACATGGATTTAGTTATACGTACGTCTTTCATACCCCTCATCCTGGCGATGACATAATCTATCAGGTGTCACTATTGAGAGGGTGGATGTATCGACGATGTCTTCTTGCGTGTTGGTATTCGAAAGACTGAGATGGTGATAGTGAGATCATGAATGGAATACGGTCTCAAGAGGCGTAACCCAAAGTTGTTGCATTTGCCGATCCAATGCTGTCCCAGGACGCCATTCCATGCGTGATGATAATTTTCAACTCTGTCGTTGAAGTCATCCGGAATGATAAGGTTGTCTGATTTTGACGAAGATGATATCACTGCATCAAGTTCCTCATATAATTTGTCTTTTTATACATCTTGGTTTGTCAATGTCGGAGGATAGGCACTACTTAAAGTTGTAAACTTTCCAACGTGTATGTGTAGTGTCATGGGACGATCGCTAAGTCCCCGGAACGAAGTCATTCTTATGAACTAGGGCATTCTATCAGGAAACAAAATGAATGGTTTTACAATTAAAGAAATATTGGATTACAAATACCACCTTCTCAAAGCATATATAAATGATCCAAAATCAACGTCCAAAAAAAAAGAAGCACACAATTGTAAAGGGAAAATAATACAAAATAAATTACGCCATTTGAGGGACTCTTAGCTGAGTAAGAATGCAAATGAGATACAAAGATATGAAGACATAAACGTTTTGAGAAACTTCTATAAAGCAATTGAAAAGTTATATGGTTTAATCTCTTCTTGATATTTTCCACTTCTCATTGCAGATAAAACACAATTAATCGTAAATAAAGATAACATTTTGCAGCTCTTGGTAGAACACTCTTAGAACATTTTGAATAACCAATCATCAGTAAATGAAGAGGCTATCAACCATTCAATATTTGTTCAACAGTCATGGAAAAGCGAAACTATCCCACACAATTTCAGGGATGTAACATGTATACAACTCTAAAAATGTTAAGGGAATTGCCAGTCCTGTAATAGCCATAGTTAAATCACTTTACTGTACATCGCTGGAAAGATATTTGCTAGAATCATTTTGAACTGTCTTACATCTCATCTTATTGAAGGATTATTACTCGAAAACCAATTTGGGTTCAGAAAAGAACGTGGAACATCTGATAGAGTTTTTGATGAAAGACAACTTCAAGAAACAGACTTAACAAAAGCATTTGAGACAGTAAGAAGAGAGTGGGTGGCAAATGATTATGGCAAAATATAGATTCCCACAGAAATGTATCACAATGGTGCAGCAATTACATGATGGACTGCAAGCTAGAGTTCGTGATGATGGAGAGTTATCTGAAATGTTTCCTGTCTCAAATGAAGTAAAACATGAATGTCTATTAGCACCTACCCTATTTAGCATCATGATCATTGCTATGTTGAATACCTTAGGTGGTCCGGAGCAAAAACTAAAGTCATTTCACACAAAACCAAGGATCTCTTATTAGATGATGACTGTGTCCTAAATGCCAACTATGAGGTTCATCTACATATTATAAACAGATTTTCTAAAGCCTGTAACAACTTTGAACTTACTATTAACACAAAGAAAACAGAAGACACAATACAACCAACTTCTAGCACAAGCCATATCGAGCCGTGCATAAATGGCGTAGCATTGACAGTTGTGAAAAAAAATTCACGCACCTAGGTAGTACTTTATCACAATATGTCAACTTTAATGAAGAACTCTATACAAGGATCGCCAAGGCATTCATCACTTCAGCAGATTGTACGCAAATATATCATTACCATGCAGACTAAGCTGAAAGTCTACATAGTAGTGGTACTTCCAGTGCTGCTATACGCTAGTGAAACATGTAATGTTTATAGATGTCATGTGAGGAATCTCAATCACTTTCACACATCGTGTCTCAGAAAGGTTATGAACACCAGATGGCAAGACAAAATTCAAAATACCAATGTCCTTGACAGATCTGGTATCTCCAGCATTGACACAATCCTGATGCAGACATTTATTTGTTGGGCAGGTCATTTAACACTTATGCTAGACTATCGCCTGCCAAAGATACGTCTGTGTGGTGAACTCGAAAGGGTACACGATCTCAAGGTGACCAAAATATGCGCTACAATGATTTAAATAGACTTCACTGAAAGAGTTTGAAATAGACTAGGACAAATGGAAGAACTTGCACACAATAGATCTATGTGGCGCTTTGCAGTCAAAATGAACGCATCATCTTGTGAAAAGAGGAGAAATACTGCAGCTCAACAGCGAACAGTAATTAGAAAGTCACTGATAGACCAAAATCCGCCTACAGTGGTCATTCCATTCCCATACTGTCCAATGTCATTTAGAGCTGGAATATTGCTCATTAGCCATCTACGAACTATTATGCATGGTTATAATTGTAATTGAACTTTCAATAGTGTATGTAAATAATGGTCATTATCTCATGTGATGGACGAACACACACACAAACAGTCTCCGGGTAAGTCTTGGGAGCCATTGTACATGGTCGGCTCTAACTCAACATCCAACTAGTTATTCCCGTCTCTTTGAGTTTTTGCGACCACTCCAAAAACATGTAACCTCCTCCTCTTTATGGAAGCTTGCCTCCATCTTGTAATCTCATTTCACTCAGTGCAGCAATGTCGAGCTTGTATCTGACCAATCCCTTTCAAACTAGCGCTGTTCATGTTTCTGGTCTGTTTGCAGATGTTATATATTTGAGTTTGCGGACATCCCACGTCCCCCACTAACAGTGGTTTAATAATACTCTTTTGTGTGTTTCGACCGCAGTTGTTAGACATCCGCCAGACGCGTTATCCAGGCCACGTTAGCTAGGCAGTTTATTTCTAGGTCGCCTTGTCTAGCCTTTTTCCCCATGATATGGAGGTGAGAAGTTCTATTCAGAATAGGACTGCTCAGTCGACCAGAAGGCTGTCGAATCCTATTTTTGCCTTGTATTTAAAAAGAAAGCGACCCTATTACCTGATCAGCCTGTGTGCATGGTTGTGATTGCATATTGAGTATTCTAAAGTGTTTTAATTCGCCACTTTTCATCGCCAAATGGCTTTTTGTGTAAGTTGATGATTATGGATGATGATAGATGAGTAATGATTAGCGCCAAATTTTGAGGAGTTGCGCCATTCGTCAGCCAAACTCTCTCTTCCAGACCTAAAAATGCTTCATTTGCAAGATAAATTAAAACGGCTGGAGATGTACTAGTATGCAGTGAATGGCCAGCGTTTTCTACATGTCATACACAGACCTTTGCGTTAAACAACGGCCTGCTGACAAGTGCCGTCCAGCCCGTTGAACATCAGATGTTTCATTCACGCTATCCGAGATATCCAAACTTCGCATGCTTTGGCAGACTTGCCCTGTGTTTACCTTCGGACCAGAGCCCCTTGAGTACCATCACCTGATTTTGAAGGCCTGTCAAAGCGCTTGACGGTGTGTGGTGGTTGCTACATACTGGCAACTACTGGGAGCCACAGGTGAGAAATGAGTACCAGATGAGGATCAATGATGTGAGAACACCTTCAAAGGAGTATGAAAATCTCAGCATCGGAGGTACTACTCCTACCTAGCACCCCGTACACCCCTAATCAAGTTCAGTAACTTACTATAACACATACGATGCATACATAAAGCATAGTTCCATGAAGTTTTTCGGAGATTGATTTATTCCACATCAAACTCTACATGAACATAGACAATACTAAAACCGTAGAAAACACGCGCACAGACAATAACACAACAAAGTGTCATGCCGAGAGTGGAGAGAATCATGTTTGTTAAATATATGTTTCTTCTTTGTTGTTAATAGATTCAGTTTATGACATTAGCTCATGGAAACCATTCAAAACATTATCTCGTTGACTTCCTAGATCTCGTTTCCCCTTGATCTTTCAAGTAGTTACAAAGAATGTTCCAGATTTACTCTTCACATCATATGCCCTAAACATCGTGATTGGCTGCATCCACTATTTTCTATAATGCATATATGTAATCCAGCATATTGAGAACTTCCCACAATATTTGTCTTAGCTACCTATGGTATTTCCATATTTCTTCTTAAGGACCACACCTCACTAGCGTCCAGATGACTTATGTGTTTACCGTCCTAAACAAACAAAACATATACAAATATTCTACAGAATATTAAACATAAACTCCAAGACCACAAATACAAGATCATAACAAGGATATGTAACACTTTAAATGTTAGGAGCCCGATATCATCCGAGACCTTCATTATCTGTAAATTCTGGGAATCTCTCTTAATTCTAGACTAGAGCAATGTGCAGCCTTTTTCACACCTCGTATTTAGTAATGAGTATTCTATATATTCCGGTATATGGCTCATTATATATATATTTATTTACTATCACATGAGCAGTCCGTTGATGGAGGGTGTTTCTCTAATTAAGTCTGGGTCACTCCGTCGATCGTTAGATTAATCAAATAACAT
>CM067322.1:40607074-40682074 GCA_034231615.1 Meghimatium bilineatum
TTCTCGAGAAACTAACTTTTAGATAATATATCGTTTTGATATGCAACTTTTGAATCTCAATAAAGATATATAAATATATGTTTCCCTTAAAAATGCATCTATCCGTTTTTTTTGGTTTGAAACCTACTCTATAGCTTGTAGATATATTAACGTAATTCCTGTGCAAATAGTATACCGTCTTCCTCATTAGGCAGCTGTATTGTTCTAAACATAATTTTATTAGCAAGAGCATACGCCTTCCAAATTACATATCTCAATTTCCTGGTCCCATTTTCTTCTTCCCCTTCGATCAAGTGTTAAGCACATGTCTAATATCGGTCCTTTATATAGCGGTTTGTTGTCATACACACACAATTGCAATCGTCAATTATTCAAAATCGATGTTGCAGGCCATTTAAAATATAAAACATGACACACTCATTTAGAACGCTATACAGCATATCACTTAATAATCTATAAAATATGCGATAGTACTACAAAGTATACCAGCCCATTGTGGCATTCCTGTTAACGAAAAATTAAACGAACTGCCTCCAACCGGAGGAAGTATCCCTCAGGCTGACGTAATTGAGAGCTTCAGAGAAGTAACGTCTTCTTTAAAACAATTATGCGACTTCAGTGTGGATAAATCAACGGAAAATATAGCTCCAAGCACGACAGCATGAATAAATTGAACAGAAATGAGCAGGTCACGATATGTCGACTATAGCAGGACAATGTCCGTCTACGAGCACACTTACGCAGAATCTATATAGCCCTAAGCAGTATCCCGGCTTGAATCTACGGAGCACCAGAAAATACTATTACAGAATTATCCCAGGTTCGCTATTCACAGATCTGCATGTCACATATGAACTTCTCTGCATTCAAGTTGTGGGCTACAAAAGATGATCTTAAACAAACAATATGCAATCGACACGCTAGATACCGGAACACAACAAACAACATGTGTGCAAATGTATCGTACATCTCACAATTAATTTGAGACTCCAAGGTAAACTGACTGACCACGTAATATATGTACATATATTTACCAGTTTTCGTTTAGCTGGTATACAATTGTTCATCAACATAAATACCACAGAGGCAGGACAATGTTGCTTCAAATAATAGATGTACAAGTATATTCAAGTAGGAAGCATGAGGATAAATGAAATTAATTCTGAAGACTGGCGGGAATTTAATGATGTCTGTTCTAGCGGCACCGAATCGCCTTGCAACTCAAGTAAACAGGCTTTCCGTACTTGAATAACCACGTCCCCAAAAACATGTTTGACGTATCGTTTTACGTTTAAAACGTTGATGGTATTTTGAATGAATCACTTCGGAAAATGTATTCAAAACAAGTTAGATTATGCCAACCAGTACAATTGTGAGAAGTATAGTAAACACAAATTTCATAATTTGACGTATATATATTATATTTTTCCTTAGACCTTTTTCGGTAAGTTAGATCACGATGATTATTACAGCTATAGAAGTATAAGCAGTTAAGTCTAATTTCTATATAGACAATAAATTATAATTAATGAATTTATCATATACAGTTATATGGGGTGCAAAGGGAACGCATTGCTCTAGGCGGACCCAGGGTTAGCAGATAACCAAGATCCCAAATGTACCTCCACGCGGAGCACCCTGGAAACAAAAATACAGCAGCTCGAGCTGATTCTGGCCAAATCATTTGGGGATCGTGTCCGAAAATGTGGAGGTAGCAGATGGAAAGAGATTTGACTACACAAGGACAGACAATATCTACGACACCACCAGCATCACCACATCCAGTCCGAACATTGGAGGGGAGGCCAATGTAAAATGCACGTAAAGGTCGATGCATGGCGAGAGACAAATAGATTTCATACCGAGTACAATGAAACAATGAAAGGGCAGAACAGCGCTAGAGGGCAGCACGAACTGCAAATAGAAAGTGAAAAGTCCCTAGGAAAGGAGAACTACAAGCTCCGTCAGCTCGAGACGAGCTTCTAGTTACCTGTGTTCCATACAGGCAGAGACCCAGACACATCCATTGGCGTTTGGTAGAGCAAGAAGACCTAACACAACTCTTATGTCGAGCCTTCCTAAACCGGAAATATGCTCGCAAAGAGAAAGGGTTCTGTACCCGATGGGCTCAGGCAAGAAAGGGACAACGATGGTAGTCCTGGCCCAACTCTACTGTCTAGGTTTCCTATAACGGTAGTACACTTGCAGATAGAACGGGTTCCGTACCCAATGGGCTCAGGCACAAAAGGGACAACGATTTAGCCATGGCCCAACTCTACTGTCTGGTTTTCCTACACCGGAAATACACTTGAAGAGAGAAAGGGTTGAGTACCTGATGGGCTCAGGCGCTATTGGGACAAGGACGCTCAGCTCAAGCACGCCTTGCTCTCAAACGCGTGGTGTGAGACTCGAACTTGGACAAGAGGTACACGATGTCGGTGAATGACACCTCGGCTAAGAGGGCGAAAGAGCCAGGGTCCAACTCCTCTGTTGAGTTCTTCCCCTTAAGGAACCAGGCTCACGGATGAGAAACGGTTCAGTACCCAATGGGCACAGGCAAAGCACGTCCAATTACACGAGGCAAGTTCATAGACAGTGGAACACCTCGTGCGAGTCAGACGAGTGCAAAAATCGTCTGGGCGAAGATCGCCACTACGCGTGCCTGGAGACAGATATAGAGGCTGTCACAGGCTAAGGGTAGCCCACCCGAATTGTCAAGGCATGCCGAAATCGGATGTGCTAGGCCTACAAGGCGCATAACGGTGGCACAACGTTCTCACGCTCCCGGCCGAATTTGCACGGATATCCGTGATGTTTACTATGGAACGAACGCAAAACAGACAAACAAACATCATCATCATGAAGTGTCGTACCCTCAAAGAAAGTGGCTGCAACAGACCACCCACATAACCTGTCCCATGTTCTGGTGCTTCACTCTGATAGACTGTAACCTTGACGGTAACATCCCATTATGTATCTCACTTGTATCTATGCTCGTCTGTCCTCAACTTTACCTTCAATATAGGTCTTCAATAAAGTCTTATACTATGTCCAAAATATTTTATCGTGTTGATCTTATTTCCTATAATAATTCTTTCTTCATACGAAGTGTTGTTAGAACTCCATTGTTTGTTTTATTATCTCCCCATGAAGTTTTCCCTATTATTCTACATAACCACATCTGCAAATCATCAATCATGTATTCTACCTGTTTGTTTATTTCTCATGTTTCCGAGCCAATTAAAAGCTTGAACCATTAATAACCACTAGAAAGATCAAGGGGAGAAGAGATAGAAGTCGACAAAGAGAAAAGTTGCTAGACGGACTAGTGTTGTGGCACGGTAGAAGTTCACACACCGAGATTATTGACAAAACAAGAGACAGAGAGTCGTGGAGAAACATGCTCGCCTATGCCATTCGGCATGTCACTAGGTTGATTGATTCCGAGCCATACATGTTTCTAGTTTCACTGCCTAGTGTAATGTTCTAGCATGTCACGTGCCAATTCTAATATCTTTCTTATCTCCAAATGTAGTTTATCCATTGTGGGTAAGGGAAATGGAAAAAAGGAAAAAAACACCTCCATTCAAGGGTAACATATCTACGGACATGTTAGCTGAATTTTCAGTTAGTTACACGTCGTATTTTCAACAGCATTTCAATCCGGACACGAGTACAAGTGTTCCGAATCTCTAGTTGACTGTACCAAACATTACAGGATGAATGGCATAGATGTTCCAATATCTAGTGGATTATATCCACCATTACAAGATGACTGACATGGGTGTTGTCCGATCTCTAGTGGATTATATCCACCATTACAAGATGAGTTACATAGAGGTCCCGATCTCTAATGGAGCGTATTAGGTATTAGGTCGTGCGATTATCATCTGTGCACACCAGACACGTCCATAGGTGATAAGATCTAGGCTTCAGTTAAACGTTACGGGTGTAAAGGTTGATGGTTCCGGTTCTAAGTTGATTCACTGCTATTTTTGAAATTTTTGTCAGGAGTTCTCTATGTGTCATCTCATTTCACTCCCAATTCTCCCATTCTTGATATTGACTAATTTTAATTTATCCTCAGATCGTGAGGATTCACGAAGATCAATGAGAATGTCAGCTCGGTCCACACGCTGACCATCTGTTGTGTAGGCGAGGTTACCTAATTGGTCAGCCCGTTCGTTTCTTTCCATACCCTCTTGTCTAGGGACAAAGATAAGATTAAGTGTTCGTAGTGATGCTTGCACCATAGCTCTCTCTAATAAATCCACTAATCTCCTACGTACATCACCTGTTTTGACTTGCCTAATCATAATCCGTGAGTCACTTAGTGTGCACCAAACAGCAATGCATCAGAAATAAACGGCATACCTATAGAATTAATATAAATGCTTACAGTGGCAAGTATAAAGTGGTTACACAGATTGTTCAATGTGATATGGAAGGCGCAAAATACACCGCAAGAGTGGGATACAGCGATGATTATTCCCATCTGGAAGAGAAAAGGCAGTAACAGGGTATGTACTAAGTATCGATTAATATCACTCTTAACCCACATCAGAGACATATTTAGCAAGATACTAAAGAAAAGGATGCGCACACATGTAGAACCACAGCTCAACAACGCGCAAATGGGATGTCGACAAAATGGAAGTTGTACAGATTTCACCCTCAAACAACTGGGAGAAAGAGCGACGAAACATAACCAAGATTTATATTTGGCTTTCGTGTACCACGAAAAAAATATGGACAGAGCACAATTATGGATAACATTACATGCATACGGAATTTCACAACATCTGATAAGCCTATGTCAGAGCAAATACACCAATAGTCAATGCGCAGTAAGAACGAGCGCAGTAACATCCGATTATTTTCAAATCCACACGGGAGTGAGACAGGGACTAAGCACTAGTAGCATCATAAGAAAAGCAACTACAAATAAAGACATGTTCCATCAAACATGCCGAACATTTAACATAAAGATAAACATAGAAAAGACCGAAGTAATGAAGATAGCAAGAAACGCCATATATATACATGTCCCTCAAAATAAAACAAAAATTCAAATGGGGCTCAAGTTCCTTTGCGGTGCCAAAATTGATGCGTAGCATCGTTAAAAAATACATTATTTATTGTTAATGATATTTATTTGACAACACAAGTAATAGCACATTTTTGGCACATTATTATAAAACATATTAAAATTAAAATTAATTAAAAAGAAGAGCTAGTTCCTCTAGAAATAATGTACTTCAAAATTATATTTTAGCTGGTAAGAAAAATTAAAAAATAAGTTTCAGTTTCGTGGAGTGCGTGGCCATAGGGTTAGAACACTGGCCTCAGATTCCTGAGGTTTATGGGTTCAATCCGCGATTGGCACAAGGATTTTTATCTTTTGGAGGTGCAATAAAAAATTATTTCTATACACGTCGCAAAGGCAACTGTGGCACGGCCGCCTTTATTTCCACAGCCTTAAAAGCCTCCCTTCACTCCTTAACAGGAAAACACGCAGTAATATACGTTTTTGTCTATCGTTCAGTCGTTCACTTAGCACCGTGAGAGTCCGTCATATACAGTCTTTCAGTTGGATGACACATCGAACAGTTTTTTTCTAGCATTTATTTTAGCATCGACATAGATCAAACATTTAAATCAAGTTTTTAACTTTGCCAGGGGCAATAAAGCTTGTCTTTCAACGCATCATAACTTCCTATAACGTAGCTATAACCAGTGAAGAAATCAGATAGTGAAAACGTGTTTAAAAAAGTGTTGTGTACAAGTGCATTCTGGATATTATAAGAATAAAAATAGCGGTGAGATCGTCTTTAAAGAATTTAAAATGAGTTAGAATATAAAGAAAATGACCAAGGACCTTTGGAATTACTTTGGAATTCAGAAACATTGGAAAATTTTCATTTTGAAAAGTGAATGTGTAATTTGAAATTTAAATTTTAAAATATATTTCTGTCTTTGTTAAATGTGCATACATCGATAATAATAAAAAAAAACTTGCAAAACTTTACTCCGGATATTTACAAAAATCTCTTTCAGGTGGTCATCAAAATCTTCATTGCACCGGGCAGTAATTACCCTAGGTACTCCACTGACTTGAACAAGATACAGAATTAATATACCTCGGGAGAAAAATAACAACATGAGCATTAAAGAAATACACAATATATACAGTAAAGCATAGGGCAAATGACACCAATCTCCAGAAACAAAAATTACATTTAAACACCAAAATAACACTATTCAAAACGATTATATGCCAACGATGTGCTACCAATATCAAACATGGACAATGACATCACAAGACAAACGTAAACTAGTGGCAGCTGAGTTGGCATCCTTACGGAGAATCATAGGAATATCGCTAAGAGAGAGTGAGAAATGAGGGCGTTAGACAAAGAACCGGTACCGGCCGACTCTTGGAGTATATTAAGAGCCAACAAAACAAATGGTTTGCACAAATCAGCAGACTACCAACATACAGCATACCACAGCAAGCTATGCTACACAGATGCAGTAAAGGCAGACCTAGAGGCCGACCACGAAAACGTTGGACCACTGAAATAAAACAAGCTACACATTTCACAATATAAAATCAGCACACACGAGTTTGATCTCTAGAAACTCTTCTTAGATAGACTTACATGAGTTGCGATCTCCAATTGAGTGTATCTACCATTACACAATGACTGACATTGCATTCTCTGCTGGTTGACAATCATTCTTCTGATAATCCCACAGTAAGGTTAGGTTTTTGACAACGGCGCATCCACATGCATATTAGTCTCCCCTTTTGTTGTTTTTACATGGTCGTGGTTCTTTGCAGAGTAGACACACTTCACTTCCTCACCACTGGTCATGTGTAACATTTTAAATAATTACCTGTAGGTGTAGCAGGTAGTTTTTTGTTGTACATTTCTTGACGTTCTGCTTATTTGATTTCAAAATAATAAACGCTTTGTCTGACATGATTATATGGCTATGCATTATGTATTATTAATATTATCATATTAAAAGTTGAGAGGGTTCTGCACTTCTATATTACCCCTATACTAACATATGGGTACGAGTCTTGGACAATGAACAAACTGGAAAGTGGGAAATTAGAGGCAACAGAGATGTGGTTGTACAGAAGAATGCTGAGAATACCATGGACTGCCAGAAAAACTAATGTTGAGGTGTTGAAAGGGTCAAATGCGAAACTGACCTTAATCAACAATATACGAAAAAGGCAATCTGCTTTTTTTGGCCACTTCATGAGACAGGCAGGTTTAGAGAACATAGTCACAACAGGCAAAATTAAAGGCAACAGAGACAAAGGGCGACAACGTGAGTAAATATTAGACAGTTTGACAACCTGGCACGGCATGGAAACAACAACCACTTTGATACATAATACTGTGGACGGAGAGCTGTGGAGAGCCATGACCGCCTACTCCAGCCGGCATTGCACCTGAGGATGATGATTATGTATTACTGCTCTTGGTAACCAGTCTACATCACATTGAACACACAATGTCCTCATGACTTATTGTAAATGCGTCTCAAATGCAATATATGTTAGCATGGTCTTTCTCACTCCTAATCTGATACTCTCAAATATGGTCTGAACGTTTACAGTAATCATCTTTCCACTTGTACTTATATATACGGATTCAATATATCATATATCAATGTGAATACCAAGAAATAGATAATATACTTGAAATATTCTCAGCTGCAATGTCCAGATTGAGTATACATGGACAAGCAAAATAATACACCAGTCAAATTTGATGCACTTGCAAAACATATATAAATTTCTAATAATACATATTATTTTCTATGGACATGGAGTTGGAAATTACAGCAGAAATGAAGGGGAGAATACATGGTTTTGAAAATAAACTCTTACAGACGAATATAGCGCGTCCATTATACAGTACATAAAATCAACATATACGTGAGAAAAAAAATACTTTTGCAGGCCAACAAGAAAAGACCATGGTAATGGTAACGCGTTGCAAACGTGTGTAGTTTGGCCACGTCGTGAGAGACAGTTCCTTTTCTAAGACAATCGTGCAGTGAGCAGTTGATGTGGAATAAGAAGGGGTGGTCGGAGGAAAGTATAGATTGATAATTTTAAGGACTAAGCAGTATTAAGATTATCTACACTTAAGTTTAAAAAAGTGATAACAGAGAGGAATGGCGAAATAATTTTGTTGATGTTTCCAGAGTAGGGCCCCTACGATGCTGAACGTTTATAGGTTTGATTATGATATCAATGTAAATTAAATGTGTGATACCAATGTATCAAAGATGGTTTATGTACTGTCTCATACATTGCGATTTCAATGTTCAATATAATGATTGAGTATACAATGTGTGCACATTTGCAGTTTTGTGAGCAGTATAATACATATAATATATATGGGTGTGTGTATGTGTATAGGATTGCTAAATTACGTCTAATAATATATATATATATATATATATATATATATATATACTTTTGTCGTAGTAACAGCATGCACAACTATCGCATCACTCTAATAGACTTATAAATTGCATGTGTGTATGTAAATGTGTACTTATGTCGTGTAATCACATTTTAAAAACATTAGCTAAAACACTACGAAATCATATAACTTAAACACGGTGCATACAGTTTCGCTATATTCGTGTATTTGTCAATATTAGTCATTTTGTAAATATTAGTCATTTAACAATGTCTACAACTTAACTAATGAATAATTAAGGAGATAAATAGTATATTTCATCGCCATGCCCAGTGAATGTATTAGACATCTCAGAATGTAGTATTTGTTTATTATTATAATTATATATATGCAGTGTATATGTCATGAATATAGATTATTAATCATATACTATTATAGTTTCTCTTGTTATAGAAACATTAGTAATATGTTATTGCTGTTGCATGTTAGAATGTCGACTGATATTGTATAACTTGATATGATACATTTACAAACAAGTGTGTAACATACATTTAATAATGCTTGTCATTGCTATTAAATAAAATAGACATTTAGTTTTTCTTTAGCAGACTGTACTATATATACATTGAAGAAATAATATTCAACAATTAGAGCTATTGTATTTATCAATGACATTTTAGTATGCATGTATATGTAAATCACTGTGTTGTGAAGAATTTTATGTAGAATGCACTGAAGAGCTAAGCTAACAACCGAAATAATGTAGAAAAAGCTACAGTTCACTACGTCCACGAGGAACGTACCTGGCTGTATTATTACATTCAAATTATTGCAATCTGTTAGCAGTAGGACCTCTCGGATGTGTCATATTAGAGTCTTGTATATAACTCTCTTTTTTTATAGTAATGGTACCGCCCGGTAATTTATGTGTTTCAGTTATAATAACAGATATACAGTTGTAAAATAATGATATACCCGCATATACTTTGATCATTAGTTATATACAACAACCACGGATGTAGCCAAATAACATAAATAATAGTTATGTATTGATGTATACATAATAATATATACATAATAATACAGTTGACTCAATCTATGTAGCGCTTACACCGTATGTGTCTTCAGTAGCCATATCTAGTCATAAGACATCCTATAACTAAGGTGGACTAGCGTCCATGATTGAAGTAACATACCTTACTAGAACATATATTAACATACTTAACAAAAATTCATCATTAGCCTCCTGTAGCGTCGTAGTTATGAGAACACGAATGATATAGTTACATTTCACAAACAACTTTATAAACACATAGTTCATTCACAATTCATTCATAAGTCGTGATTCTAACAATATACCCGTAGTTATAGTGACATGTAAGGTATTCATATGTAAGATCGTGTCGTGGATCGTCGTGGCGGGTTTGTTATACCATTTGCTTAGCTTTCACGGGGATGTATTTGATGTGTGATTGTAGTTATGAAGTGAAACTTAATATATTCGAAAAGTTGACAGTTATTGAAGCAGGTTGAGGGGGAGCAGGCTTTAATTTTTTTGTTGGCATACAATTCCAAGTATATAAATATTGTCCATCGGAAAACATGGGAATAATTAAGAAAATTAACGAATAAAGGCTTCATTATTTCTGTTAGAAAACATGTAGAATGCTATCATTAGCCACGCACCAATTAAGTCTTTTAATTCGAAATATTGTTTAAGAAATTTGAAATTATGTGTGCATAATATTCGTACATTTGTGTGTTACGAAATGTTTTTAAAGGGTATTGGGTTGGGGGAGGGCTGGTGTTCTTCTGTGGCATAATTAAGCAGAAATAGTCCCTGATTTGTTGATAATTGTTAGCAAGGAGGTTCAATATTGATGAACGTTTGTTGATGTAATTTACTGACAACCACTAAGTATACCTGGATGCAAAATTATGTAAGTAATTTACTAGCAGACATCAAGTAGACTTGAATACCTCCTTATGTGAGTACGTTACTGATAACCACTAAGTAGACTTGAACGCCACCATATGTATATAAATTAATGCTCTTTTTAAATAGGCAAACCACACCATACATACATACGTGGGAAAGAGTACAAAATCATAGTGAAACTCACATGTTTATCTTTCAATGATTGGTAGAAGGTTAATGTTTAGTAATTGAAAGTGATACGTCATGTGCCATATCTACGAGCACATATATGGACTGAATATTCCAAGAAAATTGATTCAAGATAAGTAAGCTATCCAGTGATATGTTAGTAGTAGACAATGTGACAGGGTCAGAGGACTCACCTGGTGCAGTGTTCGGTATAAGCGATGAAGTAATGATTATATGCACCTGGGTAGTCTGCAGTGTGACATGTCAGATAATCAATGTCTTTGGCATTATAACAAATATTATCAACATCATATGCTTCACCAAACAAGGTTTCCAGGAGCCAATTAACATTAGTTTGTTAGGTATGTTATTGTGATAGTTAGAAAATATTATATGTGTACATATGTTTTGTTGGTTTAGAATAAATTTACTGAATCTTACGCAAATACATATTTGATGAATGACGTGTTGACGTTTGTGTTGGCTGATGACACATGACATACATTACGAGTGCATATAGTATGTGATATTACATAAGCTGATAATTCATTAAAGAGTGAACAACAATGCATTTTAGTGTTAAACGAAACACCTTTTTTAAAACACATAACATCACGGTCAGAGGATTTTGAGATGAATAAGCATGAGTCTATATCGAGAATGCAAGAAATGGGAGTGAGAATGGGCGTGGCACGAAAAGAACCCCTGACAAATATTTCAAAAATAGCGGAGAACCAACATAGAACCGAAACCATCAGCCGTTATACTCTGAGAGATTTACTGAAGCAGAGATCGGAGCACCTATGGACGTGTCCGGTGTGCGAAGATGATAATCAACATACCTAATAACTTTTTTTACAATATTCCAGACGTCTTCGGTTGCTGTGAATCCAAATAAACTATATACTATTTTAGCGTTATCGTTAAAAAAAATATTGCAGACCTTTCTTGTAGATTTTCTGGAGGATATAAAACATAAAGAAAGAATGTATTGCATTTTCATTGTCGTCACTTACCCAACACATCTATATACCTTCAGATATAAACTATGTGTCTATTCACAGTCAGTTAGCTCATCGCTGGCCATAGATGACCCATGGCGTAACAACCATTCATTTCCATTCTGCGTCTATCGTGGGTGGGATAGCGACAATATCCAGTTACAGGCAGTGAGGGTCCAGAGGGTCCAGCACCCAATACTGATTGTAAATGTGTATGCCTGCAACACGACCTTTTATCTTCAGGGTTGGAAGATCCTAGGGGAGATAATGGAACAGGAAAAACAGATCCTCTTCTGTGGTGACTTCAATGCGAAAGGTACATCATAGGCAATAGTGCTTTGAACATACAGGGAAGAGAACATGAGGAGGCACTGACAAATACGGACCTGGTGTGCCTTAACGATGGCCGTATAACAAGTATGGCAAGCAGGGGTGGTGCTGATGATAGCGCTATCGACCTGGCATTGGTGTCCTCAGCTTCTGTGGCTATCTGCAAATGGGACGTGCTGGGGCATCATGTCAGTGACCACCTCCCATGTGTTGTTCTCTTAAAAAATGACAAAAGTAAGCAGATAAGGCCAAAGGTAAGATCCTTTAAGTATGATCGCAGAGGAGTGGATGTTGTGAGCAGAATTCGACAAGACAAACGTAAGGCTCAAGTAGTGGGAAATCAGGTGTGGGATAGGCCCCCCTGGTGGAACGAAGAGGTATAAAGTGCATGTAGCGAGAAATGGAAAGCAGTATCACTATGGCAAAGGGCAAGGGAACGTGTTGCGGCTCAGCCCATGGAGGTCGCACAATGGAAACGGAAGAAAGATATCTTAGTCCAAACATTCAAAGATATTGCAAAGTCAGCAAAGACGTCAAAATGGGACGAATTTTGCCAGGAGATCACACGCGAAAGGTCACTAAAATTGTTCTGGCTGTTACACAAGTCCATGAATGGTCTGACAAGACGCGTGCCTATTGCCGATTTCCAGAACGACGATACCGTCTGGCAGAAGACGGACGAGACAAAAGGTGCAGCGTTGCTGGCACACTACACCGCACAAATTGGTCAGGGAAATGTGGAGGCATATCAAGAAATCAGGAAAACGATCACAGACACGTGTAAGAACTTGAGCATGGAATACCAAATGCTAATCACAGTTGAAGAAATCAGGAAGGCACTGAAAAGTACAAACAACACAGCGCCAGGACCAGATGGCATTAGATACGATGACATTAGTCGAAGAACGGATGAGGAGTTTGGAGAGTTGGCGGACATGTTCAATAATAGCCTTCTAAAGGGCACAGTGAAAGAAGACTGGTTGCACAGCTATTTAGTTCCACTACCCAAACCTGGGAAGGACCACACCAGGATACAAGGCTACAGAATAATAACAATGAAGAATACAATTGGCAAACTTTTGGAAAAAGTTGTGAACTGGAAGGTATCGTGTTATCTTGAAAGACATACGTGTTTACCAACATTGTTAGGAGGATAACGTCCAGGAAGAAGACATGACAGAATTCAGCCATATTTGCGCAGGATGTTTTAGAGGGGCTCGATTCGCGCATGGAGAAGTGCGGTCGCAATAGACCTTGAGGATGCGTACAATAGGGTGTCCTTGGACATCTTGATGCACCAGCTATTAAATCTTGCATTTGATCCTTTTGTCGTGCGTTGGATTGGCGCCGCCCTGATGCACAGGGTTGTAGTTCTTAAGTGTGGTAACTGGATATCTGCACCAACGGTTATTAGTCCTGGTCTGCCACAGGGATCGCCTCTATCTCCTGTACTTTTCAATGTATACACAGTACATATCGCTGGCAATCGAATCACAGGTGTTGGCAGAACGATGTCATATGCCGATGATATCCTGGTGTATAGACGGCAGACATCGAGAAGAGTGCGTCGTGGATCTACAGAAGGAGCTGGACAGACCGACAAATTAGTGTCGAGATACGGGAGCAGTGGTTAATCCGTCTAAGGCATTTGTGACGTGGTTTTCCTTGAAAAATCACATGGTAAAGACACCCATGCCACACGTTTCGTTGTCCGGGAAAAGTTTAGAAAGAACTAGCACAATGAGATATCTGGGTGTGTATTTTTACAGAAGCCTGAGTTTCAGGGAACATGTTGACCACATTATCATAAGGGCAGGGAAAGAATTAGCAGCAATGAAGTGTTGCTGCACAGTGTGAGCAAATTTTGTTATTTCTTTTGTAACAGGGTTTGGTTGTGGCTGCGGGGAATATGCACTAGCAATTCTGACTCTTAGCCAAACTCAGATCGAAAGACTGGATAGAGTCCAGAATGCAGCAATGTGTATCATTCTGGGATGCACAAGAGACACATCGACAAGATGTGATACCTACTTCACTGCCCAACAGCTGAGCATAGATTACAGTATTGCCGTGCACGGGCGTACCTTCAAATGCATGCAGATAAGGAACACCCGTTGCATTCCGAAATACAGAAAGTTAAAGGCAGCAGACTCAATAGAGGAAGTTCGTGGATGGGACGTGATGAGGATGTCATACAAAGCGTGTGCAGATTACAGTATGTGGCAGCAGGTGCGGAATGGATAGGTCTACCCACAGATTTCGAAACTTGTTTGATAGTAGTAATATCACTTAGCAGGGAATGCAGAGAATGGTGGAGAAAGAAGTTCGGGCTTTAATCAGTGAGAATACCAAAGAGGGGGATGTGATTATTTACACTGCTGGATCTGTAATTAGGCATGTTCGCAGTGCTTGGGCCTTTACAGCTCAGTGCGCAGGAAAAACGATCAAGGAGGAAAATGGTGCCTTTGCGGTCACTACGAGTAGTATTACCATGGAGACTATGGTGGTGACCAAGGTATTTGAGTGGCTACGCACATAGAAACTAAAGCAAGTCTGCATCTTGAGTGACTATGAGTATGATTAAGAAGGTACAAGTGGGTCTCGTTCGCGAACAGTGGATTGAGGCCTTGAGAAAGGTGATCTTGAAAGTGGTTACATTTATTTTCGTGCCGGGACATGTGGGCGTTCGAGGCAATGAAAGAGCGGATCAACTGGCATCGTGCGCGATTGTGGCACAGGGCGATGGGGCAATGGATGGGACTGACGTTTTGAACTCCTTAAGAGATATAACGCGTGAGAGTGAGACTAATGTGGATGATAATTCCTTTCCAATGGCTAATATTTAAGATCAGGGATTGAAATGCGGTGTTGCTAGAGGTGAACATTTTGGAGCGCGCAGAAGAATGATGGTCAACCAGCATAGGACCGGTACTGTCAGCAGAAGTGTGATGGCGGATACACTCAAGGAGAGATCGGATCAACTATGGATGTTTCCAGTTTTCAGTGATGATGATCCGACGACTTTCTAACTAATGACCATTCGCCTCAACTGGGATTATGATATTTGCGGTGTACCATTCCGTTATTAACAAGGCATATGCCTGTCTCGAATTGTCTCCTGCAATCTGAGTTGAGCATGTGTGGGAGGGGTATGTGTGATATAAAGTAGTTTTTGCCTTTCCTCTAACGCGTTTTTGTTGCGCAGTGTAATGCGTGATGTCCTCTGCAGCTGCTGTACCTCAATTGAATTTGTGACGTCATTACTCTCATTTGAATGCATGTCTATGTTGTGTGGAGTCAGTATGTCTTAAACGTGCCATGCTTCTCCTGTTTTCCAACATTACGGGAGGCAGTCAGGAGTTCTCCATAAGACAACTATTTTGCTATGATCTATGATCGTTCATGTGGAACCCATGTTCTGCCAATCGTATATTTGCCTTCATCAGCATTGTTTGTAAGCTACAAATTTAGATTTAATCAGCACACCGATCTAAATTTAGATTTAGATTTCTATCTGGTATTTTGCTGCTCGTATTTCTGTGTTTTCATCAATGTTCTTAATTATTTCCTTTTACTACCAATAAAACAGGTATTTCACTTATTAATATATATATATATTATATTATATTTTAACGTATTTTGGATAAGGTTCGAAATTATTGTATATCTTGAAACTTTAAGTATTTTCTTTAAGTATTTTCTGTGCATCTATTATCCTGTTTCTGTTTTATTGGGTTTTTTTTCTGAATAACTTTTCAGTTTTTGTCTTTAATTTTGCAATGTAGATAACATGATCACTACTAATATTTACACCACGATGAGATTTTACATCGCTAACTGATGTGCGACATTTGTTACTAATACAGAAGTGATCACTCTGGTTCTTGGTTCTGCTATCAAGGGAGTTTCATGTTATTTTGTGATTATTCTGATGTGCTAATTTGATGTCTGTTATAAAAGGTAGGAATGAATATAAAAGGTCATTCCCCAGTTAAGGCGGAAATAGTTTTCAGATCGCAACGGCTCCCAGGTCGACCCAGCCTTAAATATGTACCGGATTAATCCGGGAAGTAAAGACTGCGAGGAAGAGGAGATGGCTACCGCCCTCATTTGCAGAGCCTCTAAAATGTGAGATTGCTAACATCTCATACCCCTACGGCATTAATAAATGCTGTGGGTTTCTTTACTTTTTTACTTTATAAAAGGTTGGACAGTTCACACAGCTATAATAATATTTCGATATTGTGATTTATATCTCTTATACCATGATGTCTTTATATTCCATCGTTGTTATTTCTTGCTTGGCACTGACATCGCCCGTTGTCACTTTGATGTCATGCTTTGGTATCTTGTTGATCCTGCTTATTCGTGTTTCATTAAATGTATCCTAGGTATCCTTTCTAGCATCAAGGCCATCGTTAATTGCTGCATACTTTTGAACAATTGTCATCTATAATTATATTGATTGTTTGCGAGTTTAAATTAATCTTTCGTTGATTGGTTTCTATTAGTAACGGAATTTTTAATGATGTATATCATATAGATAGTGAAGATTTCGGAATGATGGTCGTCATTCCTAACAGTGTACATTATTTGTATTTGTTCAGTTTGAAGGTATTTCTTGTCTGCACCTGCCCATCTATATTTAGAGATATCAATAGTGGCTATATTGTAAATCTCCATTTCTGCATAAATGTTTGCTGTTTTTTCTGCTTGATGCATACTTCTAACATTCCAATATCCAATCACAAGAATACCTCGTGGTTTCTGGAAACAAGATTGTGTCCTTGTAGATATATTTAAAAACAAATTATATTCGTATTAGTTCGCATGTCAATTTCTTTCTTTATAATCCCTGATATGGTGATGCATTGGATGAGTAAACATTTGAAGCCAGGTGATGGGTGCTCACGTAGGGAAATATGATAAGGTGGACGTTGGAATAATGTCAAAGGGGTGTTACACGCATTTCCTAATTGTTGTACATGGTGTCAAATTAAATGGCACATACGGATTGTGTGAAACGAGACGAAGAAATGACATATTTTAGGCAAAATGGTCTACAAGATTAAGATATGTTTATACAGACATTTTGTGTCAAATTGGACTAACGTGTGCGGATGAAATAAACGTACTTCGCCTTAAGAGGTACGTTTAGAAAATAGATGAATTAAATGTTGCTGTTGAAATGTGACGATTGTGTTTTTGTTCCTCAGTAGAAGAAACAAAAATATACCAATACTGCATACACACTGAAATATAAATAGTTGGCATACAGTGAACATTGAATACAGTGAATACTTTAATACAGTGAACATCCCCGTACAAGTATTAAAGTATCCTCATGACCACAAACATAGAACATCGGTGTTCGTGCTACAAGGGCCGATAGGCTTACTGTTTAACATAAATAACATAGAGACAGGACAGTGTTGCATCAAAGAGTAGCTGTTTGTTTGATTTGCTAGGCGATTCGGTGCAGCGAAAAAAAAATGGTCCTGATTCAATTCCCATCAGCGTTGTTAATTGTTTTCCTTTATCCTCAAGATTCATATTTCACAGTGAGTCGACAACGCTCATTATAAAATATACTTTAAATAGAAGTTTTAAAGATTCATAATTGCCTAAAATAGTTTGGTTCCTGCTAATAATGATGATAGATGCACAATTTAGAGTGTAATTATCTCAAATAGGACTTAAGTTTATCACCATTTGTTCATTTATTTATTTCTACTGCTCAATTTAAATTCACAAAAACACAGAAGCTGCTTCAAATATTTGCTCATTATAACACAAAATACTTTGAGTTGTCCGGATTACGTTATTGATAATTCTGTATTCTAGTGCGTACATTAAGTTTCTCAAGTGGACATTAACTTCCCTGGTGGGAGCATTAGTGACTAAGGGAAACAATTCATGGTTGCGGAGGAAAGTTCACGTGCAATGTAGAATCAATGAGACAAATTACCTTTATGAAATACGGATACAATCAGATTATATAGAAAAACGTTGTTGGTCTTTAATGTTTTATATACAGTAATGTATAATGTAACATAATGTTGATCTACTGCATGAATGTACATCACACGACCTTACGTGCCGTATATAGAAAACCAATCAGAAGCTAAACACGCGTCGTTTAACATTAAAGACAGTCGGACAAAACAAAGAAACAATGAGAAATATTGTATTAGTCCCCAACTACGATCGTGAATCATATTTACTCCAAACTAAAAACAATAGAGACATTAGCTCACAACTGAATGTGAAGTTTGGAAGTGTTCCTTTGCCTCTCGCTTATATCCGTTTTACTGACGATGGCACAATACAAACAAACATGATTGTGACAAGAACCGTGGAACCAATTAAACATGATCTATAGCAGGCGTGTCAAACTAAAAAAACACCATGGGCCGTATAAGATAATTTGAGTATACCGGCGGGCCACAAAACAAATCTAAGAAAAACTGTAATCTTATTGAATTATATTTAATTAATCTGTACGCCTATTACAACGGTTTTATTAAGCTAACGTCCCACAACGCCAAATATAACAATTGTAATGCAACATTTATTTAAGAACATTCAATCATTTTTCCTGTTTAATCAGTGTTTTGTCCTTAGGTGTGAAATCCAACATTTATTTAAGAAGATTCAATTATTTGTACTCTTGAATCAGTGTTTTGTCCTGAGGTTTGATGCCTCTTTTTCATGACAATTTTTCGTATATCTGGCTGAAATGTATTTGCAGTTCCGACCTTCGGTCTGCTTTGTTCACTGAGAAGTTTTTGTTAATTTCATGAAGGAAAATAACTGTTCACACACATAGGTGGAACCGAACATTGCCATAATCCTAGTTGAAAATTTTCGGAAGTTTGTAAACTTTTCAGGAAGGTATGAATAGAAGCGAGGTATCCCGACTTCTAGATACTTTGAGTGTAGAATCAGACTGCATTTCTAATAGCTCCATCTGCAAGTTTTCCTCTGCTTTAACAACATCAAAGTTGAATGGTGCAGAGAAAAATGCAAAATGGTATTCAAAAGATGAGAAATCGCTAAATCTTTCCTGGAACTCTTTTGACAATAAATCTAGCTGACTCTTATATTTAGCAAAGGTAAGTCCAGATTCAGCATTGGCCTGGTTTTCGAGTTCTTTGAGTTAGGAAAATAAATAAAATTTTCACGTGACAACTGTGTCTTCCATAAGCTTATTTTTGTAATGAAACATTTGATATCGTACAACTGAGTGATGAGTTTGTTTTTGCCTTGTAATTTCAAATTGAGATCACTTAAATGTGCAGTAATGTCCACAGCAAATGCTAGATCCTTGACCCAACTTTCATCTTGTATTTCATCAGTGTTTTTACCTTTCATCTCCAAAAATAAAGTACTTTCTGGTCTCAACAAATAAAATCTTTTCAGCACTTTGTGACACGACAACCAACGGACTGCTGTGTAGAATGGAACATCGGTGAACTGAATATCCATGTCTTCTAATAGCTGACTGAATTGACGATGGTTGAGAGCATTGCATTTGATAAAGTTCACTGTTTTTGTGACCACACTAAGCAAGTGATTCAATTTTAAAGTCTTTGAACACAAATTTTTCTGATAAATAATGCAATGAAAATGTGCAAATGATGAATCTGGATACGAGTTCTCAATTGTTGTTCGAAACTTGGCAGCAACACCATTATGTCTGCCAACCATATTCGCAGCACCGTCAGTAGATAAACATACAAGTCTACTCAAATCAAAATCATAGTCATGCAGAATCTGCTCAACTTTTTCAAAGATGTCTTCGCTCGCTGTAGTCTCATGCATTGGGATTAGTTCAATTAGTTCTTCATTAATATTAAATTCACTGTCACAGGCCCTAATAAAAACTGCAAGATGTGCTATTCCAGTGATGTCAGCGGTCTCATCAATAGCAATAGAAAAATGTTCAAATTTTGATGATGCAGCCTTCAATTGTTGTTTCAAATCATCTGCCATTTCATCAATCCGTCCAGCAACAGTATTTCTGGTTAACGAAATATCCTTAAATAACTGCGCTTTCTGTGGGCACACACTGTCAGCAGCTTTTACAAGGCAATACTTTATGAAATCTCCTTCACTGTAAGATTTCCCACACATGGCGACCATTCGGCTGAGTTCATAGCTTGCAGTAACGTAAACGACATTGGTTTGATCTATTTTTGTAAAACATGTCTGTTGCTGTATCAAGTTAGCCTTCATTTCCTGGAGTCTTGAAACATGCATCAAGCCCACATATTTATCGCAGGATCGATGGTTTGTTTTACAATTTTTTTTTAAGTTGTACTCTTTGGCGTGGAAATGCTGTTATTGCATACTAAACAATGTATCTTTCCATTTACCATTGCACAAAAATACTGTAATTCCCATTTTTCTTCTCGCCTTTCTGCATCAAGTGTCCTTTTCCTCTTAGCTGAAAGTGCTGTAGCCATCTTAAACGGAGTCAGTTTATGCAGCACTTCATTAAAACAAATAATATAATTACCGGCACGATTCCTCAAGATACAATTAATTATTGTTTGAAAATTTTAACATGGCAATAACAATATGTTTGCTACTTCCGGTCAATGTTGCCAATTGTCATAGATAGAAAACCCGTACTAGCTTAAAACAGCCGTATTGTTTTATTATAAGTGGCACTATGCCAGATTTATGTTTTATACACCAAGTTTAATGTATTAAAACTCCAATTTTCGCCATTAAATGAGACAAGTGCAGTATTATTTGTGTGGGCCGCACACGCGCTTGCAAAGGGCCGCATGTTGCCCGCGGACCGCACGTTTGACATGCCTGTAGATTCTATAGAGCACCGATATAGTACAAAACCATGATTTGTCACCACGGGGTGTTTAAATAATATCTTAAAATGATAAGCTAATGTGCACATTGTTATCACAATTTATTGTTATGTTAACCGAAAACATCTTGAGCAATGAATATCAACAGTCGTCTGCACTATAGCGTCGACATAATTATTTCTGACATTGAAAAGTTAAGAGTATAATTTAATATACACGCTTAATTAATTGGCGTCTCTTCCCTCAGAAATGACGTATCAATAGTAAAGACCATGTATAGTTCAGGAAAGTTTGACAATAGTGAAGATCGTGTGTTTTTCAGGAATTACTTGGCTAGTGAAGACCATGTACAATTTAGGAATGATTTGACAATAGTGCAGGCCATGTAAAGCTATAGAATCACTATACTAAAATGACGTTTTGATTCTTGACTAGCTACACTGCACGTGGGGCATTCCCGTAAGTTCTTCTTCCTCCGTTACAGCAGCTATTCCAGTGAATGTAGACTTCCGGCCAGGTGTTTTCGTGATTTTTTGGGGCTTTCCACACAAAAAAATGTTCTTCTCTCCCATCTAGTTACTCCCATTTCTAACATTCTCTGTATGTATACATTCTCAGCCTCATGGACATCATCTTCATCTTGAAATGAGTATATTACTGCCTTAAACAAATTTGCTTTATCTCTACTCAGCATTGTGAATAAATATATATATATATATATATATATATTGTATATACATCCACATATATAAACGCATATATATATATATATATTCAAGATCATGATTAAATTTCAATATGAATATCACCGTTATATGCTAACTATCAGTTGATTTGCCTCTTCAGGTTTGTCTGTTTCTGATCTTAGTAGTTTAGCTACTATGATTTGGACGTGCATCAGTTTAAGTCCTGCAGTCATCACAGCTGATTTACCTTTTGATCCAATGGAAGTTGGTTATTTAACAACAGCAATGTTGCATTGGTCATTCACTCGAGTCAGCAGTTGCATAACTGCTTTGATTACATTGGAGAGATGCTTGTGTATAACAGCGCCACTACAGGTTGGAACGTGTTGTTTTTTTCTCTATTCATATACTGATTGAGTAAATATGAATGATCTATAATATATCCTATTCATTATTTGTTAATCCCTTGATACAAAAAACAAGAGACAAGTCTGGAAAACAGCAGACATAAAATCTCCACCAAACATCTCCATTTCTTCGATGCACAATGTAACATTGCGTTGATCTACTGCACCACAAGTGGAAACAGCATAAAAAAAGTCCGATAAACAGCATTCTTTCTTCAGACATAAGGACACATGTGGAAATATCGATCCCTGACAACATTTATTGATAGTCATGATTTATCGTGTGTTCTTTTTCACAATTATATCACCTGTTTATCACCATTTTTCACCTTATAACAATTATGATATGTTCTTCCACCGTAACTATTTCTTGCAGGATAATCTTAGAGTCAGATGTGTCTTGTCACACGTAGAAATCACGTACATTTACGTCACTCTCTCAATATAAACAGTGGTTCCTGTCGACATGCAAGTTCAGTTATTGTGTATATAGTATATAAATATATATATATATATATATATATATATATATATATATATATATATATATATATATATATATATATATATATATATATATATATATACATAGAGAGAGAGAGAGAGAGAGAGTACAGAATAGTAGTAATATAATAGGTCCACGCTTGAAAGTTGTCATGTACTTCCATGAATTAATGTAAATAATATAACTACACAATTAACCATGACGTGCTGAACCATAACTAGGAGAAAGAAGAACAGTTGCTTACATATTAACCCACATTTAGAGATAGATAAACATCTTAATGGGTCATATAACTAAAATACTTCGGAACATAATATATGAAATGATTACAAAGAAGATAGACACGGAGGTTGGTGAAGAAAAATTCGGTTTCTGGAAAAAAAAAGGTGAGACGCGTTGTGCATTGGTTAGCGCACTGGCTTCGCATATTAGTGATGCTGTGTTCATTCCCCAGTTGATGTGGAAATGTTTTTCAGATCTCAACGGCTACCAGGTCGACTAAATGGGTACCGGATTAATCCGGGAAGTAAAGACTTCGAGGGAGAGAAGATGGCTACCGCCCTTATTTACAGAGCCTCTGAAATGTGAGATCGCTAACACCTCACACCCTTATGGCATTAATAGATGATATGGGTTACTTTACTTTATATAGAAGAATATGGGGAATGTCATGAACAGACAAAAAAATAAACAAAGAGGCTCTAAAAACACTTATTGTGAATAAAGAGTTATTAAGAGAAATAAAGATCAGGCAAATAAAATATTTTGGACACATTAAAAAACCTTATTGAATTACTTACTTGAGGGTAAAGTCAAAGGGACGCGAGAAAGAGGTAGGCATGTCGGCAGTGATGCAAGTGGGAATGTAACAGCACATGAAGGACATGTTAAAGTCTAGCAGAGTGCACCACCAAAACAAGAGACAGGAGATGTTAGATTTATGTTCCATCAAACCGTCATTGTCAAAACGGAACTTGATGATGATGATCGTATTTACTCGAAAATCTTTCATATATTCTACAGTATCATTACACATTTTCATCGTACCAGTCAGATATGTATAGAATTCACACTATTAGATGATTTTTTAAACAACAGTATCACAATGCAAAATCAAAAAGCTTGCATACACAATCACATACATTGCAATGTGATTTCAATGAGAATCAGATCAGTGATGTATTTACAACGATCATAGTTAAAGTTTATGTTGTGTGAAATATTTTTTATTTGTTCAATCTTTTTTGTCAAGTTCATCATTACCGAGTTACATCTGTTATTACATTCATATACTGAATATTCTTTAATGGAGAAATAAATAACAGTAAAAATAGCGAAAATTAGAAACAGACATTACGATTTTTAGAGCATGTAATGAGAAAGGTAAATATTGAACGTTTAGTAACCACCGCAAAGATCAAAAGGAGAATAGACAAAGGACGACAAAGAGAGAAATTTCTGCATGGGCTGTCAATGTAGCACAAAAGAAGTCACCAAATGAACTTATTAACAACACAAGAGACAAGAGTTGTGGAAAATCATGATCCCCTACGCCACTCGTTATGACACTTGATTTATTAAACTAATGCAATGTTATACACATTATATTTCATTTTATTTTCAGATAAAACGCATCATTACTCCAAAACGAGCGAAAGTCATCATAGTTTGCGTATTTATAATATTCTTGTCTACATCCGCGCCAGCTTACTCTGTGAACAAGTTGGGGCCGAAATGGTCGCACCTACGTAATAAAACGATTGTTGGTCTTATTTCATCTGCAGATCGGGAAGGCGTTGAGAAGATAGCATTTGCCATCAATAGTTTTTCTATTCCTGTTGGTGCTTTTGTGATCATCGTTGTTTGTACAACAGTACTTTCATTCAAACTCAAGAGAGCATCACAATGGAGAAAGGCAACAATCACTGGTGCGCAAAAGGATATAGTTTCCAGCCGCAACCAGAAGGCAGCAAAGATGGTTATAATGATTTCCACTTTGTTTATTGTTTGTTTTGTTCCTTTGAGCATCACTTTACTATTATATGGATTTTTGAGCACAATGACTTTTAGTGGATCTTACATAAATATATTGATACTGGCAGCTGGCTTCGGATATGTGATGGAGGGGGTCAACTCCTCTGCAAATATTTTTATTTACTATCACATGAGCAGTAAATATAAAGAAACATTTTGTAAATATTTTAGCCGGAAAAAAGGAGAATTATTTAAATAGATCTATCAGACGTCAGACGACATTTGCAACTAGTAAACATATAAGCGTTAATCATGTTACAATTAATTAATAATTATTGATTGTTGTGAAGAGAATATATATGATGGGCCAAAATGCGGTATAGGTCTCCGCTGTGATCTTTGTTCTATTTTCGAGATATTATCTAACCATTGCACTGTTAGTTAAGTTGCGTAAGTTATAGATTACTTTTTTGTTTGTTGGGGGGGGGGGGGGGGGTTAAAAGGATTAGAATCAGTTTATAGATATGCGGGGAGGGAAGAAGGGTTAGAATTAGTGTCTAGAATTACTAATTAATTATCTAATAACTCTCGTCTAAGGCGTGAATCGATGTGATTGGTTTTTCAAGGGAAATCCGTGACGTTAATGTAATCAGTGCGCTATTTATAGCCCATCGGAGACCTATACTGCATTTTCACCATATAATGTATGTTATTTAACAGCAAAAATGCACAAATAAAATGTTACTATCTTTCACGTACTTCAATAATTATAAATGACCCAACACAGAATGTGGTATCAATGAAATTTGGCAATGCATTTATGAAGGTAAATTTACAAATGCAATATATCGAAAACAGTAACAATATATAGTATAACTGTCTTTTTATTTGTTGTGATATATCTTATAACACATGTTTGCTTACGCAATGAAATACTGTCGTCTTACAAACAGTCCTCAGACAAAAAAGGTCACCTACTCAGCAGCATCTTTTGAGAATAAAACAAACAAATTGCTGCCACATATGGTATCCGATTATGTCTTTCACAAATTTCAGGATGTGCGTATCCAAGACTGGAGACATGACACCTACTTTGAACGGGTCTATTGTGGTGTGACGCGCAGCTTCTTTGTGTTCTGGATCGTGAACACCACTTCCGGCATACGACCTCGCGCTGGTCAATTGTGGCTTAGTTGTCACTATATAGATTCACATGCACAGCGCTGCCCTCTAGCGAGTATTGCTTTTTGTCATGTTATGTTTAATGTGTACTCATAGGTTACCATATCTTAGCGGTATCTACCCATATCAGGCATTGACATTGGCCGTTCCTACAATGTTTCTGAAGTTTCTGTTGTACGAGACATAATAAACATATGTCTTTCGTCACTGTGTGACATTGTTACTGGAAGTATTGGTATATAGGTATCAGAGATATTACTTGTCTCTGTGCAGACAATGTTAATTTCATCTACAGTCACTCATTTCATTCACAGACACAAGACTAAAAGTGTTGGGCAGGAATACAGCCAGAGTCGCTATATTTCTGTTTCCTGAATGCACCACGAGGAGGTACTTTTAGCGCCATGGTTATCTGGGCCCGCACGAGAGCAATGGGAGACACTTTGCACTCCAGGGATTATGTTTGATGATGTTGTTTTTTTCACCTAGGTGCAAGTTTTTTAATGTATCAATATTTTGATATCATACCCGGATGACGTCCCAGGTCATGAGTGTGCACATTCTTAAGAGTATGCTATACACGTTTGACATTCAAACCGCACTGGGGCCAAAATACACATTCTCAACTTCCCTGTACCGTCCTGCTAGAGAATTATTTTCTCGACGAATTAAACTTAGATCATTTGCCTTCATTTATAAGGATCCCTGAGGCCTATTATGAGTCAGGAATGCAACTTGTCAAGACATTAAATCTGTGCACTCAAGTTACTGAGAACGTACCAATCAAGATAAGGACTATTACAACAATAGAGAACTGAGAACACCAACGGTTCAAGTATGGATGTCTCCTCAGGACCACAAATATAAAACATTTGCATTCGCAACCAAGTAACTAATATCTGAAGAACACCTTTAACTCTGAGATCTGTTTGATGAATGGAACGTTTTGAAGCGAGAAGACTGGCAGATCGTTAAACAGTAAATATAATATAGTAAGTAAATAAGCGTTATACAAACCCACTATTAAAATACACATTTTAGTTTGTTTGAAAATCCCAGGAATTGTTAGAGATTAGCTCTTACTTATTATGTGCAGTGGGGTAGTTTTTCTGAGCATTCTTTCATACCCAAGAGACTTCAGCTTTCGGCATTGTGTGGCCTATTGAAAGAGCCTTATACTAAGATGGTGGCTAGAATTGTATAGATGTATACTACAAGCTTCTATACGAGAGTCTCAATATAACGGCATGTCATGTACTAAGGTTTTCTGTTGCGTGGGTGGTTTGTCTAGTGGCTGTTGAAAAGACCCACAGACGCAACCGCATGGATATACAAATAGAAATAGAAACAATTATCAAACACAATAGTTACGGAACCTATTGAAGTTTCAACCTAAAGTCTTCATCGGAAAAAACACAGAATAATAAGGGAAACTACTTTTAAAATATATTTAACATATATGTAAATGTGAAACAGCCAAGTGAATAGTAGAAAGAGTTATATCTTCTCACGCAGCATATTGGTTGTGCTATAAGAAATACAATCTACAATAGATGTTGATTATGGATGTGACTGCCTGACCAATCTGAGCATCACATATTCTTTAAAATACGTACAAAAATAGCAGGACATATGCATCATTGCTTGCTGTTGTGTGTATTCTTAAACATGCAACCTTAGAACTAGCTGGTTAGAACTAGCTGTAAAACGATCCATAGCATCATGTTAACATAATTCCGTATCAATGCATGTGCCATGCATCTCACCTTTGCATACGTCATTATACCGAAGAATATTGACTCAGAGATTTGTAATCTTCCATAAATTAGATTTTTCGGTATTTCGTCATGCATTCTAGCTAATCCCAGTTGATTAATGACATCGATAGTGTATCCCACCATCGGAGACAACACGTGAAGCCCTTTGTCTACTCAATTTGACAAGAACAGTGTGTACTTCTATTGCTCTCTCAACAATGTTCATATTATATGTAGGCATTCATTGTACATTATCCTTCCATAAATCCACATTGCACGTCTGCAATTTTTGGTTTTAATTATTATTTATTTATTTTTAATCAAACCTTAAGAACAGTACAGCTTCATTTTTGTTAATGATTTTTGTCACACATGTAACAAATTAGTTTATTAGAAATGTATGCATTTGCACATACAAAATGTAAGAATTATGTTTCTTCTTGTATATAAAGAAATTATATATATATATATATATATATATATATATATATATATATATATATATATATATATATATGAAAAATACTTAGAGTAATTAAAACAACCAATACACAGCCAGTGGTATTCCTGACAGATGCAAGGTCAGTTGCTTCAAGCTCTCCAGTCTGGAAAACTAACAGACTTGAAAAAACTACTTAGCGAATTGTCGTACCAGTATAGGGTAACCATGCAGTGGATTCCCTCTCACTGTGGTATACCAGGAAATAAAAAAGTAGACCAACTGGCTCAGGAAGGTACTGCCGAAGACCAACCAGATATACCAATCACCTACAATCAGAAAATAACAGATGATCAAGTCAATAAGAAAGCCACAAACACCAACACAAGATGACTATCACAGTTATGAACAGTTCAGAACAAGTTATAATTCTACGTCTCAGAACAGGACACAACCGACTCCGCATAACATGTATACAAAGTTGAAGATTGACAACACGACCATGTGTACATGTGGACAGGCAGCACAGAGTGCCATGCATATACTTCAAGAGTGTTATGGGCATGAAACGCTGAGGCAGACATATTAGCCAGAGGAAACAACACTGGAATCAAAGCTCTATGGGACACTGTATGAACTACAAAAGACAGTGAGTTTTATTAAGGAGACAGAATTACAGATATAGACAATTTTCAAGTGAACGAAAGAAGAAGAAGAAGAAGAAGTTTGCATGCCCGGAGCAATAGAGAAGTTCAACATAACCAGTAGTCAATTTGTGGCGGGAAATGAGCACAGTAAACTATATCGTGGCTGCTGTGGCTGAGAGTAATGCATAGGTTACCGTTCTGGTGGATTGATAGTTATTCTCTGTCTGGCCCGGGATGGGACGAAAATTCACAGACACCCCAGCAATATAATGCCAGTAAAATAACATTAGGCCAAATGGTTTGAGTTTATGGACCGTTGGATCAGCAACCAACCAACCATATTATAATAACGGCACAGTCATACATATACATACAGTGTGGTAGTGTATTGAACTAAATTACCACAGATCATTTACACGACAGCTGTATAATTCTGCAATATGAAATCAATTCTGTAAATTGTATGTGTTTAAACAGTATAAACCAGATTTATTTGCATACTTACGATATATCTACATTAGGCATATTATATAGTATAATTTCTAAGACACAATTTCAAATGTTGTTTGAAAATATCGCCTGTTCTTGACATTACAAGTTGAAAACAACTATATATTGCACTTTGACACACTTAAGCTATTTGGTCTTAATTCCGATAATTCATTTATTTTATTTAGATTTGGGAAAGGGATTTACTTTGTTGTGTTGTGGGTGGATTTATTTTCAGACATAATTGTTTTAATTCATCCTTATTCCGATATGTTTTTAATGCATGCCTCTATGACACTATGTGTAAACGTATGTCAATATTATCTTTGATGTCTCTGCTGATTGTCTGCTGTCTAAAGATTTAATGACAGTGTCATTACGTTTAATGTTTTACTCCGTATTCACTGTTTGTCTTGTGTTTTCTTGAAAGAGACACTATTGTTGAAGCTAGAAACTGTCTTGCATATTGTTATTTGATTTTTCTATACACAATCCCTATAGTCAGGTAGTATGTGAGTTCATTATAAAGCTCATCGACATTGTGTTTTACGTAAGTAATAAATGAAATTGCCATTGCTACACTAACAAACTTACAAGTGTATAAGAAAACTACAAAACACGTATTGCTTACCGTTTAAGCAAATCCCATGTACAAATATATTAAAAAGTGCCCAAGAGTCACAGTGTCCAGTTTCAGAATGTCACATTATGTAGCCTTGTTCAAGTCATTGATAACGGCTAAATCATTTCTAGACAACCCAATGCATTGTCTAAATTGTTTAATAGACTTACGTAAAACACAGGTTTATATTTCGTTTCAATGGGACTCGACAGACTATAGCTAAAACTAGTGGGTAATGATGGGCAATCATAAAAATTAAGAAATCATAAAAATTACAATTCACAAATCACATTCAACGTTTCAACCAAAAGATCTTTATCAACACACAAACAAAACATCAAAAGACGACGAATGGAAAAATTATTACAACGTCCAACGGAAATATGGAAATGATATGCCGGAAGGTCAGAAAGTACAAGAAAGCGTAAATATATGTGGAAATGAAACGAACAAAAAGATGAGTAAATGACGGAACAAAAAGCATAAAGACAAAGACCACATCAACCCAGTACTAGACATAAGAGTGGGCGGAATTGAGTCCAAAAGGCGTGTACCCAATTCAAAAATGAGACGGTTTTCTAGAGCATACCTAGATCTATCATCGGTGGTGCAAGATCTGATGGGGTGACCTGAATATCCAACGCACCATGATGACCATTGCCGTTGAAGTGTGTGGCCATAGGAGTGGGTGTTCTGTGCTTGATGGCATGAAGAAGGTTACAAAAGCGATCGCTCAATCGTAGGCCGGTTTCCCCGATGTACTGTTTGCCACAGCGTTTACATATGATCACGCGAATGACATTACGGGATTCACATGTAAAGGCCTCATCGTTGGAGAAAGTGGCCTTGGGAAATGAAATGGAGCGCATCTGAACTACGTAAGGACATGTAAAGCAACGGACACGTGAGCAACGAACAGTGCCAAAAAGGTCAGGAACAGAAGACTTAAGGTGGCTATGAACTAAGATGTCTTTCAGATTTCTATCACGCCTATAAGCCACCAGAGGTAAGTCATGGAAAGCGTCACGGGTGTCAGGATCAGACTGGAGAAGAGAATAATGTTTGAGCATGTTGCGTCGAACAGAAGAGTTATCGGGATGAAAGGTAAGAACAAGTTTAACCTTATCAGAGGAGGAGGAAGAAACCTGAGAGTTAGTCAAGGAATTGAGGCGAGACCAATGGAGCAGACGGAGCCAAGCGGATGAAAGAATGCTGTCAGGGAACGATCGTCTACGGAAAAACTCAATCATCTCAGAGAAATTGTCGAGAAAATCGATACATAAGCTACACAGGAGAAGACGCAGGGAGTATGGTAGAGAGTTGCGACAAGCAGGAGGATGGGAAGAAGTGTAGAGCAGAAAGCCATGTGCATCAGTTAGTTTATAGTAAACGGATGTGCTAAGGCAAGGGTGGTGAATGGTGACAATGATGTCAAGGAAGTTGACAGAAGTAGTGGAGATATTAGATGCAAATTGAATAGCAGGGTTGAAAAGGCCAATAAATTGTTTAGTGCTTTCATACAGATATATTCTAGTCATCATATTCCAAAGTTTTCTTGAAGCTGTGTTATAAAGATATAAGTTTTTGAAATATGTCTCTATATTTACTGCTCATTCTATAGTAAATACAAATATTCATTGACGAGTTTACACCTTCCAGAATGTAACCAAAGCCGCCAATAATTATTGATAATGACATATATTTTCCATTAACTGACAGTTCAGGTAGAAAGGCTATTAATATCATTGTAATAATAACGGGAACACCGCAAACAATGAACAACGTGGAAACCATTAAAACAATTCTTGATGTTTTCTGGTTACGTATTGAAACCGTATCAACTTTTGTATTTGTAATTGCATTCTTTCTCCATTTCATTAGGCTTTGTAGTTTCAATGAAAGTATTACAGTGCAAACAACAATCATAACAAATGATCCAATAAGAATAGCAAAACTATTAATGATAAAATAAATCTTCTCAAATTGTTCATGATTGTCAGTAGAAACAACTCCAATAAGTGTCTTGTTTCTTAAATGGGAGAACTTCATGCCTAGTTTGTTGACAGCGTATATGGGTGTACCACTAGCGAAGAAGAGGAAGAACACACATACCGTGGATACAGCTGTTCTTGTTGGTGTAACTATACTTTTTATCTGGGTAAGACGAAATAGAAAACAAAATATTGTACATAAAAAATGAAAATTTAAATACAATGCGATGTGGTTCGTCCTGTGTGGCTGTGAGATTTCGACTTTATTTTTTCCGAGTATATCTCAAATAAAATAGATATGCGGCATGCTCGTACATACCTCAGAGAGAGTTCTGACATAGGCCACCACTACACAGTACGTTCCCTCGTGTGAAAGGAAGCAGACTCAAGAGAGGTAAATCGTGGATGGATCGTGTAACAATCGGAGTAATTGCCGTAACGCATGCACTTAACTGGCTGAAATAGCAATCTCATCTCCAATGCATGTATGTACGTGACTTAATGATATGATTCAGAAATTAAAAACATGTGATGTTTGTAGGTGTTGGGTGGAGTCAATAGAGAGAGCTAATATGCAGACATCGAAATTGTACGCTTATCTTTGTCCCCGGACACGCCGGTGTAGTGAGACACGAACGGGAAGACCAATTGGCTAGCCTCAACACAATAACAAATTGCCAGAATATGAACAAATCATACATACTTATTGCTCTTCGTAAGTCAGTACGATCAGAGCATTTTAAGATGAATTAGAATGAGTCTATATCAAGAATGCGCGGATTGGGAATGCGAATGGGTGAGGCCAGTCGAGAACTCCTTAGAAATATTTCAGAAAGACCAGTGAACGAACATAGAACCGTAACCGTCAACCGTTATGAGTGATTTACTGAAACGGAGACCTAAGAACCTATCGACGTGTCCGGTATGCGAAGATAATAATCAACAAACCTAATACAGAATACATTAACACAAATTAAATACATTTGGAAAACATCACTGACAAATGAAATAGAAATATATGCATAATATAAAATATACTTGTGTGGATAAAGAGCAAACCTCAAAATTGACATTTACTGAGAATGCCTATTGCACATTTAATTGCACAAATGTGTCATGGAATAGTCTAGAAAAAGGTAAACTGTTGTAAATAAAGCAATTTGAGGAGGTATATAAAGTGTAGAGATGTGGGGATTGGTGGACAACATAGCTTTGGTGCACACTAGATGAATGTTTCCTGCAGGTTGCCATTTGATCTTTTTAAGAGTAACAGCTGAAGAAGAAGATGTTTGAAAAGTGTTCAAAAGAAACCATCCCATGTTGTGTTATTGTGTCACGTGCAGCACGCGTGTATCATGAGGACCAAAAATTTGTGATGTAATAAGTAGACATCAATGTACTCATGCAATATGGTAAATGCTTCCTATGTTTTGTAACAATACTTTAGTTTCCTTTCCAGTCATACTATGGAAGCTGACTAGGTCCAAATTTGACAAATGAGCATATAATCCTGTTTTTTTGTGTTTTTTTTTGGAGCCGAAGGATGTCGACCAACCAACATACATCAAAGAATGCAGGAGCTGTATGGTCAAAAATGTATTTTAGAAACAGTGAAAGACTGGACAAGAAAGTTTCGGGATGCTCACCTAATCTTCCAACTTAACATCTATGAGGTTGGTTAAATGTATGTTATAACCAAACTTATAACCAATGTTAGGACGTCTTGTCTTGTCCTATCCATGTGTGCCGCTAGGCGTCGATGGGAGCCGACGTCTTCTTTCTTTTGCTAATTGTGAATTCGCTGCGATAGCGCAACCGTGGTGTTCTTGTTGTTGTTGGTGCAGCAGTGAATGGTGTTCTTCGTGCATTTTTTAATGGTGTTCTTGTTGTAGCATTGAATGGTATCCATCGAATGCGATCTAGTTTCATTCTGATTAGGTGGCCGAACCATTTGATCCTTTGTGTATTCTGTGCACGTTATTGTTTTCCCCACATTTCTTATAGTTTCATTGTTTATTATATCTCATTTTTGTTTTGCCAGGAATGTTCTCAGAAACTTCATATCACATCAAGCGATTTGTTTCCTTCTTGTTTCTCTGTCATGGTCCAGTTCTGGCATTGGTAGAACAGTGTCGTCATATGACAACGAAATAAATTTGTTATTTAGAAAGTAGAATTTTCATGGAGCATACTAAATAATTGATCAATATAATTAATACGTCTTATTATAGAAAGGGTGAGAAATTGGTCGAAGTTAATAACACACCTCACCTCCAGAGGAAAAGCTATGCTTAAACATCTTTCCAAGGTGATCATTGCGGTAATACAACTGCTGACTCTGCTGAACGACAATCTAGTCAACACTGTTATCATAAAAGCGATGTCCATGGGGTCAAAGTTCAAATCAGCAGCCATCGTTGTTGGTGCTACTAAAATGCATGTACATGATGTCGCTATCAGACTGCCAAGATCTGAGATTGATAATCCTGAGGATACATAATAATATGCTAGTATTGTTGTTGAATATGGCTATTACATAATGGTATCGTTAATTCGGTTAATTTAGATGTGAAGACTTTCGACACAGGTAACATCATTCGACTAACATTCAAATATGTGTATATAATATTACGCCACATGCAAAAACTAGAATATATGAATAAAGACTGGGGCCCCCATATATAGTGTGATAGTGTGACACATACAAACATATCTGGAATAAACCCATACACCAGTTCGTACAAGTCTCAACAAAATAGCGGTAGGAAGCTGGCACCAAAGGAATATGTAATTATCAAACAGCCACAGATGATCCAACAGTGAGGTGTGATAAGCAATAACACAGTCATTATATTAAAAAAATAAACATATGGTATAAATGCATATCAATACTAAAAAAATATGATGAAAGCAAGTATAATGCAACGAATAAAGAAGAAACCAGATGAATTTTCCTTCATATGAACTTTGTCTGAAAAGACATAATAATATATCGGCAAAATATACTAAAATTAAGAACATTTTAAATCGATTTCTAAGAAAATAATAACATGCCCTTATTTGTAAATATGTTTTATATTTGATACCTACTATATGTCGTTTAGTAAGTGTATTGCTTTCTGCAGTATCTGCTTAATCGCACCCTGATCTTTTTACTTACCACAAGTTACGCGCATTGATCTTATTTAACGCACATCCTATAGACCTTCCAAGAAAAAGAAACACTCATTACTGGAATCGAAATCTAGACATCCCGGTTAGGAGAACTACGGTGTAACCTCGCGGACATACACAAATATTATGATTATTATGACAAATATTACAATTCAAATATATTCATATTAATAATGGCCTACCCTTTGTGTAAGATCTCTGACAAGTGCTTGCAACGTTTATATGACATAGCCCCCACCCCCGCCCCTTTCATGCTATTTTGAAGAAACCTAAGTTCAATAAATGTAGTAGGTACACTTTATCAGCAACCGAAGAAGGTGCTTACAATTTCTTTTTCATTGTAAAAAGCCATTACTTCTTCTATACCCATCCCCTCGGATGCACTATTTATGTATTCAAATATTAATAATTAAAATATGCGAACTCTGTTAAACATGTTTACATAATGATATACTTGTAACGTACATTGTGTTCTTGGGAAGAAATATAAGAATATTTACGTGTGTAAGCACTACTTATGGACGCCTCTCCAGCGCCTTACACTTAACATTGTCTCATTATGTTTCATTAGGTGTTGTTGTATTGATCATAATAGCTTATCATAATATAGATAGCGCATACGAACAACCATTTAGGATATTTCCTAAGTCTGAAGTGCTTTAACTCCTCCCATCGCAAACTTTTTATTAGGAAATTATACCACATAAATTAACAGTGCTGTGGCCCGTGTGTTGCTGGGGTCTACAACTGCAGCAAGCAACAATTAACGACACTGTTACTTACCAATCATGTCGTAGCAAAAATATTACTTACCAAGCATGTCGTAATATCATTGTTAATTAACACGCTGTCATAACACCACTCTTACTTACCATGAATTTCGTAATTACACTGTTACTTTCCAAATATAATATGTCGTAATGACATAGGTACTTCTCCAGCATTTTGTATCGACGGTGTTATTTACCAAGCAATTCGTAACGATTGTATTACTTACTACGCTTCTTGGTTTGGTTTGTAGCTATAATGATATAGCTTCGTAGGACTGTCGGGCATAGATCCCATATGGTTTTACAATGTCACAGTGATAGATGTTACAGGCGATTCGCGAACTAACTCTTCCTATAAAATAGGAACGGAATAATGGTAGTCACATGAACATCACGGACGCTCCGACGGTCGGTGCCATTCAAGTGATCAGCAACAGCAGTATCAGTCTTGGGGTTGATACTGTACAGATGTTCAAAGAATCGGTCTGCGAGCATAATACCAGTTGATGGAAACTAGACGCGATAGGCTTAAAGCATACTAACATACTCGTATCGTGTTATAGACTTCATCTAAGTAAGAAGATTTAAAAAAAATACTTTGAAGTCTTCTGAGTATGAACGTACCTATGGATAAAACAATCCTCTACACTTATGCAGCTCACACGACACGCGATGTTGTCCATAAACTACGTCACCAGTTGTTTTTCTTTACCAATTTCTGATAATTTTGTCAACACAGACTGGCAAGAATTTAGGATCTTCACGTATTAATTATATTTTAAAAAGGTGAAAATACAATGTTCACCTGCAGAAAAACACGACAAGAAATAATAATTTTTTTATCGGATTTTCGAAAACATAAAAAAATTGTTACAATACCATTGGTATTATACTTTATATTGACATCAACTTTTGCCACCACTTCTCCTCCTTGTTAACAACATTCAAATTTTGTTAAGACCCTTTGCCTGCACTTAGTTATTTACGTTATGCATGTACACCCGTTACACTTAATGTAACATCTGAAGAACGTATCTAGAATAACAACATCCGTTTTCATGCATGTAGGTTTTTGGAGTATAACCAACAACAATACCAAGAAGACGTTGGACTGACGACATTAAAGATAACATAAATACATCGCTAGAAAATGCAATCACACGACAGAAAGGGGTTCAGATAGGCCATTGGGAAGACAACGTTCTGGAAGGAATACATCACATGACACAATGCAAATCTCATTAAGAAAGATGCATCTTGATATTACACTAAAGTGTGTTCATGCAGTGTTAGTAATTACATTACATAGTAGACTGATGTTCACTGGATCCTTGAAGCCTTGCTTGATAAAGCAGATGATATTGATGGTGTTTGTGATGATGCCAAAAATGTTGATCATCTGACATATTCCAACTAATATAACCCATGAATAAATCACTATTATATCATAACCTATAGCAAGGCCGATGTCAGCGAATGATATATTATTAGGTTGTATTACTTCTACTTCTAACATATTTTTTGAAGATGATTAAATCTTTACAATTCTGTGTTTTTTCTTTAAAAAACATATTTCAGTTTAAAATACATATTAAACCCTTTTCTTAATCCTGCAATTTGTAATAACGAAGTAAGTGTTCTAGTCAATTAATATATGTCTTGCCCAGATTTAAAATAAATATCAGATGATACGTAATAATAAATACATATTCAAATACTATTGGCTGACTTCTTTGACACGATAAAAGTTCATTCATTTATATTGTCAATTTTGATATTCGTCATACATTATAATCCATCAAAAACGCATACAGTAACACTATGGTTATATACCATAAAAGAAAGTAATGCAGCGAAATAAATATGTTAAACATAAATAGTTATTAACTGTAGTTTTAAATTATAAAACCTTCCAAATGTATTCTTGTTACTGTAATTAAATACCGGTATTTAAGTTATCAATATAGCACAAACTATTTTAAAAGGAACTCACTCTGTAGTTATAATGATAGTTTCCGTAATATATATTCTTCGCCCAGGTTGTATGCAGTAAACATATTTAGTCAACATTTACGTATGTACTAGAATATGAAACTTGAAGATTATTGCTGGGAATATAGATTGCATAACATTATATTTAATTATACGTTTGCGGTCAACTAAGATGTTGCTATTTTACTGTTATTTTGTAATTGCCTTGATTGTATTCAACTGTACGTATCAATAAAATTGTAGCTATTACATATTCACTGCTGTACCAATTTTCCAAGCGTGACATACATGTACCTATACTGACACATAATTGTCTGAGCTTATCTCAAGTTGAAATATTGCATGTTCTTGTCATTTATAACGGTAACATATTCTATACACTACTAAACAGCTTGATATACTATACTGTACAATGATTTTTCTTTATGCCATCTCCCACCCCCATCCCCACGTCCACATAATAAATAATCATGAACAGTTAACAGAATACGTGTGCAGCATTGTGACACGTTCACGTGAAAATGAATACGTCAAGTATATCTTGTACATACTTGCACTTCATTCCACATACTTTCGTTACATAGAAGTAAACAACATTTATACATTGGCTTCACAGACTACAGCAAAACTTTCGACAACGTTCAGCAGAGAAACGGAATTCGATGCCTCTAATTAATAGGAATAGAAGGGAAACATCTAACTGAACAGGACTATGCATTATGAGAAAAAGAAAAAACATGGTTCGAAAATAGCTACACTCTATATGCTGAAATAAAAAGAGTAGCCAGGCAAAGATGCACTTTAGCACACATCCTATGTAACATATATACAAGGACCATTATGAAACGCGTAGAATGAATAGCATGGCTCAAGATCAGTGAGAACATAATAAATAATATACGCTATGATGATGACTCAGTCCTCTGAGCATAACATAAACATGCACTGCAAAGAGTATTGGGTCAAGTAAACAAATCAACGATACATTTTCAACTAGATATTAACAGCCATAAAGAAAAAAAGTACATTATAGGATAATAAAAGAGGAACATAAAAATACATATAGAAACTGCAACATGTAAACCATTATCAATATCTTGGTCACATAATCACACATGATGGTAGATGTGAAACAGACGTATAGCAAGGGATATGAGTGGTTAAATGTACTGTCAATAACAAGAGAAAACAACTGTATTCAAACAAATTGGAAAGTAAACATTAAAAAAAATTATAAGTTGCTATACTACTTTCTTAATATATGGTTCAGAAATGTGGATAATGAAGGAACAAATAAAAGAAATAATCCATGTATTTGTGATGTGGACGTGAATTGGGAAAACTTCATGGATCGAAAATAAAACAGAGAGTTTGATTACGCTGCGTATAAAACTTGATAATAAGTGAGACTGCACTAAAACTGCAAAATCAATATTTTCTCATAATACTTCTTCTTCAGCGTTCATTTTCAAATTCCCACTGGATCGCTCGTCTAAACGGACAATGGTCCTTTTAGATTTTCAGCATAATGTGTATAGAGAAGTGTATAACATCAAATTGTGTATTTTAAGACAGTCTAGTTGAGGCTATCAAATGGATATATCTTCGTGATGTGTAAAGAGTGATTATATATAATAATGTTGTTGTTTATGTGATGAACAAATTTACTTCGGTGTCAATAACACATTGAAATCGCTCACTATTCACCATGTAGCGACAACATCAGGTTTGACGTGTCGTGTGAACACAGCACCAGTGGACTGCCTGGGGCGTGTTCTGGCTCCACACTCGACTGACAGCCTGTTAGGCAGTCATAAAGTAGGTGATATTGTGCTAAGACTATCTCAAAAAGCATAACGGTCTTGTCAACCTAAACACGTAAAGTCTGATATTCGGCGAATTTACGCGTACGAGGTACGATGGTTTATCGGCACATCGGGTAATGTATGCAAACGCCAGCAACGCGGTGTGGACCGCATCGGGCATGGTGAGACACGTAGAAAACCATGATCATCCACTGCATCTTACTTCACTTCCAGTCGTCTCGATTCGTCTTGCCACTGGTTTCAAATGAGGTCCGACAAGAGAGTGAGGGCGACGCTTTGCACAACTCTTCCTCACGTTAATCAAAATCCCCAGTGCAAGTCATTTTCACATTCACGAAAATTCACTACTACCCGACAGCCAATGTGGTTTCAGAAAAGAACGTGGAACAACTGATATGATCTTTGCTGAAAGACAGCTTCAAGAAAAATGTCAAGAACAACACTGTGACCTGTACACAACATTCATAGACTTGACAAAAGCATTTGACACAGTAAATAGAGAGGGTCAGCATAGGGCACAGTTAGACACATAGTACGCTCTGGCCATCCACTGCACCTGATTTTCTCCCAGTTGTCTCGACTTTGTCTTGCCACTGGACCAAGATAAAACTCTGGAGAGAGTGTGGTTGACGATTAGGGCAACTCTTCCACACTATAAACCAACTTCAACGCTAGCCATTTCTCAACCCATTTATTTATGCTGACGACTGTGCTTTGTATGCTGACTCGGTCGTGCACATGCAGAGCACCATAGACCACTTCTCACAGGCCTGCAACAACTTTGGTCTCACTATTAACACCAAAAAAAACAGAAGCCATGCACCAAGCAACATCAAATAGCCAACATACTGCTACTTCCATCATCGTCAATCAGGAAAAATTGCAGGTAGTCGACAATTTTACTTACCTTGGAAGCACTCTCTCTCGCGATGTCAACATTGATGTGGAAATTAATAATAGACTGGCAAAAGCTAGTGCTGTATTTGGCAGATTACGCAACAATGTATGAGACAGAAGAGGTATACGAACAACCACCAAACTACAAGTATATCATGCTGCTGTTATATCAACCTTACTATACGCCTGCGAAACATGGACAGTGTATGCTAGACATGCAAGAAAATTAAATCATTTCCATCTTACCTGCCTACGTAAATTACTAAATATCCATTGGTGAGACAAAGTACCAGACTACGAGGTCTTGGAAAAATCAACCTCAATAAGCATCCACACAATACTTATGAAGGCGCAGGCACGCTGGGCAGGCCATCTTGTGCGTATGGAGAACTCGCGTTTGCCAAAACAAATATATTATGGAGAACTCAAGGCAGGATTTCGAACAGCTGGTGGACAGAAAAAGTGTTTCAAAGACACGATCAAGTCATCCTTGAAACATTTTAAAAATGACGTAGGCGCTTGGGAGAGCCTCGCTCAGGATAGAACAGCATGGCGTTACAGCATTAGAACGGGAGCACTAGCGGCGGAAGAATTCAGACAAGAAACTGCAAGACAGAAGCGGACACGTAGAAAAGAAAAAAAACATCTCATCCTCACACAGATATCTTCTATTGTTGTCATTTCTGTAAAAGAACATTTTGTGCGCGCATTGGACTTGCTAGTCATTTAAAAACGCACTATTAACTGTATTATTTTATTATGTATTGTTTTATTATTATGATTGAGTTTTTGGTCATCGTCGATCATTACGGACGAACATCAGAGAGGGTCTGTGGAAGATTCTGGCAAAGTATGGATGTACACAGAAATGTATCTCAATAGTGCAGCAATTGCATGATGGAATACAAGCTAGAGTTCAGGATGATGGAGAGTTATCTGAAACTTTTCCTGTCTCAAATGTAGTAAAACAAGGATGTGTATTAGCACCTACCCTATTTGGCATCATGTTCTCTGCTATGTTGAATGATGCTTTCAGAGATCTAGACCTGGGAGTAAACATCACCTATCGCATAGACGGAAAATTGTTCAACCTTCGGCGGCTTCGAGCAAAAAGCAAAGTTAAATCACACACAATCAGGGATCTTCTATTTGCTGATGACTGTGCTCTAAATGCCAACTCTGAGGCTGATCTGCAATGTATTATAGACAGATTATCCAAAGCCTGTACCAACGTTGGGCTTACCATTAACACATATAAAACAGAAGTCATGTTACAACCAACACTAGGCAAAATTTATCTCGAGCCTTGTATAAAGGTAAATGGTGTAGCACTGAAAGTTGTGAATAGATTCACATATCTAGGCAGTACGTTATCACAAAATGGCAACGTTGATGATGAAGTTTATACAAGGATCGCCAAAGCAAGCAGTACTTTCGGCAGATTGCACTCAAATGTTTGGCGTAGAAAAGGCATTAACCTACAGACTAAGCTGAAAGTTTACAGAGCAGTGGTACTTCCAGTGCTGATATACGCTAGTGAAACATGGACTGTGTATAGACGTCATGTGAAAAAACTCAATCATTTTCATACAAATTGTCTCAGAAAAGTTATTAACATCAGATGACAAGACAAGATTTCAGATACCACTGTCCTTGATAGAGCTGGTATCCCAAGCATTGACACGATCCTGATGCAGACACAGATTCGTTGGGCAGGTCATTTGGTGCGTATGCCAGACTATCGTCTGCCAAAGATACTTATTTATGGTGAGCTAGAGAAGGGTATACGATCTCAAGGTGGCCAAAGGAAGCGCTACAAGGACTCGTTAAAGAACTCACTGAAAGCCTTTGAAATAGACCACGATACATGGGAAGAACTTCCACACAATAGATCTGCATGGTGTTCTAGAATAAAAAAGAGCGCATCATCTTGTGAAAAGAAAAGAAATGCAGCAGCTCAACAGCGGAGAGCAGCTAGAAAGTCACGAATAGACCAAGATCCGTCTACAGTCGTCATTCCATGTCCAAACTGTCCAATGAAATTTACAGCTCGAATAGGGCTCATTAGCAATCTACGAACTCATAATGAAGGACATAACTAAAATTGACTTTTCAAAAGTGGATGTAACAAATGGTCATCATTACTTGTGATGGACGAACAACAACAGTCCTGAAAATGGAAATGTTTTGTGTCGCGGTTATATTTGAGCCACTGGCCCGACACATTCGTCTTCGAAACAAGGTGGTACGTCTTACTGCTCACATACAGAATATCAGACTAACAGACAGTAAAACAACTTATAGATGGCAGTATATAAATCAGACAAAATGAACGCATGCACAGTAGCGTATTTCTCATGAAAATATAGATATACAAACGACAGATAAATATAATAGTAAAATCACAAATAGTCTAGACTGCGGACACACCATAACATCCCAGATAACAATAACGTAAGCTCACAAGTGCACCACATGCTATCATAAAGACATTTTCATAAATTAATATGAGGATTTTTTTTCTATTTCTTTCGTTCGTCGTTCGTTCTCAAACCCCCATTGGATATGTTTTGTAGGAGCTTGTTCGAACTAGACGTCCAACACGATATAGTCTAAAGAACGGAAATGCAATATAACATCGTTTATTTCTGCATACGCCCCGATACATTCGACTTCGGCGTTGCACGGTAAATGATAATGAATAAAATAAATGAAACAAATGAAATGGCAAAACAATAATAATGCCAATACAATAAACCCCTTCCCCCTAACACCAACCCTTATCTAAATTAATGAATTATTATATGAAGAACATCCTATCCTATATATAATATAATTCGGCAACCCGTCAGAGTCGTAGAGGTACCACATTGGATGAGTCAGCACACACAGAGTCCTGCAGCGATGTCTATCTTCAACGATGCTGATGAGCGACGAAAGATCTTGTCTTGTACATTCCCTGATGTTTACCTATATGGTACTCTTAAGCCCGACGACATCAATGAGCGACTGTCTCATATATGATTCTAGTTGTTCCATAGTTTCTGTCTGTTTTTTGTCACATATATGAAGTCATTGTTTCATATTCCTTGTCCGGTGTCGTTTTACCTCTTCCCGCTACACTATATCACACATGCCAATGTGATCGTCCATATCGTTACTGTTCGTTTTCTGTTTATGCTAATATTTTTCTTATTTTTTGTCTTGATAAAGGCATGTTGGTCGAAACGTCGATTTGTGTGGGTTATTATGTGTGCCTTTAGTTATTAACAAAATGCCATTACCTCATTCATGGATTTACATGATAGAGTTCAGTTTTACGAAGAAAGTATCGATTTTCCGCAAAGATTAGGTACGTCAGGCTGAGGACAAGTATATCACTGAGGTTCTTGTCAAGTCCGTAAGCAACCAATTTTATAAGAGAACACTTCCCGCGTGTATCGTGATCCGACTGGAGAATAGGGAGGTGAGGTGGGAGGAAAGCATATGCAAGCATTGCGTACTGACATTAATAATTGAAACATGTAGGGGACTCGCAGACCAATTCCATCAACAATGTAATAGCTTCGAAAATAATTTATGTTATCCTGTGGACGTCCATTCCAATTGCCATCGCAGTGCCCAGGAGACTCAGGTTGCTGCCATTATGTCGTGTTTCTCTGACGACCTGACTCATCTTGCTCTTTAGAATGACCATATATACCCATTTGGGGATCACCCTGGCGTAGTGGTTAAGCTGTTTGCCTTGTGTTCAAGAGGATTCACGGGTTCGAATCCGGCTCGTTCTATTTTATAAGGTGGATTTTTTTCGGAGATCCTTGTGGATTATCACTTAAGGCTACGGAGTTGCGTGCTATGAGTGGTACCTCGGCGACGTGCCGCTTCGTTGAGAGGGATGGAGTACATATGGAAAACCGAGTACAGTGAAGTCAATCTTCTACGGCTTTTAACCCCTTTTTTTTAAATATACCATTTTTTCTCAGTTAAACCCTTTGGGATCAATGAGCCTCTGTCTCATGAGTGATATCGAGTTAGTCCATCATATCTCTGTCTGTTTCGTGTCACAAGTAGGTACATTTTTATATATTTCGAAATTTTGTGCATATTCATTGTCCGTGTCGTCTCAACTCTGATCTTGTTACAACCCTTCCAGTTCAGTCTCTACATTTTAGTTAAATTGGCCATGTGAAGTCTATAGTTCTTACTATCGTTGTCTGTTGTGAATGTTCAAGTTTTGTCTTATGAAAGGCCTTTTGGTCGAAAGTCATTTGTGAATATTATGTGTATCTCTAGTGTAAACAACACTGTATTACCCTGTTCCGGATTTACCTGCTGGATTTTAATTTTGCGCAGTAAGTACATATTGTATCTATGCATAAGCAGTTTCAAGACGGCGGAAGTCCGATTGGACTAGGTTTTCTGTGTCCTCAAAGAGAAGGACTTGCTCCCGGTCTACGTTGTCCACAGCCTCTGCGTCTCAACGTTGCATCAGCAAGAAATTTTAACAATTTGTTCGCCGACATTTGTTTCATGTTTTTCATTTGTTCAATGGAGAGCTGCATTCAAATGTTTGTTTCCATACTCAGGAGTGCATATTCAAGCTGGCGTATCCAATACATTAGTCATGTCTCCTATTTGAAATGGAATAAATTGTGGTGGGACACTTGAGCTTCTCAGTCTTCTGGAACATGAAGACCACTTTTGCCGAACATTCGCGTGCTGGACAATTTAACATCGTTGACACTCTATCGTTTGCCATACACATCGCTATCCTTTAGCATTTGTTGCATTCTTCAGATTCAATGTGTACGTATCGCCATATCATAGACACATCTACCCATACCAGGACATCGACATTGTCAGCCTCTCCAATGTATCTGTATTTCGTTTTACCAAACTACCTCGCTGGATGCATTGGCCCAGAGGTGTCGGAGTTGTTCCTTATCTTTTTGAAGTTACTCATCATTGAATCTACAACCTCCGCAGGAACATAGCACAAGTCGCTGTATTTTCTGTTTCTGGTGCGCACCACAAGGAGGCACCTTTAGGATCTTGGTTATCTGCTAACACTAGGTCTGCACACGAGCAACGCGGAACTGTTTTCGCTCCATGTCTCATCCATATTATATAATCATGTTTGTATTGACTATATTCTGTGTGTATTTTTTCTCTTCTCATATTATCGTTTTAACCCTTCAGGGGTTTCCATGTTTTGTTCTGTCACGTGTACTTTAATGGTGCTGTTCTTAATGATCACTATTTGTTGTGTATGTAATCTTAATAAAGGCATCTTGGTTGAATAGTCGATTTCTTTGTGCTATTATGTGTGTGTCCAGCGATTAGAAAAACGGCATTAACCTGGTCCGATATTTGTCTGATTCTTGATAGCTATAGAAGCATTTACATATTTATGTTCACTGACGGGTCTGCTGTCGCGATGATAAGTATGGATATGTTATGTGGCTACTTTTCGAGAAAGAGTTGCCAAACCTATCAGAGCATACTCGATCCAATGACAACTAGAAAACATCCAATGTCAGTTTGGAAATCGAGGCTGTTTATTCTTCCCTCAAATTGCTTTCTGGGACCTCGTTTACTAGATCGTATTATTGTGTCATACTTCATGGCCACGATGAGGAAGATTCAACATTGATCTGCAGCTACAATAAATCACCAGAGCTCGACATGAATCGACTACACAAGTAATCACAATACTTCAAGTATAAGTGATTCAGAAGCCATGCTGAATCAGGTTTGTCCGGACGAAATGTGCAAATAGTTCAGCAAAGCCGTAAACCAGGGCTATTCAACTATATTTACTAAGGGGCCAAAATGTAGAAAATGGGGATCATCACGGGTCAGATTTATAAAAAAACACATTGAATGATTTTATACATGTAGCTTTTTTATAACTTTTTTTCACTGTTTTAGAAATGATCCGCGGGCCACTTCCTAGGCCTCCACGAGCCAAATTTGACCCACGGGCCGCCAATTGAATAGCCCTGCCGCAAACCATGAAACAACACATTCCGCTCTCTCGACTGCTTAATGAACATTTGTATTTTTTAAACTTTATTTGCATGAACACAGAAGAGGTTAATGCAATGTTAATTCAACAAATTGGTAGCGTATCCTATTCAGTACGTAGCTATCAACCCAGCATTTTATGGCTGTGGTGATGTTCTAGGCAATATAATACGTTCAGCAGTTTGACATTGCTTTCTGAAAAATCTGGATGCACATATGTCTGTGGCGGAGATAGAACTCGGTACCTTGGTTGTCACAGACGCACCATGAGCCACTTCCCCACAGAGTTTGTTTCTTTTACGTATAGTAAAACGCTAAAAAAAAGTGTAAATAATACAAGTGGAATACAATACACAGAAAAAAGTAGAAACACGTACTCTAAGTGGCAAGCAGCAGTGTCTTCGACCAGAAACAATACAATACGAATAACACTATTGAATTCAAAATAAGAGACACAGAAACACGTACTTACATCACTGATACAGGATTACGGCATGAACAAAATAACTATCTACATCATTATAAATGCAATTTTTTTTTGAAACAAATGCAGTTATCTTCTGTTTTAGTAAAATAATGTTTAGTTTTTTTTTTTTTCTTTCTTTTTTGTCTTTTTTTTTTCTTCCAGAAATCCAGTTACATCCCTACATGATGTTTCTTATTATTCGCTATGTCCTTTCTTGAACATAAAATATGTCTCTGAAACAGGCTCTGTAAACACTACTCATGTGATAGTAAATAAAGATATTCATCGATGAATTGATACCTTCCATAACAAAGCCAATGCCTGCAATTATTATTGATATTTTCAGATATTTTCCGTTGACTGACAACTCAGGTATAAATGCAAGTGTCAGCATTGTCAAGTTAACTGGAATAAAGCACACAATAAACAAAATCGATATCATTACCACCATGGGGTGCAAAGGGAACGCATTGCTCTTGGCGGACCCAGGGTTAGCAGATAACCAAGATCCCAAATGTACCTCCACGCGGTGCACCCTGGAAACAGAAATACAGCAGCTCGAGCTGATTCTGGCCAAATCATTTGGGGATCGTGTCCGAGAATGTGGAGGTAGCAGATGGAAAGAGATTTGCCTGCACAAGAGACAGACAATATCTCCGACACCACCAGCATCACCACATATAGCGACACTGTCGACATACAGTGAAGCTAGTCAGTCCAGTCCGAACATTGGAGGGGCGGCCAATGTAAAATGCACGAAAAGGTAGATGCATGGCGAGAAACATAGATTCCATACCGAGTACAATGAAACAATGAAAGGGCAGAACAGCACTAGAGGGCAGCGCGAACTGCAAATAGAAAGTGAAAAGTCCATAGGAAAGGGGAACTACAAGCTCCGTCAGCTCGAGACGAGCTTCTAGTTACCTGTGTTCCTTACAGGCAGAGACCCAGACCCATCCATTGGCGTTTGGTAAAGCAAGAAGACCTAACCCAACTCTAATGTCGAGCCTTCCTAAACCGGAAATATGCTCGCGAAGAGAAAGGGTTCCGTACTCGATGCGCTCAGGCACAAAAGGGACAACGATTTAGCCCTGGCCCAACTCTACTGTCAGGTTTTCCTACACCGGAAATACACTTGAAGAGAGAAAGGGTTCAGTACCTGATGGGCTCAGGCGCTATTGGGACAAGGACGCTCAGCTCGAGAACGCCTTGCTCTCAAACGCGTGGTGTGAGACTCGAACTTGGACAAGGGGTACACGATGTCGGTGAATGACACCTCGGCTAAGAGGGCGAAAGAGCCAGGGTCCAACTCCTCTGTTGAGTTCTTCCCCTTAAGGAACCAGGCTCACGGATGAGAAACGGTTCAGTACCCAATGAGCACAGGCACAGCACGTCCAATTACACGAGGCAAGTTCATAGACAGTGGAACACCTCGTTCGAGTCAGACGAGAGCAAAAATAAATTGTCTGGGCGAAGAGTCTCCACTACGCGTGCCTGGAGACAGATATAGAGGCTGTCACAGGCTAAGGGTAGCCCACCCGAATTGTCAAGGCATGCCGAAATCGGATGTGCTAGGCCTACAAGGCGCATAACGGTGGCACAACGTAATCACGCTCCCGGCGGAAATCGCACGGATATCCGTGATGGTTACAATGGAGCGAACGAAAAACAAACAAACAATTACCACCATTTTAACAGTTTCCATATTGCGGTTTGATACTCTGTCTACTTGTGAACTGCTAATTTTAGTCTCCCTCCATTTATTTTGATTTTGCAATTTAATTGACAGTATTGTCGTGCAGAAGACAATGATCACAAAAGCAGCAAAAGGGATGGACACGTTGTTTATAGCAAAGTAAATTTTGCCCATGGTTTCTCCACCTTCCAATGATACAAGACCAATAAGGGATTTATTTCTCACTGCAGAGAAGGTCATTCCCAATCTATTGACTGCGTAGATTTGTGATCCACTGCAGAAAACGATGATGAATATACACACTGTAGCTGCCGTTGTCCTTTCTGGCGTAATGATGCTTTTGATCTTGAAACAAAATTAAAATATATTTTAGTAAACTGTATATTAAAATACACATGAATTTGTATTATATATTGAGTGGCGTTTGGTGATTGGAATTTCAAGACTAGTCTGCTTCATTAGAGTCATTTTTAAAGTATTTTGAATATAATGCTCACAAGATAAGACAGTCTAAAAATAGAAAAACAATTTTAAATTATGTAGACAATTTTGCATTTAATAGAGTTTCTAATGGTGTCACACTATCATGTGAATATCATTGTGGTAACTGATAATGTGACAGGATTACAGAAGAAAGTGGATAGTAAATGAAGGAGTTAATTAAGCGTGATATTTACGTTCCATTATGTTATATAACATAACACATTAATATTAGGCGACACATCTTAAGCACATATACTTTCCATGCTATTTGTATTTGATATGACACCGTTGTATTACGTGTATGCAACGCAATTGTTGTGCGAAGATACAAGTTCAAGTGGAGGGCAGAAAAAGCGCTTCAAGGATCACCTAAACAAACTCTCTCAAGAACTTCAGCATCGATCCTAGCTCCTGGGAGACTACAGCTCTTGATCGCTCAGCCTGGCACACCCAAATTACTGTTGGCATCACGATAATGTAAAAGAAAGAACACTGCGGGCAATCCACAAGCGCAAGAAGCAGAAGGACAAATCCGTAAATTCTCCTACCCCGAACCTTCAGCACTCCTGCATGCACTACAATAGAACTTTCCGTGCACGAATCGGACTCATCGGGCATCTACGAACTCTCAAACCAAATGAGTGAATTACCAATTTTAATTATTATATATAAAAGAGTTGGTATAGTATCATGTATCGAACATATTGAGAGACAGCAAGTAAAATGGTTCAGTCACCTTATGAGAATGAAGCCAAACCAAAGACCAATAAGAGCATATAATACAAGAATATCTGGGCGTAAAGCCAAAGGTAGACCAAGAAAACGGTGGTTAGAAAACATTAAGATAACCTTGAACAAACATGGACTAAATGCAACCTCGGCGACACATCTGGCCTTGAAACGACAGCTTAAGATACCACCCCTACGCTTAACAGCAAGTGTAAATGCGATCAACAATCAGTTACCTGGGGATAGACAATAGATAGACAATATGTGTATATCTGTCTGCAAACACAGTGAGTCCATTATCATCACAGTGACATATATTCCGGACTGCTAGAATGTAGATGCAGTTTAGGGGCTGCAGACGTCCATTCGCAATACGAGAGATTGCTATTATGGTATAACAGCTCATTGAATATACGTTGTTTAGTGCCCCTTGAGAAGGCACCACGCGAAAGTGGGCAGCGCTGTGTGAGAGAAATGATACAGTAAGAACGAAGTCCAGTTTGATCAGTACGAGACCTGTTGTTCAGTAGTTTGGTGTAATCTACTGATCAGTACGAACACTGTCTTTTAGTAGATGGGTGTAATCTACCGATCAGTACGAGATCGGTCGTTCGATTGATGCGTGTAAACTACTGATTTATTTGGTAATAAAATGCAATGATATATGCCACTTTGCGATGACTTGGAAGCTCATCACGAACAATTGTGGCTAGTGTCTGGGAAATGGATTTTGTCTATTTTCTGTTTATGTTGTTTTATTTCTAGTTTGAACTCGTCCGGATTATATCTGTATTTCGCTTTCTCATGCTAATGTCAGTGTGTAATACTGAAAAATTTAAAAAAAACATGGATGAGCTGCTGTAAAACAACAAATGGTGATTGCTTTTCAATATCCTCGATTAAAGATCATGGTTTTACATGCGGTGTTCCTAAAAGTGAACATTTTGAGGGGCGGAAAACAATGGTGGTCAACCAGCAGTGGACATGTACTGTCTGCAGAAGTATAATGGTGGCTACACTCAGGAAAAGATTGGAGAAAATAGGAACGTGTCCAGTTTGCAATGATGATGATCCAACGACTAACTAACTAAATAACAAACAAAACGTACATATTTAAGAGCTTGCATATTCCCAGTGATGATATATGGTGTCCAACCAACAAAATAAAAAAATAGCAGCATTTGAAACATTTTACAGAAAAAAATATCATTATATCATCCACCAAAAAGATAATCTTCCTGAGAGAAATAAATGTAAAAGAAAACTTGCTAAACATCAATTTGCTTTCTAGAAAACTACACTATTTTGGCCATACCAAACGCCTAGAGAAGACCACAATGGTGGGTTTATGCTTGAGAGGCAAACATGAGTCATACCAACAAGAAGAGGGACGCAAGACGTCAATGGCCATCTAAAATTGACAGTAACAGAAGCAGGAAGACTGGCCTAAAATCAACAGAAGTTCCAAGTGGCAGTGATGACTGCTACATCCTGTTCAGTATATGCGACCTGATAATAATGGTGTGAATGTCAATTTTTTACTCACTTATTTTGAATGCATTTCTGATAAAGGTCATTTGTCCGGAACGTTGTTTTCTGTGTTTGTTATTATGTGTGTTTTCAATGATTAGCAATACTTATTAATTTGTTCCAAGTTTCGACGACATGGAAGAAAGCTCTGAGACGCCACATTACTGCACACAGGAAATAAGAGCAAGTTACTCGTAATTAATGGGGATCGAAGTAAACACACACACGCACACACGCAAGCACACACAAACACTCACATGTACATTCCTCACGAACATGATTCGAAATGTATGTGACTAACAAAATATATAAACACATTACATTGCTTTGGTTTACAATTTTCTGAAAATTGTATGTATACATATGTCTCTCTAATTGATAACGGCAATCTGAGATATGAACTAGCGTCATAGGATACGGTTTATTCAAAAGCCATTCAACTACCCAGTCAGTGGTTGATCAGAAACCACTTTGCATCGGTGTAAAAAAAAATTAAAATTGTTTTCCTCATTTGAGCGATAGTCATTGCACCATTCCTCGACATTTTCAGAACACGAGCCACGAGATCATACTAGTGTCATGTGAGTCACAGACGCGATCTGTATTTTAAAATACAAATAATCAGTGCGTTCGAAATCAGGATCTGCGTGTCGGATGGTGAGTGACTTAATACATACTTAAAACGTCTCACGATTAAATACGAATTAAACCAAAAAACCATTAAATATTTCAATTATTATAAGATGAAAATGAAATTTAGAAACATAGACAAGGGAAATAATGAGATATGTGGCTTCTACTTGGACTGTACCCAGTTAATGATTCACTGGCGACCTACATAGCTAGAATAAACAACAAATACATTTAAAAAATAATAAGATAGGTCGTTCTCGAAATGCCATCTGTATTATAAGATTGATTCAGAATATCTATAATTTATTTTAGAAAGTCTCCTTTGATGTTTAAATCCTTCTTACTTGCAATGCTTCATATTCATATGTGACAGTAACATCACAAATCCAGTTACGCAGACTGAAGTTACCAACTGCATTAGCAAATGTGCGGTATATATCTATAATGTAAATTTATTTTCAAACCGAAATATTCTATACGAACTACCACATGCAGTGTATAGATAAGTGTTACTATGCAATCTAAGAGTATTGCAATCGCACGTGCATATATAACCGTTAACTATTGATTCGAACACACTATGATTTAGAATGAATCACACAAGGACATACACATTTTTTATTGATAATGTATCCAACCTTTAAAGGAGCGGTAACACATAAACATCTTTCCAACGTAATCATGGCTGTAATGCAACTGCTGACTCTGGAGAAGGACAAGCGGGTCAGCCCTGCTGTCATATATGTGACTTCTAAGGGTTCGAAAGTCAAATCAGCGGCAACAATAGCAGGAGATATGAAAATGCAGGTCCAAATAGTCATTATGATGCTACCAAGATCGGAGACTGACAGACCTGTGTACACATACACTTATATTATGATCACGGTTAGTAAATATACACATACTTCTTATATTACACAATAGTATTCGATATTTAAATATGTATTACTGTGGGAATTTATTAGAGCACTTCCATATAGTCAATAGTATCCGTACACATAGGTCCATAGTACTTGGATGTCTGTAGCGAAAATTACAGTATTCTTAACGTCAATATGTTGTAAAATGAGCTTTAAAAATGTCGGTTTTTTAAAACGAACATCCCAGTGCACTTCGTACTATATGTATTTGTCACATTTTTGTTCTGTATTTGTTTAATGAAGACAGTAGACATAGATGCACATATAGAATATATATATATATACCATTTCAAACTGTTCATTGTTTTTATTTTCGTCGATATCACTCATAAGTTAAGCATTCCGCTTGTATTGTGTAATTTCTTCAGTTTAAAAAAAACAACATTGAATTGGAATCAATTAACAGATAGCCAAAATCCACAAAGAACTTACTCGTTGTGTACCCTGGTAAGAGATTGAGTCGGAGCTCGTGCGAAACAGTATCATCATCATCAAGTGACATATTCTTTCCAGAACGTAGTCTTTCCTATGGATCTGTTGAATTCTCCGCGGTCTTGAGCAACTTTCCCTGCATCTTCCAGTGACATGCGCAGGCATTCTTGAATGTCTTTTGTCCAACGGCGTCTTGGTCGGCCTTTGCCCCTGTTGCCTTCTATCATCCCCTCCATTAACACTCTTTCCATGCCGTCGTGTCTCTTAATATTACCACACAAAAAACTAGCTTTTTCTTTAATATAGTGTTCAGAAGCCAGCCTTCCTGAACGTTAATTGTTCGTAACACCTCCTGGTTTGTTTTCTTCGCTGCCCATGGTATTCTCAAAACTCTTCTATAACACTTTAATTCAAATGATGTTATTCTCTTGGCCACAGTTTTATTTAGTGTCCATGCTTCACATCCATATGTCGCCACAGGAAATACACATGTTCGTAGTAAACACAATTTCGTTCTTATGTTAGCACCTTGCCATAGTTTCTTTATCTGTTTTAATTTTGCCAGTGCCATTGCCGTTCTTCTCTTGATCTCACTTGCGCAGTCAAATGTGCGAAACAGTATGGTCAACGCATTATTGACCTTGTCCAGACAATGTGTATCAAGATGACACAAGAACTATTTCCAAGAGACAAGCATAATGTCTAAATATATCTGTCCCCATAATCCAAACACAATCGGGGCACAGCGTAATAGTGGGGCTAGCCTATAACACCGGGCTATTATTTCCTAATGCTCACGGAAAATAAAATAGTAAGTCTATGGAGAAGTACGATCATTTCATTTATACAAGTACACTCAAGTAGGAAGTATGACGATAAGTGAAACTCTTGAGGCTGACGGGAATTGAGGTAGGTTATGTCTATCGGCACCGAATAATCGTGAGTATACTATCGTGAAACTCAAGTAAACGGATTTTCCGTACCTGACTAACCACTATCGATCTAATTTCTTTTCCATAAATGATGTTAGACGTCCTCAGGAGTTGAATTGTTCTGTCTTTAACCACCTTTATTGGGCTTGTCATAGCTGGGCCGTGATTTTTAACAATTTCTCTTATTGAACCTTTCCGTATTGTTCTTGGTTTTCCTCTCGTGTTGTAGCCGTTCTTTATAATGTCGTATGTTGGAGGGTTGGTTGTAATTGTTACATTCGCATCAGGCGGAAGATTCAGTTGATGTGCTGACTCTATATATTGCTTGCATGATATAGTCTTTACTATCTTTCTGATGTCTGCATTTCTCTTTCGGCCTATTCTGTTCATATTCATAGGCCTCCGCAGGCATCTCATATCACATGTTTATAAACCTCTTCATAAGGGTTTTTGTCAGGGGGTCATGTCTGGCACTCGTAACATAACGTTGGTATAAATACGGTGCTTATTAACTGATGTTTGGTAGCCTAGGTGATCGCTGGGATTTTAAGCAGCAATGACAGTCGGTACGTTACGTTTGTTTTTGACCCCCTCATCTTAATTTCTCTATCTATTTTTCTGTAAAGATGATTTCTAAATATTTAAGTTATGATGTCTATTTTAGTTTTGCTCCGCTAGCATACACATGTAGATGTTCTGTTGCTCTTTACGTTTTAATAGTTTCTTATTTTGATGTGTTTAAAATCATATTGTATTGTTCGCGGGCTGCATGTATTTAATGTGTGTGTCTTTGTAGTTCATCTTCAAGTTCATATATATGAGACCTTGATCATCTTCGAAAAGTAGAAAGAGCAGAGAGCTACCTAGAAATCATTGTTCCCACGGACACTATACAGACCACTAGGTTATGTGCAAGCTATCCAAAATATGACAGTGTCATGTTCAGAACGTATTAAATATCATGTATCCATCGCAGACCTGGTCTACTTCCCGTTATATTTTCTTTAACCTTTCCTTCCATGATTAATATTTCTAAATCACTGATCCAAAATATGTCAGCTTGAGTGTTGTAATAATTTTGATGAGTCAAATTTCTTATATTTCTAGGTCTTATTGAAGTATATTAATGCTGACTCGCATCCACTTTGCCATCGTTGCGTTGAGGAAGCGATCGTGATTGCTTATGAACAATTGCTGTTCAATAATAATAATATAACTAGATAAAGCGTGTCGGAAATAGACTTGTGTCACAGTCCAGATTACAGTGCATAAGCTCACCTAGCTGCATGAATTAATTTTCACATGAATTAATAATGCTATGATTTTTATTTACACTCAGTTGATAATTACGAGGAATATTGTGTTTTTTTTTTAATGTGTGCATCATGTTGGCTAATATATTACTTTATAGCCGATCTCTTCTCAATGTTAAATACATTATATATTCAAATATATCAGGTTATCCCTCATTTCCCCAGTGGTATTCTATATTCAGCGACAAGCCATTTGCAACTGGAGATGACTTCTTTCAAAGCATGCCAATTTATAGCCAAATCTGTGTAACGATAATGATGTGCCTTTTATATGTTCCACCTATTATTGGCTGAGGCTCGAAAGGGGAGAAAGAACTGCAACAATGCTTAACTCCCATGCATATTGTTTTGAAGTGTAGTTTGTTGCCCAATTCCAAATGTTATGTTATGGTATGTTCTTACAGGGACATAGGCGACGCATAGGGCAGAAACCATATTTTTCCATTTCAGTATTTGTGTTGACAGACATATCTTTCAGTTTTTGGATGTTGTTTAGGTTCATTGACATGTCTTCTCTATTAATGGTTCTTCGTAGAGTTTCTCTAGGTCTTCCTCTTCTTCGTACTCCCAGTGACACCCAATTTAGTGACTGATGGGACATTCGTAGGCTGTTCATTCTGAAAGCATGGTCGATGTAAGGCAATCGCCTTTGTCTAATAAAGGAAACTATATGGATAATCCCATATCGAGTCCAAATAACCCTAGAAGCCATGTTAAATGTGATATGTCAGGCCGAATTGCGCGGATGTCGCAGCTAATCTGTGAATATGATACAATACATTTCGCTCTCCAAACATTACTGCTAATCTGCAGGAGTTTGAGAAGGAATACAGACGTATAATAAGAATTAGCGTATTTAGAAATACTTACTAAAAATAATTTACTTTTAATTGTTGATATGATTACGATCACATACAGAACCGATATGCAATTTCTTGCTATCGAAATGCTGAACTATGCATAAATTAACTTATCTGGTGAAGAAATATCCTGTCATTTTACTTAAAAAATCAATCAGTATACTATCCACTGTAGATAACATGTTTCGATATTTTTGTTACATTGACGTCTAATACACATTGATAAATCACTTTTTATTATTTCTCGCTGTCCCTTTCTCTCTCTCACTCTCTGTCTGTCTCTCTGTCTCTCTCTCTATCTCTATCTCTCTCTCTTTCTCTCTCGCTAAGTGAAGTGTTCTATACATAACGTTGTCATCACTGACTACGTTTCTCGATTTCCGTGGAAGTTGCCATGTTTCTTCCAGTGTTATGTTCAGAAGGTGGTCGATATGTGTCCATCTTAATCTTGAGAATATGCGTCTTCTTCTCTTCCTGTAACTTTGCCATCCATGATTAATCTTTATAAACCTTCGTACCTATTTACATGTCCGAAATATGTTAGTTTGCGCTTTTGATAGTTGTGAAGAGAATTATGTTTTTCTATTTTCAAACATTTTCAGACAATCTACTGATTCTGAAAAACTGCTCATATTCTGTCCATAATATTCTATAACATTTCATTATGTTATGTATTGATGTATCTAATTCACAGTAATCATTTAGAAGACACACAGTTTCTTGTTGAGCTGAGAATTTTATAATGCATATCTAAAAAAAAATGTTATTGTACGTTTAACCATCATACATGCTCCCTACATAGTCCATCACAGTGCGTAGAGAATCAATTTACCATAGCACTGAATGTACTCGTACTATACACCACAAGAGTGTATAAATGGCCTCAATTTACGCCACTATCATTTTTCGGATAGTGAGTCTTCAGAAATAAACTATCTTCATCAAATGCAATGGCGGTGTACGCATGTTTTAGTTGAAAACAAATATAATATGTTATTAACTCTGATGAGATTGTGTCTGTTGCCTCTGTTTAAGTCATGAAAGTGAAATGTAACATGCCTAACTGCTATAGTACTATGTGTGCAGTATGATCACGTCATATTTGTATGTGCGTTATTCAAACGTAAAGTTTATTACCTAATAGACTTACGTTCACCGAGTCTTTAAATCCTTGCTTCACAAAGCATATAATATTGCAGATAGTGGTCACGATGCCGAATATATTTATTAACTGACACACAAGACCCCAGACAATCCATGTAAAAATCAGTATGGCATACTCATCTATACCGGACACGTCTTCAGAATATGGCATCTTTATGTGATATGATTAATGTGTCATTATTATATTTCAGTGCACTCAGTCAAACATGTCTTTGCTCTCTTGTAACAGGGAATCCTTGTACTAAATTTTCAGCAGGATTTTAATCCAGAGAACTGATACTCTGTATTGCTGTTTTATTTACATGTTTGAGTGTTCACGACATACATGTTTCCAATACCAACAATGCATTGTATGGTCCAAAATTATATTTTACAATAGTTCATTCAGTTTAAGCAAAAAAATATATATATCTCCGTACTATTTAAAATTATGTGATGTCACAAAGCTATAACCATTTATTTTATTGTAAACTCATTTAATCATTGCGTAATCAATAATTTTACCCACTAATAACACAGACATATATAAAATATTTGACAACAAATGTGGCACAGTCATTTGAAGTGATTTTTAAAATGTGATTGAACTACGTGCTATCGATATAATGTATATGTGTGCGTGTGTGTGTCTTCATCCATCACAAGTGATGATGCCATATTTTGCATCCACTTTTGAAAATTCAATGTATAAAGTGAAATGTAATCATCTGTAACATGTATTCATTTATTGAATAAAAACATATATCATCATGATGTTAATTATTGACTCATTATAGTTGTCTATTCTGTGTACTTTAATTACTGATGAGTAAGCAGCGTTTATGGTAACTAGTTAATGCCATATTTTCACGGATGGATTCGTGTACGATTTTAGTGTTTTGTATTACTTTATCATGTATGTCAATTACATGTTTATGCTACTTATTATTGTGTAACTCAAAATGATTATTCGAAACTGTATTAATACCTAAAATATCATGAATCAATGTGTTATTATGTACCCTCGTCAACTCACACATTATGAGTATATATGATTACGTCGTATTTATTAAGTATATATTTTCCTTATACGATAATTATGATGATTATTTCATCCAATCGTTTTTTCTTTGGTCAGAATGATTTGTTATTTGTCACGTAGGTGTTCGCTAAGCTATTATATCAATAGATTACGGTGAATAAATATTTTCTTGTTCTGATTGTGCTATTTTGTGGCAGGGGATGGTTCTACTAAATTTTTAGCCTGAAAACGGATACTTAATGTATCGCTGTTTTATTTGCTTCAATGTCCAATAACAACCGACGTCAGGAGTATTGCGCAACAAAGAGGACTGATTCGTGCTTATATTTTAATTTGACTACCTAGTACAGTTCAGATTAAGCAAATTTGTCCGCTTATTTCAGCTGCGCTACCAGATTCAAATATGGACAGGGACATCTACATTTGAAATTACCATTTGTGTGAAAAAATAAATGCTGAAAACGCTTCCCAAAATTAATCTTTGAAGGAACTCAGACAGCACAAGATCCATTATATCGAAGAAGAAAACCGGATGATGGTGGTTTTACAGCAACTAGTGGACGGTATGAAAAGGATATTAGATGGATTTACCTTATTCCCTTTGATGGGACATATTTTTTCACTTCTATTAAAATTGCATATTCTAACTCAGTGATGTCAGTAAAATTCGTGTTCGAATATGTCAACAATGGATCTGATTCAATGTGTTTCAATATATCAACAAAGGATCTGATGCAACTATGTTCGCTCTACAGGAACAAAAGGAACACGATGAATCTGCTAAATTTAAGTAAGGTCGTTATATAAGAAGCGATACATATTGTTTTGCGAATTTATGGATTCCCAATTCATGAAAGTGATTCTACACTACAGCAACTTGGAATTAATTTAGAAAGCGGACTGGATCTTTTTTACTGGTGAAACACTCTGGATCCCAGAGCTACTACTCTCACGTCGTTCTTTACTTTGTTTCACTACGATTTGTTTGCTCATAATATATTATATTATTTATTGATACCTTGTTAAACTTGGAGCAATACAATTTTTTTGGAGTAGATTAATAAATTGGTAGAAAGTGGAAGCTCACTTGAAGAATAGCATCAAATAAAATTTTACAATGCGTTTAGTCATAGAGTCCACTGTCCACCCACGCCATCATGAGTGCATGTTTTTAATAATGTTGATAGCACATGGTAAAAGAAGTGACATTTTTATGGACTTTAGATCGTTAAATAATATTACTTATGGGGCATTTAGAGAAGCGTGCTACCTGGAAAAGTGGAATGTTGGAAAATATATATTCAATTGGGTGGCACCTTAGAAGAAGATGCCTTATGTTGTTGTCCCAAGCAACTGGAGAATTTATTTTCAAGTTTTATTAAAAACCTGTGATGTGTACAACCCCAATGATTTATATAACAAATGCTACAATGATTTATCAGAGAATATTTATCATTAAGTCCATTTGCTCTCATCAAGTTCATGAGCCCGACATTGGAGTAAGAATAGCAACAAAGTTTACCTTCTATGCAGTTCGTGAAATGCAACTAGGAGATTATGTGGTGTAGAAGGCTATCTCATCTCACGTAGAGAAGAAATGACTTGGTAGACATTCTGAAGTCGGATGTATCCGGCCAAGACGGTATGCACAAATCCCTTGCATCACTGTGCCTACAGTAGTGTGGATATAATGTCGTAGATGTTCGGAGATATTTCCTGTCTCTCTGCAGGAAATTATATTCCATCTACAGCATAACACATCCTCGAACACGAGCCTAAACTGTTAGCCTGGAATACAGCAAGAGCAGATGTACCTCTGTTTCCAAGGTACGCCGCGAGGAAGTGCGATTATGATCTTAGTTTTCTGCTAATCCTGGATCCGCACAAGAGCAATGCGAAAATCTTTGCACCCACCACTCAGAACAAATACACTATCTTAACTTTGTCGTCCCCGCTCATTGTATCCGCTTCAAGTATTTGTTTCATGCAGCAATCAGGTGTGACTGTTTACAAAGGATATTCCTGCCGTCTAAAGTTTTACTGAAAATGAAGTTGAATGATCTTTCATTTTTCAATAAACATTAAATTTAGGAATTTCAATATTGCAGTTTGATTTCAATATTACATTCAGCTCCCTAAGAGTAATGCGTCGTGAAAATAGTAACGAATTCTGTAGTTTGTAAGTTTACCTTGAAAACATGAATGTCTTGACAAGATCCCATATTTTTTAAATTTTTTTTCGGGGGGGGGGGGGGGGAGACCATATTGCACGTGTTAGTTATGTGTTACGATTTTTGTTGGATCGAGTTAGTGTATGTGAAAATCGAAATATGTAATTTCGTAGCCTCATTTCACTGTTAAAAGCGTTTTGTTAGAACATGATGATTTGTTGAAAATTTTAGGCGAAATTGAATGCAATTGATAGATCTATAACCTATAGAGTCCTGACTCTTTTTTACCGAGAACATAAGAACAATGTTGTGTGCAGGATAAACTCAATGTTTCTAGAGGGTCAACAAGAACCACTGTTGACAGTCTTAAAACTCCACAAACCTTCAGTTGTACGGTCATGCGATGAGACATTTCTAGACCACAAAAGATGTTCTTCATGGTAGAAGAAGACGAGGTGAGGAAAAGAAGTCAAATATCGTCAAGGACTGGAAAGGAAGTGTCCTAACTCATCATGATGGTAGAGCAAAGGGATCTTTCTGCATCAAATTTCTTAGCGACACTCCTGAGACCCTCATGGATTATGGAATGTATTCTTATTAGTATTATTATTATTATTATTATCATCATCGTTATTATTATTATTAACCTGTATATAATTGACAAATAATCTTAATAAGAAGAAACAATTAATATTAATATGCTTTCACAACTGAAATTATCACTTACGATTTACTGAGAGAGATTTACTGAACCAAAATCTGAGCACCAGTGGGCACAGACGATAATTAACTTTCAGATACCTAAATCATTTCAGTAATATACATCTGGAAATATATCAATTTGAAATTACTAGTACAAGAAGTCTACTGTCGGGTATAGCTGTTAGAAGCAACATGGCATTGATTACTCTAGAATTGAGAATGTACTGATATGATTTACCTGACAACTTCAACAAAAAAACTTAATCTGCGGTAAACTGGAAGATTGTATTGATTTAGTTAGACACTGCACGTGGTGTCAGCTCCTAAAATATTTGATTATATTAATTTCCGTCAAAACGATTTGAAAATGAACAGAAACGTTTTAGAGATGCATAATATTTATAACCACAATATATAATATATGTGTATATATATAAATGTATTGAAAATCATTTTTGTATCTAGTAGAAATTGTGTGCTGATATTGCAGCTGTACCGGCATAAGTCAAATCTGAGCTGCTACATTTAATGTTTTCACCATTAATACATTAATACAAATTGGTCAATCCAGTCAGGCAGTTATTCTCGTCCCACAAGTGCATGCAATTTTTCTAACGATTGAGATACATTTCGAAACATTGAACTCCGTATCATATATATTCTCGTACGAATACTTCTATTTTAATAAGGAACATCGCCCGTGTGGTGCCGGGGTCCGAAAGGGGAGCAAAGAATAGCAACACTGTTTACCTTCCTATGTTTACCATGCTAGTCGTAAAATGCTACTAAGGGGGTTATGGGATGGAATTGGCTGCCCCATCCCATATAGGGTCAGTGACCCAAAGCCATGCTGAAGTCGGATGTGTCAGGCCGAAAGGCGCAGATATCGCAGCATTGCTGTAAACCATGACACACCGCATTCCGTTCTCCGGACTACATCCTGATAATCTGCAGGAGTTTGAGAACGGACGCAGAAGAAGAAGAATAAGGGACATAACAGTTGTATATTACATTCCATTGAGTATATACGAGTTGAGTCCCGTTCTAATGTTAAATGACTTCATGTCAACTATAATGTGACGTTCTTCACTTTACCTTACTACTTCAGATTATGCATAGGCATTCAATCCATTAACAATAGCTTGTCACGAATCCATAACTCATGCTTAATTATATAGCTCAACAGGGATGATGATGAAGATGATAATTTATGTGGTGTCCAGATGTGAATAAAGAGTCATATGAATGCAGCAACATGTTTATCATTCTCTTACCATGTGTGTAAGGAGTCTATGGGACATTGAACTGCTCTTACTTTCTTTCAGCACGTTTAAGTTACGCAGACTCGTTTCTGATAGTATCTGCAATTGTTGCACATTTCGTGATTATGCGACGTTAGATTAATCTTTCTTATGCAAGATTCTCCATTGAATGTGTGCCTATGTTGAAGTATGTCAAACACTGATGTATTTAGAATGTCTTTAAAACACTTCTTCTGTCCCCCATGGTGCGGCAGCCAGTCCGAATATCTCCAAACAGTAACAGCTTTTGGCAGACGCTTATTTTTCAAGCTTGCTATGTGTCATGACAATCGTGTTTGTACTAGTTAGTTAGTTAGTTAGTTAGTTAGTTAGTTAGTTAGTAAGTTAGTAAGTTAGTTAGTAAGTTAGTTAGTTAGTCGTTGGATTATCGTTACTGCACTCTGGACAAATCCATAGGTGCATAGGTGATCAGATATATCCTTGAGTGTAGCCACCATTGTTGTTGTTCGTCCATCACAAGTGATGATGATCATTTGTTACATCCACTTTTGAAAATTCAATTTTAGTTATGTATTTGATTATGAGTTCGTAGATGGCTAATGAGCCCTATTCGAGCTGTAAATGTCCTTCGACAGTTTGGACATGGAATAACGACTGTAGACGGATCTTGGTCTATCCGTGACTTTCTAGCTGCTCTCCGCTGATGAGCTGCTGCATTTCTCTTCTTTTCACAAGATGATGCGCTCTTTTTTTAATTTTAGAACGCCATGTAGATCTATTTTGTGCATGTTCTTCCCATGTATCGTGGTCTATTTCAAAGGCTTTCAGTGAGTCCTTTAACGAGTCCTTGTAGCGCTTCCTTTGGCCACCTTGAGATCGTATACCCTTCTCTAGCTCACCATAGAGAAGTATCTTTGGCAGACGATGGTCTGGCATGCGCACCAAATGACCTGCCCAACGAATCTGTGTCTGCCTCAGGATCGTGTCAATGCATGGGATACCAGCTCTATCAAGGACAGTGGTATCTGGAATCTTGTCTTGCCATCTGATGTTCATAACTTTTCTGAGACAATTTGTATGAAAATGATTGAGTTTTTTTCACATGACGTCTATACACAGTCCATGTTTCACTAGCGTATAGCAGCACTGGAAGTACCACTGCTCTGTAAACGTTCAGCTTAGTCTGTAGGTTAATGCCATTTCTACGAAAAACATTTGCGTTCAATCTGCCGAAAGTACGGCTTGCTTTGGCGATCCTTGCATACACTTCATCATCAAAGTTGGCATTTTGTGATAACGTACTGCCTAACGCGTTTTCTTTCTGTGAAGCAGGGATCTATTTTATGTATCTATTCACAACTTTCAGTGCTACACCATTTACCTGTATGCAGGGCTCGAGATAGCTTTTGCCAAGCGCTGGTTGTAAACATAACTTCTGTTTTCTCTGTGTTAATGGTAAGCCAAAGTTGGTACAGGCTTGGAGAATCTGTCTATAATACATTGTAGATCAGCCTCAGAGTTGGCATTTAGGGCACAGTCATCAGCAAATAGAAGATCTCTGATTGTGTGTGATTTTTTGTTTTTGCTCGAAGCCGCCGAAGGTTAAACCATTTTTCCGCCACCAGTACACGTTGACTGACGGTCCCAGTACGCAATTGGCTGACCCATCATTCCTTTCTTGCCCACAAAAACCGCTCCTTTCTAGCAACATCACATTTCAAACCTAACTCCTTTATTCTAGTCAGGGAACAAGAATCATCGTCACTTATACAGTCCATTGCGCGTGCGTTTTTCTCGTGTTAATGCATTAATCTACATTGTGCATTTGCTTTTAAACTATTACCTGTTTGAAGTTATTCACCTTTCTTTTTTATACGAGGATTGCATTGTGAATTCATTGGTACGGGTTGATACATGACCTTTATTTTCTTTTGGTAGTTTTTTATGATTGATGATAAGTGAGCAATGTGTGTGTGTGCGTGTGTTTATCATGAGACGTATTCTCTCTAGAACTTTGTTTTCTTAAAGAACACACCTGAATCTCTCTCTGTTTGGGACATGCGGTTGCATTTTCTAAAGACGCACTAATGTTATCTTTAATATCGTCTGTCCATCTTCTTCTTGGTATGCCCTTTCTTCTCATATCATGTGCTCTACCCTCCATGATTTGTCTTTCTAAACAGTAGTATCTCTTTATATGTCCAAGTGTAGTTGCCTTTTTTGCTCTTGCGTTCAGTACATACATCTCTGCCACCTTCAATATGTTTATAATGTCAGAGTTTCTCTTTTTTTTCTTTTCATGAGGTTTTAAGAATATTTCTGTAGTATTTCATCTCATATGTGTCGATCTTATTTGCCACTTTTTTTACTAAGATCTCATGTTTCTCAACTGTATGTTGCTACTGAGAAAATGAAAGTTCTTTGTTTTAGCAGTTTCGTTGCTATTTTGTTGTTTTCCATATTTTTTCAATCGCGTTGTTTTACAAACGTTATTTCCAATCTCTGTTGTTCTCTCTACAATGCACTCACCTGTTAATGTTTTCTCCAAAAAAAGAAAACTTATTTCCACATTCTATTTTGGTATTACCTATTATAATTTTTGGTTGTTGTGTTGTTATATCTTTTGTTATGAATTTTTGTGTGCTTTTAAATATAAGTTTTGTGATTTCTTTGTGTTCTTGACTAATAATTCCAGACACTTTTTATCGTTATAAAGAAACACAGTGTCGTGTGTGTAGTGTAGTTCGGGGATTTCAAAAACACCAATATGTAAACAGTGTTAACCAGTGATGTTTATGCAAATCTATTTTGCTGACGTCATCACGACAACATGGCGCTGTTTTTTCTTTCTGTGAAGCAGGGATCTATGTTATGTATTATATTCAGTGAAGTTATGTGCAGTGGAAAATGTGTCAATGTGTCGGGATAATATCTTGAAGGTTACTTCATTAATGGATTAAAAGATAACAACATAGTGAAGGTGTTATCAAGTTTAGAAGTCTTTATGTGGATGCGTACGAAGTAAGGTTGTGACCTAGTGAAATGGTAGCGATGCGCTCAGCAAATCAGAAGTTAGTAACTACATCATCTCTTGGATTTTCTACTAGGTAAGTAGATATGACAATCAGAAATTGTCACTTAACGCTTGACCATCATTGTTCACTATTTTATATTGGGCTGTTGGTGTACACTATTCTGTATTTGAGAGTAGGTTTAGTGATAGCGCCACAACACTTTCTAGTCTTCTGCTGATGAAATGTGACCATACAAGATGGACAGGTGAATATACACTGTGTTAATGGGTTGTTGTAGAGACGTTGAAGCGAGCACTTGATTGCTTCGCTCGCCAGGACCAGGATTCATACTGGTTCAGACCTTGATACTCCTCCTTGTGGAGTACCACGGGCAACAGGGCTATTTAGCTAAGCTATCAAGGATCGGTCCGGCTCTGTGGCGAAGTGGTACAGAGCGCGTCTGTGACGGCAAAGGTACCGAGTTGGATCCTCACCACAGGCAATTGTGCATCCGGACCGTTCAGAAAGCAATGGCAACCTACTGGACGTATTTATATTGCCTAGAAAATCACCACAGCCAACAAATGCTGGGTTGATAGCTACGTCCTGGATATGATATGCTACCAATTAAAAAATTGCCACAGGGTTTATTTATTTATTTTTTAATTTTAATGGTTTTAAAAAAAATGTTTAGGCATAAAATTCACATAAATGTTCATACTATCATTCACTATTTTTTTAAATAGTTTTTTTTTTAGAAACTTAATATTTAGGGATGAGGAGTAGGTTTTAAAAATATGTGTTATCTTATAGGGCGCAACACACTATGTTTATATATATATATATATATATATCAGAAAGAGAATTCTGATCGCTGATCTATTTGTACAAGAAACACTACTTTTCTATGGGAGCATATTTCTTGAAGATAGTAATATACATAACTTTTAACACAATCTGGTCCATTAAACGGAGAAATTTCATAAGTGAAATAACTATGAGGAAACCGCACATATATATCAGTAGAAACATGCATTAAAACATGCCCTCACGTTTATGGCAAAGTTATCTTACATGGCATGGGCTCTCAAATACTTCGGACGGGAGTACCACATGTAATACTCAGTGTGCAACAAGGGATCATAATACATAATACGATATTATATATATATATACATATATATACATATATATATATATATATATATATATATATATATATATATATATATATATATATATATATATATATATATATATATATATATATATAAAAATACTCGCACAGTAATCGGCTCCTTAGGTTTGCATTTTATATCCACTGAGGTTGAATGTGTCGGGTCATTAATGCTTAGACAACAGTGACACATTTCTTTTCTCTGGATAACATCCTGCTGGAAATTTAGTTGGACCATTATTCTGCTACATGAGAGATCATGCGGGAATTTGAGAAAGATCACTGGAAAAATGTAGAAGAAGAATATATGTAGAACAATCGGGAATAGTTAAGGAGTGCATGAATGCTGAGTGTTGATCAAATATCATTATTTAATAGTGAACGAGCAAACAAAGAATATGAAGGGGAAATTGATAGGTACAGTGTACATCATAAATATACCAAATAATGGAGGGCAAAGTAACTGGATGGAGGAGAAAGGGCATATCAAGAGGACGATAGGCTGATAACATTAAATATAACATGCATAAGTCGTTGGAAAATGCAAGGCACATCACCCAAGACAGAGAGGTGTCCAGGAAGGTTATTGGGAAGACAACGCCCTGGAAAGAATACGTCACATGACATAACCTTCTTGATTGAAGATTACTTATATGTTTTGCTTTGTCCAACAGTATATGAATTGCAAATATAACGCATGATCATTACGAGAGCATCTAGATATGGACGAGCACCCAGTTGGGAACACATGTTCTACGGGATAAATGAACTAACAAGCTTCAGTACAGAATGAAGGGACTACCGATTGCTTTATATCGTTCCATTGTCAGAAGTGTCATTGTACCGTGTAAACACATAGAACGAGTATTGTTATTTACACTAAAAAAGGAATGTATAATTCTACAAGATGTTTGTAATTTTTATTTCCATTTTTTTGGAGTTCATTTTAACTGAAAATTAAACCAAAACGAGCATATGTATGACTGGTTAAATGACCTCTCGCCACTGCGATTCATACAAAAACAGTTAATACATTCAAGTTATATTCTGAATTTCAGATATACTATTTAGAAAAGTTTGTGAAAAATGACTCTATATTTACTGCTCATGTGATAGTAAATAAATACATTTAATGATGAGTTTATACTTTCCAAGCAGAACCCAAATCCACCAATGATGACCGATATATTCTTGTATTTCCCGTCTACAGAGAGTTCTGGTTGAATAGATACTGCAATCATACCAACAGTAATTGGAATAAAACAAACAATAAACAGAGTGGAAATCATAACAACCATCTGCGCTGTCTTTTTGTTCCGAATGGAAACCCTGTCGACTTCAGAACTCTTAAGTGTCTGTTTTCTCCAAGAAATTGTTCGTTTTAATTTAACAGATAGTATTGTGGTACACGTAAAAATAATTACAAAAGCGCAACATGGAATGATAAAACTGTTAATCAAAAAGGAAACTTTCTCAACCATTTCCCTGTTTTCACTGGATACAAGACCAACAATAGTTATATTTCTATATAGAGAAAACTTTATGTCCAATTTATTGACTGCGTACACTGGACAACCACTGATGAAGAAAACGACGATTATACACACGGTGGTTACGGCCGTTCTTCTAGGTGTAATGATACTTGCTATCTGAAAGTACAAAGACAATAAATATTAACTATGTAAAGTACTCGTAGATATATAGTGTATAATGAATTCCTGCAATGTTTACGTTTTTTTTTATATTTTGACAAAAACCCAACCATTTACAACTACAAATGTATGCGTACTATTTTTTTTTAAATGTAACTTGACGAAAATGTATACATTATATTTTCAAATATATATGCTAAACCAGGCAATCTAACCCAGCCATGCTAACTAGCCATTACTTAAAATACAATTAGTAAAATGTCAATTAGTAAAATTAGTCAGACAGTAGTAAAATGTGTCGTGTCAATTAATACTAGTTCATGTGCATTATGTTATCTATCTTTCTCGATAAACTCGAAACACTTAAGAAACGTACGGGAACACCATTGGATTTACGAACACACAGTCAATCAGAGAATTGTATCATCAACGATGCCGACGAGTACGAAAAAATATTTTCCTATCCAGTCCGTGATGTTCTTTTTTTAATTAATTTTAATTAATAATTTTAATTAATTATTAGAAATGAGGTATGTGTTGATTGTGTCCTGTTGCACAATATACTGCTAGTGTCATTAATTATAATATTGATGTAATTATTAATTAAGCTTGTTGCAGTAATTAACGATTTGCTTTTATTTGTTCTGTTCATGGGACAATCAAATGAGCCTTCCTTAACATTATTGAAGAGAATATACACATAAATACATGTATACTAATATGTTATTATACTCACACCTTTAAAGGAGCAGTTATACACAAACATCTCTCAAATGTTATCATGGCTGTAATACAGCTGCTAATTCTTGTGAAAGAAAAACGTGTGAGTAATGTAGTCATGTAAGCCACTTCCATGGGCTCAAAGGACAAATTAGCTGTCATAACTGCTGGAGTTACAAAAATGCAGTTCACAAGTGTGTTCATCAAACTGCATAGATCACATACTGCCAGACCTGAATATGTCAAGAGATAACCTGTATCACTGCTTTGTAGAGATGCACATTTCCACGCTACAGGATTTTGACAAGTCGCGCAGACATATGATTATAAACATTTGTTTACAAATTCTATCAGCCCCCCCCCCCTCCCTAAAGTATATACATTTTCTAGCTATACTAACTAAAATTGATTCACGAATACCGTACCTAATTTACATATTTTCGTTATAACCTCTCAGAAACGTATTCAATAATAATAATAATAATACTCTCAAGCTAATCCTTGTAATGATTGTGTATATTCGATTTTTTTCTGAGATATGGCAAATCCAGAGCGATACTATTCTGTATCTATAAAGTCATAATTGTTATCAAAGAACTAATTCGTATTCATTGAAACAGTAATAACACGCTTTTTTGAAAATTAATAATTTTTAAAACAAATGCCCATTACATGAATGATGACAATTGCGTGTGAGTGCAAATTAACTGTTTACCCTAGCTGATAACTCAGTGCGCGTGTAGAACAAACGTAAAACGTAATGATAATGTTCATTAACTGTATGACTTATCTAACAATTTACGGAGAGTGTAACTTAACTGCGTGACTTAGATAGTACTTCTACGAGACTGTTAATTAATTCGGTACTTGTTCTAACTTATTATTTAGTAATCTAAACGAATTTCAATGTAACTTTATATTTACACATTACAATGTAACTTTATATTTACACATTAATTGTTACATTTACACATTAATTATGTATTACATAGAGACAGGTGTTCAAGCGCACAATACTACAGAAGCTAGCAGCAACGCACTTAATATGGAAAGAAATGAGTTCTACCATATGTGCTATCTTTACGCAATACTAACTATATAGCTAATTAAGTATTGTGCTAACTAGCTAGATAACTAGCTAAAAATCTAAGTATGTATTGGCTTCTTTAATTTATAAATTAATGTGATTAAAATAACAATATGCTATGTCGAAAATATGTTATACTATGTTATATGTTATATGTTATAATCACAGCGCAAAACTGAAATCCAATTTGTAAAGCAAGAAATGGGGTAATGCAGTTTTGCTAATAACATGATCACACATAGGCAAACACACAAATCGACGTTTAAACCAAAAGGCCTTTATCAAGGATAACATACACATATACATAAAAAATTACAAATAGTAGCGACACAACTTGCGTACACATGTCTAGCGAAATTACTGTAAGGATAGAAATTAGGTCAATTGTTACACCAACAGGAAATGTACAGGAATAGGAACTACACAAACAAAACCCAAGTACATGTGAAAACGAAGCAGAGAAATGACAGAGTAGGCGATATCATGAATATGTCAGGCGCTCATTAATTCACAAAGTCTCCATAGTGCCATATTCTTATATATATAGCGGTTCTCAAGCGCCAGGCGGGTCCGGTCGTCGGAGAAGCACGCTTTGAAGACAGTCACAAGAATGTGTCATTGAAGTGAACCTCGACACGATATCCCGAATAATATGTAATGCTGTACAGATGTACGCAGAATTGGTCAGCACACATCCTACCAGTCTTACATATGTACATCATCACAGCTCTTGCAGATATTAACATAGATGACGTTCCGGGTCACAGGAGAAACTCATCGAAAATAAAGGCGGCCTTGAGGAATGTAGTGGACCGGGTTTTGGTAACTTGGAGTATGCAGCTTCTTCTTTCGTTCACTTCAAACATGTCTATATATGTAATTCTGTCTCCCTAATAAAACTCAATGTCTTTTTTAGTTCATACATTGCCCCATAGAGAATTGATTCCAGTGTTGTTCCCTTTGGCCAATATGTCTGCCTCAGCGTTTCATGCTCAGAACACTCTTGAAGTATATGTTTGGCACTCTGTGCTGCCTGTCCACATGTACACATGGCAGTGCTGCCAATCTTTAACTTTGTATACATGTGACTGCGGAGTCGGTTGTGTCCTGTTCTGAGACGTAGAATTATAACTTGTTCTGATCTGTTCATAATGTGATAGTCATCTTGTGTTGGTGTTTGTGGCTTTCTTATTGACTTGATCATCTGTTTTTTCTGATGGTAGGTGATTGGTATATCTGGTTGGTCTTCGGCAGCACTTTCCTTAGCCAGTTGGTCTGTTTTTTTTTCATTTCCTGGTATTCCACAGTGAGAGGGTATCCACTGCATGGTTACCCTAATCTGGTAAGACAATTCGCTAAGTAGTTTTTTTCAAGTCTGTTAGTTTTCCATACTGGAGAGCATGAAGCACTGTCCTTGCATCTGTCAGGAATACCACGGGCTGTGGGCTAGGGCTGAAGTTCAGCAGTTTTCAGTTGCTAACCTAATTGACTGGATTTCTGCATCATACTTATTGCAGAATTTCCTGTTGGTGTTCTGATTGTATCTCTAGGCGTGTGTGGATATTCTATTTATACACTCGCACCTCCATTCCTCACAACATTCTGTGCTGATCCATCTGTGTATACTCTGACCCATATATCCTGTGGATATTCCTCATCCAGGAAACTGAGGGTCATTGTCCTTCGCTGCACACTGTTCTGTTCGTCCTCGCTTAGTATTCCTTTCACATGGGTCTGAATGTATATTCGCATTACATGACTTTCACTCCACGGGGTTTGTTCTGATACACACCGTAAGGGGCTGTCAACTTCATCATCATCATCAAGTGCCGTCTCCGCAACGAAGGTTGGCTGCAACGTATCTCCAACATCTCCTGTCTCTTGTCTTAGTGGTGCACTCTGCTAGACTGTAACCTGTCCATCGTGTAATGTTACTCTCCCACTTGTATCTCTGCCTACCTCTTGCTCGCTTCCCTTTGACTTTACCCTCAAGTAAGGTCTTCAATAGGTTGTCATGTCTTTTAATGTGTCCAAAGTATTTTATTTGCCTGATCTTTATTTCTCTTAGTAGTTCTTTCTTCATATTAAGTGTTTTAGCACCTCTTTATTTGTTTTCTTCTCTTTCCATGATGTTCTTCCTATTCTTCTATATACCCACATCTCAAAGGCATCAATTTTGTCTTCTAATTGTTTATTTAGTGTCCATGTTTCTGAGCCATACATTAATATGGAATAGATGTAGCATTTTATAATTCTCATTTTTAACTTGTTTGTAATTTGTTTAGATATTAATAATTTCCTCATGTCATTGAAGGTACTTTTAGCCATTCCTATTCTCCTTTTAACTTCTGTTTCACATCTGCCATCGTTTGTGACTATGTGTCCAAGATATTGATACTGTTTTACTTGTTGTAGTTTCTCTCCCTGTATGTTTATGTTTACCTCCTGTTCTTCTGTGTTTTTGCTGATTATCATGCTTTTTGTTTTTTGAATGTTTATATCCAGACCATATTCATTACTTGATTTATTGACTTGATCTATTAGTCTTTGTAGTTCATGTTCACTTTCTGCTAAAAGAACAGTGTCATCTGCATATCTAATGTTGTTTATTATGTGATCATGTCAACTTCAGGTAGGTTTGTAAGTTGTCTACGGAGTCGTTTAGCTTGATGGATAAAGTTGCTTCTTTTCAGTCGCCCCATTGCTAGATTTTGGAATATTTCCTTCATTGTCATACACTGGAACTTTTCTGCTTGAATAAGTACGTTTGTGTCTCTGCGTTCGCCAAGTGTTTGCATTCTTCCCATTTTCTGCATCTCTGCTATGGGTGTTGATTTCATTGCTCCCAACATTATTCTAAGTGCCTGATTTTGCACTTTAACCAAGGTCTTGTAATGTGGTGTTTGATGCAGGACACCACGCAGCTGAACCATATTTCAGGTGTGGTCTTATGCCTTGCTGGTAAACTATACTGAGTATATTCCCACTGGCTCCCCATGTGGTTCCACTTAGTTTTTTTCAGGATAACTAACTTCCTACTGGCTTTTGTTGTTGCTTTGTTTATTGGCTGCTTCCATTTCAGCTTAAAATCATAAGTAACTCCGAGGTATGTGGGTTGTTTGTCTTCTTTCAAGAGCTATCCATCTATCTTGATGTGACCGGCTTTTTGTTTTGGTGAGACGGTAAAGAGTGTAGTGCTGCACTTATCTGTGTTTATGCTGACACACCATCTATTTGCCCATAAGGTTAGGGCATCGATAGCTCTCTGTATTTGTTTAGTGGCCACTGTCGAATGTTCTTCCGTACACCAGATCACCAGGTCGTCAGCATACATTGCCACTTTGATCCCGTGTGGTAGTTCAGCAACTAGGTCATTGATGTAAACCAAGAAAAGTGTGGGTGACAGGACTCCTTCCTGGGGGACTCCATGACGCAGTAAGACTTTCTTGATCTTGTGAACATCTAATTGTACCCTGGTACTATTGTACTATTTGTACTATTATGATTTTCTATTATCAGATATTCTTTTACACATTTGTATATTCTTGAGCTAACCCTGCAATTTCGCATTTTCTTTAGGAGCCCTTTTTTCCAGATCTTATTAAATGCTTTCCTGAGGTCTATCCATGCTGCTAGGATCAGTCTCTTATCTTGGAAGGCATCCTCAATCTCTTAGGAGAGGTAGGTTGCCTGATCTTCAGTAGAGTAGCACTGTCTGAAACATGCTTGCTGTGATACCAGAAGGTTTTCACTTTCAAGGTACCACTGCATCCTAAGTTTGATAATGCGTTCCATTGTTTTGCATAGACAGCTTGTGAGGCTGACGGGTCTGTATTTGGAGACTGTGTTGCCATCTTTTCCTGATTTGAGGAGCGGTATCATTATTGCTTCTCTCCACGCCTGTGGTATATTACCTGTGGACCAAATTGTGTTAAAGATCTGCAGTAGCTTTGCTCTTGCTGCAATTCCCAGGTTTTTAATCATTTCATTGGACACTCCATCAGCTCCAGGGGACTTTTTAATTTTCTATTTGGATATTGCATGCTCTAGTTCTATCATTGTGATCGGTGCCTCTATGACTTCAGGTATAGGTTCGCCTTGTTCAATGTTTTGCTTGTTCTCTCGAACCTCCTGTTGTTTCTCTAGGCTGACTTTGACGTTATTGTCTTCTGCAAAGGAATCTGCAAAGGAATCCGCTGCATGTTTACATGATAAAATGTTTCTATCTTTATAAAGTGTGATTCTGGTATTTCTACCTCTACCGTCATCATTTAGTTGTTTTTCAGGTTTCCATAATTTCCTAGTATCCCTTTCTAGGTTCAGCGACTTTGTTTTTTCTTTCCAGCTGCTATGTTTGGCTTGTAACTTGGCTCTTTGAAATTTAGCCTTTGTTTGCTGATATGTGTTGTGATGTTCTTGGCTAGGTCTGTTCTTAGCCTGCTGTCTAGATATTTTCATCTCATTTTTCAGCTTTTCCAGTTCATCATTCCAGTAGGGTTTGTAGCTTTTGCGTGCCTCCTGTGTGTGGTTTTACTAGCAGCATGTAGTATACATCTATTAAATTCACTCACTGCTCTATTGATGCCTTTGTCAAAGTTCATGTCCTTAGCTAGAACACTGGTTAAATGCTAGTACATTTTCCAGTCTGCCCTCTTATAGTTCCACCTAGTGAGCGTGCTGTAGTCCGTGGTAAATTCAGTATGCAGCTGATAATGCCAGAATGATAAGGGTAATCAGGACGTAGCTGACTCCGGACTAAAAGATCCCTGAGGTTCTTGTCCCGTCTGCACTCAACTAGAAGGAGGTCGTAGAATACGTTACGTGTTGTGCATTCACTTAATTAAATATTTTCAATAATAACAATACAGCTAACACATGATTACCATACATATATACCTAACAAACTGATGTTTACTGAATCTT